>OW285228.1:0-505000 GCA_935421205.1 Xylocampa areola | reverse complement strand
GTTATTACGTCCCAGATGGTGAGCCTAATGCCATTTACCGGACACAGTTCTAAACTCTGGGCTGCTACTTAGAATTTCCTATCAGACCCGCTCAGTAACGCTTTGTGCAACCCGGGAATTAAACTCAGAACATCACGCTCAGTAGCTGTCTAACTTTATATGTCCGTTTGATAAATTTTCACACCTAAACGGCTGAACCATTAGGGTATATGCATGTATTTTTTTATCGATTGTACACGTTGGTACATTACCGCGAAAAAATATAACATTTGTAAAAATATGATTATAGAGTATTTTAAATTAACAAACAAACCTGCAATCAATTTCGGGCGTTTGAAACGCCGCCATCTTGGCGCTTTTTCTCTGACGTCAGAGTTCACATCTTAAAAGATATCTTGTATAGTATGGAGTGTTTAATTAACTAATTATAAATTTTATTGAAGGGATTTTCTTTACAGAATAACGTTAAAACACAAGAGGAATCACAAAACATGATAAACACCCAGTAACAACATACTCGAGATATTGTCATTGCGGAGAGTGACGTCACGTTTCACTTCAACCAATAGCGTGCGTTTTGACATTTTAAATCTCCCTCGCATGATTCTCACTTTTCTCAACTTTAATATTTAATAGTTAAAACACGATTAATTAAAAAAGTAATTGAATAGATTTCATTCTACAGCAATAAAGATTACGTATAAAAACATTTGACCTAAATTTGAATTACATGCATATTCCCTATTTAGATGAGATTTTTTATAGAGATAGATTGGATCTTGGAGGAGATAGGCTACCTTTTACACAGCAGCTAGTAGGTATTTGTTGTAAATAATATATAACATAGCATCACGCCTGTATTCCTCGAAGGCGTAGGCAGAGGTGTACACAATTGTACACCCACATTTCACCAATGCTGTTACTAAGTCCCATGTACCTAATAGGTGGTGACCTTATTGCCATTTACCGGGCACAATTCCAAACTCCGGGCTGCTACTGAGAATTTAGCTAACAGAAAAACCCAATAACACTGCACGACCTGGGAATCGAACCCAAGAACTCGTGCTCAGCAGTCGCGCTCTTGGAGGACCAGACGGGAGACGCCTTCTGACTAAATATCGAACAAATTTGCTTGCCACTATTGGCGGGGGGTGAGGTAACACACAAGCACAAAAGAACTTGCACTAAAGCGAAAATAACTCTCGTCATTACATTAACAGTATTAACACACATAAAAAATCTAAACACGAACATAAAATTGTGTTACATACGATTAAAATCGTGTACTATCATTGTAACCATACAGGTAAAAGGTACCTTTATATGATTGGGAATCATATGCCAGTGGCGAGAGGGGTACGCCCGCTAAAACTACTCCAGTACTAATTCCTTCAAGGGCCACTAGACCAACGAGGCAGTTTAAATATGTATTGACTGACCTGTTGGTCTAGTGGTTAGTAGCCCTGACTGCTATGCCGGAGGTCGTGGGTTCGATTCCCACCCAGGACAAATGTTTGTGTGATGAGCACGATCATTTGTTCTGTGGTTCAGGTGTAATTTATCTATAATATGTATGCATTTAGAAATATATAAGTATGTTTATCAGTTGTCTAGTACTCATAACACAAGTTCTGCTTAGCTTGAGACTAGACGGCGTTGTGTGATAGTTGTGGAATATTTATTTATTATTTATTTAAATAAGAGCATGTGTTTATTTGTATTTAATTGGATTTTCAGATGGTGACACAGGCCGGGAGAATGGTGAATCGACCGCTGAAGTCTACGTGTTGTCTGTCGCTCCTAGACCGTGAGTTATCATTATCAATAGAACATATAATAATGATATATATAATATACTGACTGCCTCGTTGGTCCAGTGGTCCCAAGCGCGACTGCTGAACAGGAGGTCTCGGGTTCGATCCCCGGGTCGGGCAAAGTGTTATTGAGTTTTTCTGTTAGGAAATTCTCAGTAGCAGCCCGGAGTGTGGAACTGTGCCCGGTTGATGGCAATAGGCTCACCACCTATTACATGGGACTTAATAACAGCATTGGTGAAATGTGGGTGTACAACTGTGTACACCTCTGCCTACCCCTTCGGGGAATACAGGCGTGATGCTATGTTATGTATATATAATAAAAATGTAACGGATCGCTGTCTGTACATGGAAGATATTTGAGAAAAAATATTATTGGGGCCTTTATCAACGCAAATAGCACCCAAAACAATGATTGTTAGAATTTTTGTCGGTTTATCGGTTTGTCTGTGCGTTTGTGCACGCTTATCTCAGAAACGGCTTATCCGATTCAGATGTGGTTTTCACTAATACATTGTGGTAAGCTTCACTTAACATTTAGTGTTTGTTTCATGTCAATCAGTTTATAAATAAAAACGTTATGCCAATTTAAATAATCACGTCGAACATTTGTTAATTATGACATGCACGCGGACGGAGTCGCTGGCACAGCTAGTATATATATATATATATCTGCCTAGCCTTTTCCCAATTACATTGGGGTCGGCTTCCAGTCAAACCGGATGCAGCTTAATACCAGTATGTTACATGGAGCGATTGCCGATCTGACCTCCACAACCCAGTTACTAGGTAACACGATATCTCGTGGTAGGTATGACTGGTTGTCAGACTTTCAGGTCTCTGACTACCCGTAACGGCTATCATAGATCTAATTTGACAACTGGGACCGACGGCTTAACGTGGTCTCCGAGGCACGGAGCAGTCTCGGTATGAAACGCTGATCACCCATCTACCGACCGCGGCAAGCGCAGCTTAACCTCGATCGATCGATCTGTGCGGCTGTTACTAAGGGCCGGTTTTGATCCGTAGTTAACTCAACCAATAGTTAAAAATGGTTACTAATGGTTAAATTTCGGCAAAATGTGTTTTTTGATCAATTGTTAGCTTAACCGATGGTCAAATAAACAACTATTAGTTAAAAAAATTAACCACCCGAAATTGGAGAGTTAACAATATGGCGGATAGTTAACTCAACCCTAACATCTGTTTTGTACAAGTTTTTGTGTTGTCAATGCCACGTTTGCTCAAATATTCCTTTCAATAAAGTAATTATCACAAAAAAAACCCTTAAAGAAATAAGGAATAAGAGCTGCGGTCCCTTGAATTAAAAAAACAATGCATTACATGCCTATTTATGTAAGCAGTAAATAATATATATAATATATTATAAATATATTGTAAATATAACACTAGATAACACTAGATAACTCCTGTATTTCGGTGACTTTTATAAGTTATGATAAATAACTTATGTTATAACTGAAAGTAAACATACGAAAACATTGTATCACTTTGATACTTGCTTAATTGTTGACTGTTCCCTGACATTTTTCATGGTAAAAATTCACGAACAATATAATAACACGGAGTGAATTATGTAATACGAAATAAAGTCGGCTAATTAATCTCGTCTCGTGTTATTTTTCTATCGATTTGATTTTTTACTGACAAAAATGACGTTTTGTTTTGGTTTCGATCACTCATTATGGCCAGTGTTGTAACATAGAAAAATATTACCTACAAAACCACAGCAATTTTTCGGGAACGATATGATCATTACACTGGCAATAAAATAGCCAATGGTTAAGTTTAACTATTGTTAAAATAGATATTGAAAAACGTAATAGCCCTGTAACCATTGGTTTACCGGTTGACTTCAATTCAATTCAATTCAATTCAATATTTTATTCTGTAAATAGGTCTTTACAAACTCTTTTACATGTCATTTTTTAATCTAGAAGGCGCCGGTATTTCCTATCTGACTACCTCGGAGAAGAAAAACCGAAACAAACTCAGAGGTCACTGTCTCTTTTAAAGTCCAGACATCATCTTTATGGTTATGTGAGCGTAATCATGTAGGGCGTCTGGAAAGGCCTTTTGAAGAAAGAACCGTAGCAATTTTAAGTTGACCAGTCCTAACTGACGGCACACATGCATCAGTCACCGTAAAGCTCGAACCATAATTTAGGGAGCTCAACGACCTGTCGCAAGGCGATACCAGATCGGCAGGACATTTGCGTAGGCCATACAAATACTAAAAACTGCCAGACAGTTACAAATCTAAAAGAAAGGGAATATATAACCGACATGATGCTCACATTCACAAATTTCTATTATTATATTCAAAATGTAAAAATATATTATGATTTAATTAAAATGTCAAGTTAAATTTTATTACAATGTCAAAGTAATTGTCAAAATCAGAGATAAACAATGTCAGATTTAAACAAAGTCAAAAACAACCAATCTCAAAAAAATTTGAACATTATTATATATTGTTCCATATCCATATTATTTTTAATAGCAGATCAATCCCATGCATTTTTGTCGTTCAAATATTCCGAAATTGTGTAATACCCTTTTTTTAAAAGTTTGGTTTTGATAACATTTTTAAATTTATTTACAGGTAAATTTCGGATATCAATGGGTAATTTATTGTAAAAGCGTATACACTGACCCATGAACGAGTTGCTTACTCTGTGGAGACGAGTACTATGAACGGCAAGGTTGTGCTTACTTCTAGTATTCACAGCATGGACATCTGACAATTTGATGAATTTTGTAATGTTTTTACATACATACATTAAATTTTCATATATGTACTGGGAAGCAAGAGTTAGAATATTAATTTCTTTAAATTTTTCCCTGAGGGAAACTCTTGGGCCTAAGTTGTAAATAGAGCGAATAGCCCTTTTCTGCAAGACAAAGATGATATTAATGTCAGCCGAGTTTCCCCAGAGAAGAATTCCATATGACATGATGCTATGGAAATAACTGAAATAAACAATCCTGGCCGTATCTACATCAGTTAAATGTCTGATTTTTTTAACAGCAAATGCGGCTGAGCTAAGTCTAGCTGATAGTTTTTCTATGTGCGGACCCCACTGTAATTTGCTGTCAATAGTGATTCCAAGAAACACAGTAGACTCAACAGGGTCCAACTCCAATCCATTTAATGTTACGTTAGATCGTACCTGTTTAACATTTGGCGTTGAAAATTTAATACATTTAGTTTTTTTCTCATTAAGGAGAAGATTGTTAACATTAAACCAGTGAACAACTTTGGAAAGTGCATTGTTTACTTCGTCATAATTGAGTAACTGTCGTTTAATTTTAAAAATTAAAGACGTGTCATCTGCAAACAGTACAATTTCATGATTTTCTTTAATGTAATTGGGCAAGTCGTTAATATAAATGAGGAACAAAAACGGACCAAGAATTGAACCCTGCGGAACTCCCATGGTGACCGCAGATCCTGAAGATTTTGTGCCATTAACATCAACCCTCTGAATTCTATTGTTTAAATACGAAGTCAGAAGATCGAGAGCCTTGTTCCTTATTCCATAGTGGTGCAATTTTCTGACCAGTGTACAATGATGGACGCAGTCGAAGGCCTTTGACAAGTCGCAAAATATGCCAACAGCATCCTGCGAATTCTCCCAGGCCTCGAAAATATTCTTCAGCAGTTCCACGCCTGCATCCGTAGTCGAACGACCCCGCGTAAAACCAAATTGCTTTTTATGGAGTAAATCGTTTTTATTAAAATGACCTAGCATTTGGTTTAAAACAATTTTTTCAAAAATTTTACTTAAGGTTGGTAGAATTGAAATAGGTCGAAAATTTGTGGGGTCGGACGCGCTACCAGATTTAAACAATGGTTAATCTAACAAATTGTTATACTGTGTTTGACTACGGATCAAGAAACCGGCCCTTAGCCACGAGCCCCTCTCACCATGATTTATTATTATATTGTAGCATTTTAATATTTACAACTGTCGTGGTGGCCCAGCCGTTACGGGCCCGCCTCTTGAGTACCAGGTTGTGACTTCAATGTCATATGTGCTCTCTTAGTTAATCTTTGACTCTCGTGCCTTCTCTGTATGAGAAGGGGCCCTGATTACAGATTAATGCTTAACTCGTCGAGTGGGAGAAATATAAAATTATATTAAACATAACAATAAAAACCTATTGTGTCAAAATTAAAAAATTTTACCTATATTTTCAAGTATATTTTAATTAAATAATAATATTTATATATTATAATTTCAGAACGGAAGGAGAGAGTTCTCAGGAGGGCAGGAGGACAGAACTCACACAAACAAATGACGCTATCAGAATACACCCACACTTTCAGGTAATATAAACGAATCAATTTAAATATTATAACAAGATAAATTGATAATTCAAATAATAAAAAATAAAATAAAAAGAATACCACTTTTTCCATTTAATATTATAACTTTAGAGTTTGCTAAGCATGCGTTAATGCTTTACAAAGATTTATCTTTAAAAAAAATGTCTGTCATGGTGGCATTTCACTTATGGAACATGTGTAAACATATACAAAATTTTTGTAGATAAAGTTCACGGTCGTGAGCAGGTTTCGAACCTGCGCCTCCCGG
The DNA here is from genome assembly GCA_935421205.1 of Xylocampa areola. Taxonomy (NCBI): domain Eukaryota; kingdom Metazoa; phylum Arthropoda; class Insecta; order Lepidoptera; family Noctuidae; genus Xylocampa; species Xylocampa areola. The sequence continues at coordinate 498,564 of OW285228.1, read as the reverse complement.
ATAAATACTCCAGACGCGCTGACTGCTAAGCTATCGATGGCACAAAAATGTATAAATTTATATGTTCACTTGTCTGAGATGGGGTGGGGGGGGGGTGTCCTATCCCCCCCCCATGGCTATGACCATGACGCGTAGGTTACTTTTTTATCTCAGCTGGACCCAATTTCGCAGCCGCTGAAGCTAGATATAAATAAATATAGTTATAAATTTTAGTGGAAAACAGAATACGGTCGAGAGCAGGATTCGAACCTGCGCCTCCCGGATAAATACTCCAGGCGCTCTGACCGCTAAGCCATCTTGACCTCTTTCTTCTTTTTCCACAAAAATGTATAACTAAGGTTCGCTAAGCATGCGTTAATGCTTTTCAAAGATTTATCTGTATTCATAAATATGTTGTATTTCCAGGTGGTGTGTGGTGGGGAACTGCGCGCGTTATTACTGCGTGCACCCACACTACCGCACAACGCGCCCGCCACTAAGGTGCACACACAGGTAACAAAGTCCAAAGTTTTTATTACAAAGCCAAAGTCAAAGCATTTATTTCGATTAGACCATTTTCAGGCACTTTTGAAGATAATTTAATAGATATAATAATCTTTATTGTACATTAGAGTAACATTTATAAGAAAGAGTTAAAAGAGTTATGTTTTTTAAACTTGTTGATGAGATTTAACATTTTTGTGACGGTGCTAGTTTAAATATGGCAAATAAACATTTAGATTCTTCAAATTATTTATTTTTGTCAATAAATTAACATTAATTTGTGTTATAAATGGAAGAATATTGACTTTATTACATTTTAATATTATGCAACATTGTTCAACAAAATCTATGATCATTACAACGTCTCGGCTCTGCTACACTCGCTATGGCTCGGGTAGCAATTCAACCTCAACTATAATGACTAACTTAACGCAATTGTGTCATAATGAACTATTATGTATTCAGGTGGACTACATTCACTGCCTAGTACCAGATCTCAAGGAGATAACAGCGTGTTCGTTCTACTGGGGCAAGATGGACCGCTACGAGGCCGAGAGGTTACTCGATAATAAACCCGAAGGTAATGCTGTCTAGAAAGAAAGAAAGAAGAAAGAAAGAAATTATTTATTTTAGACTCAGTGCAGAGTAAACTTAAACTAAAACAGTACTCAATGTAAGGTCCATGTGAGCACCATAAAATTAAAATATTATTTAATTAAATAAGAGTACAGAACTTACATACTATGTACATGCTACATTAAGCTACCCGCACGAGACCAAAAAAGGTCCCTATCTCAGCATAAGAACTATCTAACTGGTCTCCCTCTAACTGTATATATCTGTCTCCCACTAACATCAAAAAAAAAAAATACACGTAACATAACATAGCATCACGCCTGTATTCCTCGGAGGGGTATACAGAGGTGTACACAGTTGTACTCATGTGTCACCAATGCTGTTATTAAGTCCCATGTAATAGGTGGTGAGCCTATTGCCTTTTACGGGGCCAATTCCAAACTCCGGGCTGCTACTGAGAATTTCCTAACAGAAAACCCAATAACACTGCCTGACCTGGGAATTAAACCCAGAACGTCACGCTCAACAGCTGTCTAACTCTATCTGTTAAGTTTGACTAAACGGCTGAACCAATATTGAGTTTTGATATAGGGATAGATTGCATTACATTGCTCAACCTGACAATCAAACCCAAGACCTCATGCTCGCAATCGCGCTTTGGACCACTAACGAGACAGTTAATAAATTAAAAATCAATTCGTTATTATCTCTTCCAGGCACCTTCCTTCTCCGTGATTCAGCGCAAGAAGAGCACCTGTTCTCGGTGTCCTTCAGGAAGTACGGCAGATCTCTCCACGCTCGTATAGAGCATTACCAACATCGGTTCAGCTTCGATTCACATGATCCTGCTGTGTTCGCTGCCCCTACTGTCACTAAACTCATAGAACATTATAAGGTAAAATATGTGCCATGCTAGCTGAGTGGTTACGAGTCCCGCCTCTTAAACCACAGGTTGTAGGTTCAAATTAGTGGTCAGCGATTATGTGATATACTAATGAAATCATCCGATTATGAAGATAAAATAACATAGCATCACGCCTGTATTCCCTGAAGGGGTAGGCAGAGGTGTACACAATTGTACACCCACATTTCACCAATGCTGTTATTAAGTCGCATGTAATACGTGGTGAGCCTATTGCCATCAACCGGGCACAGTTCCAAACTCCGGGCTGCTATTGAGAATTTCCTAATAGAAAAACCCAATAATACTTTGCCCGACCTGGAAATCGAACCCAAGACCTCATGTTCAGTAGTCGCAACGAATGAGGCAGGATTATAAAGATGTCTCGAGATATCTCGATTATAACAGATAAGTAATTACTAATTTTGTTAGTAGTCACGGTAGACGCAGAGCAGAAAGATCGAAACACGATCAATAGTGTTCTTTACTATAAAACTAAAATAAGTTAACTTTCAAGATAAATCTTTGAAAAGCATTAACGCATGCTTAGCGAACTCTAAAGTTATTATATTAAACGGAAAAAGAATAAGACCTCTAAGAGGTCGAGATGGCTTAGTGGTCAGAGCGCCTGGAGTATCTATCCGGGAGGCGCAGGTTCGAATCCTGTTCGCGACCGTATTCTTTTTCCATTTAATATAATAACTTTAAGTTAACTTTACTGTTAAATTACTCCACGAAAAAAGCCAAAAAGTTACCCTCGAGTCTCTCGACTTTTTACAACAGGATTAGAAGAGTAGGTACAAATTAGTAACGTCATTCGATTATGAAAACATATTGGTAACTAATTTCATAATCGATTATCTGTATTAGTTCACTGTGGGAGAGCCATGCTTCGGCACGAATGGGCCGGCTCGACCGGATTGATACCGCGGCCTCACAGAAAACCGGCGTGAAACAACGCTTGCGTTGTGTTTCGCCGAGTGAGTGAGGGTACCGGAGGGACAAACCCTTTAGAAGGCCGGCAACGCACTCGCGACTCCTCTGGGGTTGCGGGTGTCCATGGGCGGCGGTAATCGCTTACCATCAGGCGAGCTGTATGCTCGGATGCCCCCTATTACATAAAGAAAAGAAAAAAATAGTATTAAACAGTAATTCGATTATTCGATTATTTTTGACAGCGCGGTTGGCGCAGTGGTCGAGAGACCGACTGCTGCGCTGCGTGTCGCAGGTTCGATTCCTGCACGGAGCAAATATTTGTACGATCTATAGATAATTGCTCCGGGTCTGGGTGTGTGTGTGCTTGTGAGATTATATGTCTGTAAACGCACCCACGATACAGGAAGAAATTCCTAGTGAGGGGCAACGTTTTTTTTTTTTAAAAAGGAAAAAAAAACAATAATTCATAATCGCCGACCACTAGTTCAAATCCGACATTTTTAATGTCATACTAGCTGTTCCGTGGTCACCTGTATAGGGACTGAATAGTTAGCAATCACGTCACCAAAGACGTGTTAAAATGTGAAAAAAGAATTCGCAGTGGTGAACACAGGTCGAGATGGATTAGTGGTCAGAACTCCTGGAGTATTTATCCGGAAGGCGCAGGTTCGAATCCTGCACACGACCATAAGTTTCTCATCACAAATGTTATAGCTTTATAATTAATATGTTGGTTCCAGGACCCCGCTTGCGTGATGTTCTTCGAGCCGATGCTGACGGCCCCTCTCCCTCGGAGTGAACCCTTCACTCTGCAGCAGTTGGCCAGGGCTGTCATAGTGTCACATACCAGTTATGATGGTATGTGTTATATCGTTGTAATTAATTATTAAATAATAAGACAGCTACCTGCTAGTAACATCTTATTAGAATCGGTCCAGCCGTTTCGAAGATTAGCCGGAACAAACAGACAGATAGGGGCCATCCATTAATCTGATGATGTTTTTTTATCATTTTTTTTACTCCCTCCTCCCCCTTGGTAATACGTGGTGAGGTTTAAGACTAACCCCCCACTCCCACCCAAAATCACATGTATATTTTAGTACCTAGAAAAAATCTTAAGATTTTTAGAATAATAGTTTAATTATAGAAAATAAATACTATTCGTGATATCTTACTACACCCCTCTTCCCCCTTGTGATATTTCGTGATTTTTGCCAACCTCCTCCCCCCACTTTCGAGCCTCACATGGTTAATGGACGGCCCCATAGAAAGACAATTTTTAAAAAAATCTGTTTTGTAGACCTTATGTATCTTTTTAGTTTACTTACTTTTTATGTATTAACATTCTTTAATACCGAAATAAAATAAACTAAGTTAGTTCTGGATAAAGTAACTTTCTTATTGTTATAGTATTATAAAAATTTGATATAGTAGTTTCAGAGTTCATCAATAATAAACAAACAAATCTTTCCCCTTTAAAACATACAAGTATTTTATGTACAAACAAAAGGAGGGGCTCATGGCTAAGTAACAGCCGCACATCGATCTATTGAGGTTAAGTTGCGCTTGTCGCGGTCGGTCTGTGGATGGGTTGGGACCATCATTTCAAACCGAGACCTCTCCCGTGTCTCAGAGAGCAGGTTAAGCCGTCGGTCCCGGTTGTCAAATTAAGATCTATGACAGCCGTTACGGGTAGTCGGAGGCCAGAAAGTGTGACAATGAGTGAGATATCGTGTTACCCAGTAACTGGGTTGTGGAGGTCAGATAGGCAGTCGCTCCATGTACAATACTGGTATTAAGCTGCATCCGGTTTGACTGGAAGCCGACCACAATGTAATGGGAAAAAGGCTAGGCAAAGAGATGTAGTAGAAATAAAAGTTAATATTTGTACTTCTGTTGATATAGGAGTGGAAAAGTTGCCCCTCCCGGCGCGCCTGCGCCTGTACCTGAAGGAGTACCACTACAGGCAGCGCGTGCGCGTGCGCCGCCTCGACCGCGACCTGTACGAGCACCACCACTGCTAGCGGCCACGGCCGCGGGACCTACTGCTGGGGGACTGGAATATAGGCTACGAAACGTCCATGAAATATAACTGCGCATGTCTCAAGTTCGGCCCTCCTAATGGCCGCGCAGGTACAGTTGTAAACAAAAGTGTTAACTTGCTAAAATATTTAAATTTGTTAGGAACTCGCACTGAGCGAGCGAGACAGGTGTATTGACGGAATGTAAAGGAGTGAGGGAGACAGCTCGATGTTACTGCGACAACTTTAAACATGTACAGGTGTAGGGTATTTCAAATGTCCTTGTGAATTTAATTATGTAATGACGGGAAACTAAACTTAAAGTCAATGGGATAAGATCGCTTTTCAGTTAACTCCCTTTTAAGGCCTAATTATTTAATAACAAATTTTTCAAAGAATCTGTAAATGAATGCTAAATAAATATCGCCAGGCGTCTCCTTAAGACGAATATAAGAAAGCTTGAAATTCAATAGATTCGAACATCGACACGGTAGCTCGGTTGCTAGAGTGATGACACGGAATGACAAGGGTCGGATTCAAGCCCCGTTCGAGTCTATTATTTTTCAATGTTTCCTTGAAAAATTGTAATGAATATACGCATTACACGGCCTTAAAATGTATTATAAAATATCATTAAATATGATATCCTTATTAAAAAACTCCGCCTCTTTCATAATGGCGCCTCCAAAATTAATGCGCAAGTAATCACACAAGTCACATTGACACTTAGAAACTACTCTCAGAGATTCAAAGCCATAGCCAAGGATTTATTTTGAGTGGTCATACACTAGGAATTTATTGGGGGGAGGGGGTTCTACCTTCAGGAATTCATTTCGGGCGGGTACTGCCCTCAGGAATTAATTTAGGGGGGTTCTACCCTCAGGAATTAATTTTGGGGGTGGTTAATACTCACAAATATATTACTTTCATTAAAATGTACCTATTTTTTTTACTAACATGGCTTCGTCGAACTGACTTCGTCGCGCGCATACTTATATGGCAAGCATTTCAAATATTAATTACTATTTTTCAAAGAAACATTGCAATATAATAGACAAGAATGGGTTTTGAACCCGTTTAGTAGATCTGTAAATAGTAATATCTTAGGTTTTCGCTATCACTACACGTTATACACTTTGCAGCGTTCGTGGCCATAAGAGGAAAGTCCTCCTGCGACCACGAACGCTGCAAAGTGTTCGAAACGTCAGGAAAAACAAAAAACAAAAAACCAAAAAATGCACGCGATTAATCCGGTTAAAAGTTGTTTTATTAGATCTGAAAATGATTGGTAAAATAAATATCGCCTGGCGTCTCTTTATGACGAATACAGGGAAGCTTGAAATTCAATAGATTCGAACAACGGACAAGGTAGCTCAGTTGGTAGAGTGATGACACGGGTTCAAGCCCCGTTCTTGTCTATAATTTTTTTATGTTTCCTTGAAAAATATTAATTAATATTTTGATATTATAATGATATTTTTTTTATATAGGTTCCTAATTTATTAGGTTATTTCCTTTTAAGGGGTCAATGTGTAAGTGATAAGGATACATTACAGCCATAATTAAATTTTTTATAACAATTTTTTTTTTCTTAATGTTTGCCGTTCAAGGAGCAGTTTTCGTCTTGCTAGTACTATGTTAATTACAAATAATTTGTTTATATTTGACTTATATTATTATATATCATCCCTTTCAAAGGAAATTACCTAATAAATTAGGACCTTATGTATGATTTAAAACAGAGTTGGGGAAATAAATAATTTTCAATCACATAATATGATAGGACTTGAAGACAACCTACTTACGTAAAGGAATTAAGGAGAAGTATAAAGCCCTACAATATTAGTTAAGTGCCTTTTAAGGGGTCAATGTGAAAATGATAAAGATTAATTAATTCATTTAATTTACATGCATGTAATTTTTTTATATGTATGTTTATTTTAATACATTATCGTAAAAAAATATAACACTAGAAAAAATTATTGTTCAAGATAAAAAGATAAAAGACTCAAGAGAAATCTTTGAAAAGCATTAACGCATGCTTAGCGAACTCTAAAGTTATTATATTAAATGGAAAAAGAATACGGTCGTGAGCAGGATTCTAAACTGCGCCTCCCGGATCTTTTTCCATTTAATATAATAACTTTAGAGTTCGCTAAGCATGCGTTAATGCTTTTCAAAGATTTATCTTTCGCGGTGGTGAGCAGAGGTCGAGATGGCTTAGTGGTCAGAGCGCCTGGAGTATTCATCCGGGAGGCGCAGGTTCGAATCCTGTTCACGACCGTATTCTTTTTCCATTTAATATAAGATAAAAGACTTTTGTACCATATCCTTGGCGAATAAATATCTTTTATCTTTATCTTATCTTATCTTCAAAAATCAACCAAATCAATGTATTGTTCACTATGATTCTTTAATTCATTGTCAATAACCAAACAATGACCTGTATTCTACTCATGATATATAAGTTCCTAATTTATTAGGTAATTTCCTTTGAAAGGGGTAATATATAAGTCAAATACATTCACTTAAGCCAAGAATTAAATGGATATAACAAATTATTTGTAATTAACATAGTACTAGCAAGACGAAAACTGCTCCTTGAACGGCGAACATTAAGAAAAAAAAATTGTTGTAAAAATTTGAATTGTGTCTTAAATGAATCCTTAACACTTACACATAGATCCCGTAAAAGGAAATTACCTAATAAATTACGACCTTATATAATTTATGCATAATATATAAATCCCTGAAACTAATAATGAAGGGCCTTATCTAAGAACACCCAAAAAGAAGGTACTCCTTTAAGACGCTCCCAAAAGAAGGGGGTCATCTAAGACCCCCCCAAAAGAAGCGGCGTCAAAACCTGATCTTAAAAATACCCCAAAGGGATACGTTTATTAGTGAAACCACTAATTTAAAATATTATTCTATGCCTTGTTGTAATTGTAATTTAGGAATAATTTTTAATTATTAGAGAAATGTATATTTTTTGGTATAAAAAAGGGTTTTTACCTTTAAGATTAGAAACTTTGATACTAATATCATTTAATTATGTTAAATTACATACTTACATACATAAAGTCACGCCTTTCTCCTATGGGGGTAGGCAGAAACTACAGAACGCCACCTGCTTCGTCCACGTTCATACATGCGCGCCGGTACTACACACCTTACCTTTTTGGAGGATATCACTAATAAGGTCGTGAGGAAACCTGGACTTGATGGTCTGAAATCGCCTGCAGTGAGCTAGCGTGGTGATCAATGCTCGTGCCTTCTCTGTATGAGAAGAGGGGCTAGCCCCAGTGAGATATTTACTGTCTTCTTAATTCTCTATTGTGTGGTCAATGAAAACCTAGTGTCAGAGTTTAAACCACCCGTAGGCCTTTGACATGGCTTTACACACCATCGAGAACATCTCTCAGGTGTGCTGGTTTCCTCACGATGTTTTCCTTCACCGTTTTAAGCAAGTGATTTTTACTGTTAAGTGATATTAGTATTAAAATTAATTGATAATAATTATCTACGTGCTTATGAACGTAGATAAAATGCCATCGATTTCGAATTTAGTTTCATTTCTTTATGCGGGTTTAGTATATCTGTCGAAAATGGATTTTATAGGAAACGGTTGCGAAGGTATACTCCAGCCGCTTGCAGAAATTGTCTAAAATGAAATTCAAAAACGTCGAAATTAAAATGGTATGTATTTAAAATTATGTGTGTATTGTAATGTTTTACATACAGTGAATATATGATAATAAAAAGATAAGTTTTGGTAAAAAATTATTAACAAAAACATAACACCACTGCCTGACTTGGGAATCGAACCCAAGACCTCATGCTCAGCAGTCGCGCTTGAGACCACTAGACCAACCTATCTATTAATTAAACTGATTAATCTATTTATTATATTTAAAGGAAAAAAATATAGTATAAAATTTTATAATATGCACATTTTTTTTATCTCATACCTGTTTTGTCATATTCTTATTATTTATCGGCTAACAATATTTTGATATTAATATGTATTCACTTAAAATTATCAAAAACGCGACCAATCAAATAAATAAATAAAATACTTAATTATTATACGTCTAATACGGCAAATAATTACACGGTCCGTCCGATGGTAAGCGGGTACCGTAGCCTATGGACGCAACACCAGCGAACAGATGACACGGTAGCTCACGAGAGCTATGACACGTACTATCCAAGTTCGCCGGTTCGAGTCTCCGTGTATATAATTTTCAATGTTTCGTTAAAAAATAGTAATTAATATAGGCATTACATGAGCGTAACGTGTACAAAAAAATATCATTATTTAATTCAACCAATTTTGACTTCTATTGGATGAATAAAATGACAGATGATAGTGTTGGTATTGTAAATAAGTTAAATACTTGTAATTTCATCTTTATTACGATGCAATAGAAATTAAAATCGGTTGGGCGGACGTTAAAATATATTTTTGAAACATTCCTGAAGGGGGTAGGCAGAAACTACAGAACGCTACCTGCTACGATCCTTACATATGGCCTTTTGCTTCATCCACGTTCATACATCTGGTCATTAAAACATCTTGTTTAATATAAATATATTAATATCAAAATATTGTTTAATTATCATTAAATTAAATTAATGTACATTGTAAATTACTGTAAAATAGATATAAATAATTATAATTATTATTTAAGTTGTATTTTCGAGTGACAATCGAGGTATATATGGTGGTCTGATAAAAAATTTGGTGAATCAGAAATTCTCTGTTAATATTGAAAAATGGACTCTGACAGCTACTTAAAGATAAAATGACATAAAAGTTAATTTCACCACACTTGCCCGTAAATTGTCTAGAATTGCACAATTTTTAGGTTTATAATAATATCTCCACGAAGATTAGCCAAGTACGCAGGAGATATTATAGTGCACAAGTGTATGCTCAAACTAAGGTGCACTCCCTCTTCCTTCACTCTCATAGTCCTTAGGGACGGCAATCCGACACGACCGGAGAGAGATCAGGCGCAGGACCGACGGCTTTACGTGCTCTCTGAAGCTCGGGGGTGTCACCACCAACTTCCTGACTCCGGGCTACTACTGAGAATTTTCTAACAGAAAAACCCAATAATACTTTGCCCGACCTGGGAATCGAACCCAGGATCTCACGCTCAGCAGTCGCGCTTACGACAACTAGACCAACGAGGCAGTCAAAGTCAGTAGGTTTATAATGCAGCTTTGCACACGTGTACTTTTTACTTTAGTCTCCACACTAGTGCGGTAATGACATCCGCGCGCCATTTAATTAATAACTTTGTAATTTAATTCATTTGTTTTCCTCGCAAGTGTGTTGAAAAACGTAATTTGAAAGTCGTGAGCATTGGTCAATATACTCGAGGTTGGATTGCAGCCCGAGCCGAAGTCGAGGATTGTATGCTACCGAGAGTGTAATGACCAGCTTATCTCTAGTATCATAATGTACTATGTTCAAAGTAATTTATTTATTTATAAGTCCCAGTGATTGCTTATATTGTTTGAATTATATATATTTTGTTTAAATATACATGTGTTAATAAAAGAGGAGCCTAAGAGACTTAAGGTCATAAATCTAGCGGAGTTAGATTTTATGGCAAAATTACTGCCTCATACATCCATCGATCGAGGTTAAGCTGCACTTGCCGCGGTCGGTCTTTGGGTGGGTGACCATGATTTCTTATCGAGACCCCTCTGTGCCTCGGAGAGTACGTTAAACTGTCGGTCCCGGTTGTCAGACAAATATCTATAACGGCCATCACGTGTAGGTATCTGAAAATCTGACCACGGGATATCAACCAACAACTATAATACCTGTGTGTTTTACATGAAGCGACTGCCTATCTGACCTCCACAACCCAGTTCCTGGGTAACATGATATCTGGTGGTATGACTGGTTGTCAGACTTTCAGGCCTCTGACTACCCGTAACGGCTGTCATATATCTTAATTTGACAACCGCGACCGACGGTTTAACGTGCTCTGAGGCATGGAAGGTGTTTCGGTGACCATAATTGGTCACCCATCCACAAACCGACCGCGGCATGGTCAGCTTAACCTCGATCGATGGATGTGTGCGGCTGTTACTTAGCCACGAGCCCCTCAGTAAATATTCTAGTTTATTCGACTCTGTTGCGTATCTCGATTGTTACACCGATTTACAATTATGACAAACATGTATTATTAGCACGGCCGTGCGTACAAAGATAATGAAATAAAAATAAATATATTTTAAAATATTGTGTTGTCGTTTTATTGGGTACTAGCTGTGCCCCGCGGTTTTACCCGGTTCTTTTCTTTTTGTTCGGCTCCTAAGGGTAGTAGCGTGATGGTCAATAAATGGCCTTTTACAGATGAATCTTTAAATCGCAGCGAAACTACAGAGAGTTATAAATTTAAATATCGATGACGTCACCGTAAGGCGTATTGGAATGTGGAAGAAGATAGAAGTAGTTTCGGGTAGTGAGCAGAGGTTGAGAGCTGGCTATGCGTCTGGAGTATTCATCCAAGAGGAGCAGGCTCAAATCCTGCTCAAAACCGAATTTTTTATTCCGTTATGGCCGCGATAATGCGTTTACAATATTTGTCTATATTAGTAGTCGTTTCAGTGACATTATACAGGATTATTCCTAGTATATACGAAACCTGAGACACGGGTCAAATATTTTCATTTATAGAACCAATATAAAAAAGTACAAGAATGTATAATGAAAACCTACAAAGTTAGAAGCTTGATTTCTTGCCTCCTTGTGCTCACCGCCTTACGTTAATTGATAACGTAACACACTGAGCCGTTGTAACTTTGTAAGTAGTGTAGTGATAACATTCACCATCACAGTTGCAGTCTTTGGACTATTTAATAGTCAATTGTAGATATTATGTACCTACCTACGTACTTTTTCGTAAACAAATAAAAACGTTCGAACAGATAAACACCTTGGCGTGTTTAAAAATGTTAATTAACACAATTTACAATAATTATTTATCCCTTCTACACGACGTCATCATTATTATTATTAACACGACACGATATGGGAACACGCCCGCAATCAACATGTACGTATCGATCTCTAGCTTCCGGGCGACTGAGATGGTGGCGCGGGGACAGCCAGCGTGGGGCCCGCTCGAGAGGACAGCATGAATTGATACATTGCGGGCGCGAACATGTAGCGAGGTACTGTATCAGCTGGCCCGCGCACCTACTGTATCGAACTTATAGGATTTTTTAAAGATTATTTGGTCGAAATATAACATGGTGTAAACATTATTTTAATCGATTCTATTACTGATTCTGAACAAACTAGTTTCAGGTTTCGTATATACTATGGATAGCCCGGTATATTTTTCATTTATCGTCTTATTTCCGAGAGGGAGGAAAAATAAAACAAGCACTATCGTAATAAATACTCCTTTATATACAAATATGTATTGTAGTTATTGCATTGTTATATATTTACAACAAAATTTAAAACTATACAAAGAAAATTTGTTGAGGTACTTAGTAGGCTGTTAAGAGCCAGTTGTTGGCGCCCACCGTGGGCCGAGACCGACTGTTTAACACGCATGGAGACGCGAGGATGAAGATACTGTACCGGTCACCCATCTACAGAGCGACCGCTGAAAGCGTTGCTTACCGACCACAGTCTGCTGCCTATGAGCACCTCAAAAATATTGATGACTAATAATATTTAACAGCGACATTGGTATTGCACTAGTTAATATAAATATTATCAATTAACACTAAAATTACAAATATTGCTCTGGTATTTTGGAATTTATAAGACCTCCGTGCCATATTTAAGGAGCTAACTGTGCCCTAAAGTTATAAATTTTCGACAGCGGTCAGAACGCCTGGAGTATTTTTACGGGAGGATAATGTCTATGGAGTTTCTTGCCGGCTCTTCTCCATAAGACCAACTTCTTGGAACCGTGCACCTAGCTTTGACTTTTCATAAGTGCCTGTAGTATAATCGGTTTGAAATAAAATAAAAAATAGTTTAGGCGCAATTTTGAATCCTGCTCATGACCGTATTCTTTTTTCACCAAACTATAACTTTAGTGTTCGCTAAGCATGCGTTAATCCTTTTCAAAAATGTATCTGTATAGGTAACAGTACCCCTAATACTTAAAAAAACTATACAAAAAAAAAACTGTTTCACTGTTATTTTTTTTTTGTAAATGGTAATTCTCCCAGTTGCCGGCGCGTGACAAAAACCAACCCATGCAACACTACCAAAAAATAGGCATCGTCCTTTGACAATGCCACCGAGTTATTCTGAGAGCCGTTCGTGGTTTGTTCTGAAAAACCCGCTGATGTTCCGAACTGAACATTTGCGTAATAACTAGCTGTGCCCGCGACTCTGTCCGCGTGGATGTCGTAAATTAACACCATATCGTGTATGAACACAAATTCATAGTTAACAAATGTTCGACGTGATTCTTTAAATTGGCATAACTTTTTTATTTATGAACCGATTGGCATGAAACAAACACTAATGTTAAGTGAAGCTTACCACAGTATATTAGTGAAAACCACATCTAAATCGGATAAGCCGTTTCTGAGATTAGCGAGCACAAACGCACAGACAAACAGACAAAAATTCTAACAATCATTGTTTTGGGTGCTATTTGCGTTGATAAAGTCCCAATAATATTTTTTTCTCATATAAGGTCCCAATAATATTTTTTCTCATATATCTTCCATGTACAGACAGCGATCCGTTACATTTTTATTATATGTATTGATTTTACATGATTATGTTTATTTTTTATTATTTGCTATATAAATATGACACGGGTACAACTTGTTTATGCTTGATACATACATACAATCACGCCTGTTTCCCACTGAGGTAGGCAGAGACTATCGATTTCCATTTGCTACGATTCTGACACATCGCTTCATCTATGTTCATTGTAATTTTATATATATATTTATATGCTTGATATTTTATGAAAGCGTCTCATTAATTACACTGAGCAATATGTGTATAGTGTCAATTAAAATCTAAAAGTGTAGTCATAATTGCGTCCTTAAATTTTTTTGAGCGTTGATACTTGGCCGTTCAGGTTTAGAATGTCCAGTTCTGTGTAACAGAAGTCCGTGGTTCTACTTTGAGACCACGGACTTGTTACACGTTGTATGTGCCTATACTTTGTCAAATTTTGCTTGATAATTTTGACAAGTCGCAGTAGAGATGAGGGTAGTGCATAATCGTTGTTGAAGTTATTCGATTATCGATATTATTCTCATAGAACTTGGAATCAATTGTTGCATGTTCATACATTATGGATTATAATATAAAATGGCTGCTCAAGATAAGTCTAGAAATGACAAAAGTATTTTACTCTAGAACCGAGTGAATAAACGTGAAAATGTGTTAAGTATTCAAGCATAGACAAATAGGGTTGCCATATGTGTTCAACCCGAGAGTACAGAGTAAACAACTGTCTACGGTTCAAACCAAAATCCACATTCTTCGAAAATTCGACATATTTAAAAAAATTACCGACGTAATCACCGTCCAGATCCCCCCGTCCCCTATGTCATCAAAAATAAGCAAAGCAAAGACCCCAGCCCCCCTGTAGTGCTTACATAATACTTGAATGGCCCCAAATACAAATACAATTTTGACAGCGCGGTTGGCGCAGGTTCGATTCCTGCACGGAGCAATTATTTGTACGATCTATAGATAATTGCTCCGGGTCTGGGTGTGTGTGCCTGTGAGATTATATGTCTGTAAACACACCCACGATACAGGAAGAAATTCCTAGTGCGGGGCAACGTTTTTAAGTCCTTTAGTAGTATCCATCCAAAATAATTTAAGGACGCGAATACGACATTTAAAACTAAATATTAAATATAACAAACAACTTTTAACCGGATTAATCGCGTGTATTATTATAGTCCTCCTGCGGCCACGAACGCTGCAAAGTGTTCGAAACGTCAGGAAAAACAAAAACCAATAATACACGCGATTAATCCGGTTAAAAGTTGTTTTATTATAATGTGTAGTGATCGCGCAAACCTAAGATATTAATATTAAATATAATTTAACTAAATTTTGTATATTATATAAACAACAGTACTAAGTATATGATATTATTACACGTTGCTTTAATTACATTAAATATTGTCCTAATACGCTGTTTGAAAAAACAAAATAATTTAGATTTCTAATCGAAATCGGTAAATTAGATGAAAAGACTCAGAGCTAAGTGTTCACTATGCGCTTCACAATATCAATATGCTCGGCGACAAGGTTACGTATCCATAGCTGTATGATTGGATTATTACTCAATTTTTTGTGGATTTGAGATAAAGAGAAATGCTCACATATTTTGGAATCAAAACAAATGTGAAAAAGAAAATATATTTTGTGACGACATTAAATAATAACACCCCAATCGACTCAAAACATGGACTATCTAACTGGGGTCCCTAAAAAATATCTTACAATCCAGATTTGGCAATTCCTTAGACCCTAGGCGGTTAAAAAACATACCGCTCTTAGGCACAAGCAGCTAAAACTAGGTACTTCGAAGTGGCCCTAGTATGCTTCCTAGAGGTATCCCTCAATACTTTTGTTCTATAGGACCTCTTAATTAACGGTCCACTACAGGATATGATAATCGCAATCACTATATCAGTCCTTTCTTATAAGTTATAACTCTTTAAGTAAATCAAAGAAGAGCGAATCGTAAAATCATGAAAGATCTACATCTGTGAAGTCTCTCAAAGGATCCGAGATAATGCCATCGCTCTTGGAATTCTCCAAAGACTTTGGTTTTATTTCACTGCTAGACGCTTCTGTGTCCTCTAAGATCTCGCTCAAAATATCGTCTTGAGTTTTGGCATTCTCCTTTTCATTCACATCATCTGTTTCAGTAGTTTCAGTTACACAATCATTTTGTACATCATTTTCAATCAAAACATTGGCATTTAAATTATCATTATGAATCTCTAAATGCAATTTAGTATCGAATTGGTCTTCCAAATCTGATTTTGAATCATCATTTAGTTTAGAATCAAAGTTCTCTTGATCTCCTTCATCAAAGGCGTGGTTAGATTCAAATTCATCATGACTATTAACGTCAAACTCTTCGCTATAATCATCTAAATCTCTTTCAGTCTCCGTCTGAGTCATTTCAGACCTACACCGCGACGGTGAAAGATTTTGTACAGCAGTTTTTGAAACAGTTTTGAATATTTCGTCTATATTTGATTCTGTGGCTAGTTTTAAAGCGTGTTCCCAGCCTAGGAGGGTCTGTGTGTGGAGGTTAACTTGCCTGTCTGCTAAATCTAAGAGGAGGGACTTGATTTCGGAGCGAGTTTTTGGCACCCAGTCGGACAGCTCGGAGCGTAGTGCTTCTGAAGCCTGCTCGAGTCTGTGGACAGAGAAAAGTAAAAATCGTTATTACATCACGCCTGTATTCTCCAAAGGACGAAAGACGGCGCGGTTGGCGAAGTGGTCGAGAGACCGGCTGCTGTGTGGCGTGTCGCAGATTCGATTCCTGCACGGAGCAAATATTTTTGATGTACAGATATAATTGTTCCGGGTCTGGGTGTGTGTGCATGTGAGATTATATATCTGTAAACGCACCCACGATACAGGAAGTAATTCCTAGTGTAGAGGAAAGTATTTATAAAGAAAAAAAAGTGGTGTAGGCACAGATATACATAGTTACACCCACATTTCGCCAATACTGTTATTAAACCCCTTCTAAGTGGTGAGTCTATTGCCATCTACCGGCAACAATTCCAACCTTCGGGCTGCTATTGAAAACTTCTTAACAGAAAAACCCAATAACACTTTGCCCGGCTTGGAATCGAACCCAGGACCTCATACTCAGCAGTCGCGCTTGGGAACCATAGACCAACGAGGCAGTTAAAAAAAATTGAAATACTTGTCTAATATCTGTGAACTGAACTCTGAAGGCACCGAATAGATGGCAATGACGTCACTATAAGACGTATTAAATACAATGATGTTTTAAATATAAACGCATCATAACCGTACCAATACATACAGTCCGTGGAGAAAAGGAAAGAACCGTACAGCATACCAGTTGTTAGAAAGAGATAAACATACATCGTTTAGTTTCGGTACATACTTGCGATGCAGCCATCACAGCAATGTAGGGAATAAAGTAAACATTACGAAGTTTTGCAACCATGAAAACCGCAAAGTGTTCGAAACGTCAAGAAAAAATAATAAAAAACAATAATACACGCGACTAACCTATATAATATAAAAGAGAAATTTGAAAAGACAAACTTACTGATTAAGAAGAAGAAGAAAGATTTCGTTTTGTGTGTTTTCCCCTGTATATAACTTAGATGAATAGTAGGGTTGCCAACTTTTATTAGAAGAAATAGAGTATATCTGATTTCAAAGGAGGTAAATATAGAGTACGGACTTTCAAAAAAGAGTATCATTTTTTAATAACATTTTGAAGATTGTCCCTGCTTGTAGTAGACAGTTCCGATACTTCTAATGTCTCCAAAGTATTACTAAGTAGTCTATCTTCATTGTCCTTCGATAGCGGCTTCACTGGTCGATGTAATGACAAAATATTGAATAAATCAATATTTTTTATTAAGGCTCCATATTATCTAAAAAACACTTTTTTACTATGGAAGCTAATGAATGCTGGCACTAGTATAGTAAACATTGTGTAAAAAAGAGTATTTTAGCATACTCTATTAGTATTATAGATTATAGAGTACGCCTGCATGATATAGAGTACAATACTCTATTTTAGAGTACGGTTGGCAACCCTAATGAATAGGTGTGATTTTTTTAGATTTAGGACTATTATTAATATAATATGTCAGCCCCATTGTAGTCTTACATTAAATTACTTAACCATATACAAGAGCAATTCTTTGGGCTTACACTTGAAAATAATTCCGCTCGATTGACATTGGAAATATATCAGTTCGTACTTTTAAATGCCAAAATGTCTAAAAAATTATTATAGATTCGTGATAATATGAAGACAACATGCTTTAAAATTGAGGCAACTGTAATGTAGGTAAATTTATTTTAATATTACGCGTTGTGTTAAGGGGCCGCCCATTAATCACGTGAGGCTCGAAAGGGGTGGGAGGGGTTTGGCAGAAATCACGATATATCACAAGGGGGGAGGGGGGTGTAGTAAGATATCACGAGTATTAATTTCTGTATTTAAAGAAAATATTCTAAAAATTTTAAGATTCTTTGTAGGTACTAAAAATACACGTGGTTTTGGGTCGGGGTGGGGGGTTTATCTTAGACCTCACCACGTAACACCAAGGGGAGAGGGGCAGGTTAAATGCTAAAAAAAAAACATCACGTGATTAATGGATACCCCTAAGGCGTCTATTTAATATTGGAATTGGATTGGAATTAATTTCAAGAGTAACCCCACTTCTTAGTTAAAGTAATGATAGGAGTTAAAGAATCGTAATTAAATCGAACAACATTTTAGTCATCTCCGAAGTTAATGCAGGCTAAGTTAATGACCTTGGTTGACGCACATACTATTCCTGTATGTCTAGCGAGGTTACAATAACCGATCGGCATGACCTTCGGATGTTTTGATGAAGTGTTTTGACCTCCAAACGGCTAAAGTACAAAGCCCTTAATATTATTGTGAAGATAATATTTTTGCGGTGTTTACTAAAATTAGAAAAGAATATGGCTTTATTTTTATCATCTTGATTTTTCAATTTGGTTCACTTATGTTGACATTTTAATTTATTTTAATGTAATTAAAACTACTTTAATGAATACAGATAAATCTTTGAAAAGCATTAACGCATGCTTAGCGAACCTTAAAGTTATAAATTCGACTTCATTGCTATCTATTCAGTCCCTACACAGGTGACCGATATAGATAGCAATGAGGTCGCTAAAAGACGTATTAAAATGTGGACGAAGAATTCGCGGTGGTGAGCAGAGGTCGAGATGGCTTAGTGGTCAGAGCGCCTGGAGTATTTATCCAGGAGGCGCAGGTTTGAATCCTGCTCGCACCGTTTTCTTTTTCTACTTCATTTAATTATCAAAATGATATTTTGTTGACTAAGGGCTCAGTTCGAGTTCGAAACTAGTTGCGCAATCGAAAAATGCAAGTGATTAGTAACCGGTGAACATTAATTGAAAGCTGAGAGAGTTTGTTTATTTTTACGCGCTTATCTACGGAAAATGAATTTTCTAAATCCGACTAGTAGGGATTTAGAAAATTCATTTTGCAATTGATAGCTCAATACTTGAAGAAGGTTGTAGGCTATTTGACATCACGCTAAGACCCTTGGGAGCCGAGTAGAAAAAGCGGCGACCGCTAGTAATGTAATTAACAATTGCAGGATATTTGAAACGTGTCGATTGACTTTCAACATAAGATAGCATCACGCCTGCATTCTCCGAACGGGTAGGCAGAGGTACACAGCACCCGCATTTCACCGATGCTGTTATTAAGTCCCATGTAATAGGTGGTGAGTCTATTGCCATTCTCCGGGCACAATTCCTGCGGGCTGCTACTGAGAATTTTCTATCAGATAATCCCAATAAAACTTTGCCCGACCGGGGAATCGAACCCAAGACCTCATGCTCAGCAGGCGCACTTGGAACCAAGAGGCAGTGACTTTCAAAAGTCCCTTTAAATGGACTAATTGGAATTAATTACTATGACTTAGGAACTTCGTAGACTGTTATCAATACATATAATAACAATGTAACTGGTCGCTGTCTGTACATGAAAGATATATGAAAAAAATATTATTGGGACCTTTATCAACGCAAATGGCACCCAAAACAATGATTGTTTGAATTATTGTCTGTTTGTTTGTGCGTTTGTGCACGCTAATCTCAGAAACGGCTTATCCGATTTAGATGTGGTTGTGCATCTTATCCAATTTAGATGTGGGCGTGCACAAACGCACAGACAAACAGACAACAATTTTAACAATCATTTGTGTTGATAAAGGTCCCAATAACATTTTTTCTTATATATCTTCCATGTACAGACAGCGATCCGTTACATTTTTATTATATGTATTGATGTAACGAATAAACTCAAAAACTACTAGACCGATTTAAAAAATTCTTCCATCATTAGAATGCTACATTATCCCTGACTAACATAGGCTATATTTATTACTAGAAAATAATAGGGATCCTTATTAAAACTTCAATAATGTAACCCAAGGTGTAAATGTTCACCCGTGCGAAGCCGGAACGGACCGCTAGTATTTAATATTGCATTTGTTTACTTCCACTTCTTGTCTGCGATTTCTGAGGGTTCGAACCCCCCCTCCCCCCCCGGCTAAACCCATGAGAAGTATAATTACGATTGTTACTTACCTATTATGCAGTTCATCTGTAGTGTTGGTCCCAGCAACATAGGCAGCTGCAACAATAATATTATTTCAATTAAATAAACAAATATTATGGGGAAGGAAAACATCGTGAGGAAACGTGGAATTTAATCAGAAATCCGAAAGTCGCCTTCTTAGTATGAGAAGAGGCCCGAGCCCTGCAGTGAGACACTTATAGGCTTGTCACTAGATATTATAAAACAAAGTCCTCCGCCGCGTCTGTCTTGTCTATTCGTGATAAACTCAAAAACTACGGCACCGATTTTCATGCTGCTTTCACCAATGGATAGAGTGGTTCTCGACGAAGGTTTAACAATATAATTTGTCAAGTTTTTGTAAACATTGGCTAAAATATAATGATATTTGTTGGAGGTGTCGAAAAAAAAATAAACCATCTGGGAGCTAAACTAAACCCTTTGAGATATAACAAAATGATATATGGTGGAATTGTGTATCTTATATAGGTCTACAGAAAAGTCCGCAATTATAAAGCGGTAATTGGAAAGCGGGAACGGGATCAAAATTTCATGATTACTTTTGGTTGCAATAACCGTCATCCACGCGGGCGAAGCCGCAGGCATCAGCTAGTAACAAACAAATCTTTTAAACGCATTAATTTTAAAGTAATACATTTTTGTAAAAAGAAAAATACAATCGTACGGTTTTTCGATTCGTTTCGATTTATCGATATTATTTAAGGTAATTGCATCTGTATATTATTTATTTATTTATGAACCAATTTTAATTCTAAATCAATTTGCTATCTGATGTGTAATGTTCTTTTTAATTAATTGTGTTTATTTTGTTACCAGTTACGTACCCAGTCTTGATGTTGTGAAACATAGCGCCTATTATAGATCAGTTAAGCTATTTAATAAAGTGCCTATACAAGTAAAATCATTATTGTACAAAAAGGATTTCCAAAATGAACTCGAGCAGCTGTTGTTAAATGAATGCTATTATTGCACTAATGACATGTACGAGTAACGCCTATAATTTATTTTGTGGAAATGACATTACCTACCCAATAATTTATTTTGACATTCTTTTTTTTGACATGACTTTTAAATTATTTTAATTTTTTTATTTATTAATCAATTTTAATTCTAAATCAATTTGCTATCTGATGTGTAATGTTCTTTTTAATTAAATAAGTTTATTTTTTGTTATTATTATTGTATGTTCACACACAATGTAAAAAATTGTTCTTGAATAAATAAATGAAAATGAAAATGAAATGTACGACATTGTATTAAGTGCAAAGTCAGTCGTGTCGGTTCGGTCACCTGTATAGGGACTGAATAGATAGCAATGACGTCACCAAAAGTCGTTTAAAATGTGGAAGAAGAATTCGAGATGTCGAGATGGCTTAGCGGTCAGAGAGCCTGGAGTAGTTATCCGGGAGGCGCAGGTTCGAATCCCGCTCACGACCGTATTTTTCTTTCCACTTTCCAAAAAAATTGTATCGTTTTAAAGTTATAATTTTAAATGGAAAAAGAATACGGTCGCGAGCTGGATTCGAACCTGCAGCGCCTCCCGTATGAATACTCCAGGCGCTCTGACCACTAAGCCGTCTCGACCTCTGCTCACCACCAATTTAAATTTGAATTCTTCTCCCACATTTTAACACGTCTTTTGCTGACTGTCCCCTGTATTTCTTTTTAATTAAATATCTTTTGCCATTTAAAATTATAACTTTAGAGTTCGCTAAGCATGCGTTAATGCTTCAAAGATTTCTGTATGGTATTGTTTTTTTTTATGTTCAGTACCTATTTGCAGGATAGTCACCTCGTGGCAGGGATCAATACCTTGTATCCACGTCTAATGAGAAGGACACATCACCACCAATGTCAAAACACGCGAGACAGAGCTCATATTACTCTCCATCTCGCTCACACTCCACGACCTTGTCGTTCAACTTCGGGGTTATTCGGCAGTCTACGACACCGCCGATCGCCGATAGACGTCATGTCGTGATTAGAAAAAATCGTCAACCTTGTAAATAATAATTTTATTAAATTGAATTGAAATTACAATTTAATATTTGGTAGCATATTCGGAAGTAACTGTTTAGTGTTTGGACGCCATAAAAAAACGGGCATTATTGGTTAAAGTGAAGTAAATTTACGTGTAAACAGTGTCTCACAGTGTTAATAAAAAAAAAAAACAAAAATGTCATCGTGTTTCGTTTGCAAGAAGACGGGAAACTTAAAGAACTTGACTGACGATAAAATGCAGAAATGTCGCAAAATGTTAGCGTTTAGGAAGAAAAAGTTCTTCAAATACGGAGACATTGAGTTGCCGGTCGGTTTGTACCAGAAGGGCTATCATATTGACTGTTATAACCGATTCATAGTGTTAAAGAGAAGAAATAAGGAAGAATTCGACGCTATGTTTATTAGTACAACGTTTGATGGACAGGTAAATACTGGGAAGTACTTATTTTTAGACGTCTGGTCGAAAAAGGAGTGGTACGTTTAATTCCACCATAACTTCTAAACGCCTGAACCGATTTAGATGTATGTGGTATAGTTAGAATCCTTGTTTATTCCCGAGTAACATAGGCTAGCAATATTTAAATAAAAAGGATTAGAGTAGCCATAGTACACAATAACGTGCGAAATATAAAAAAAAGTTAAAGGGCATGCCTGCCGCGTGTAAACTCATAACTGCAAAAGACAAGGTACTGAGGTATTTTAATCCCAATTGGGGGAGGTTTATGAACATATTCCACAAGCACTGTCCATAATAAAATGTTAATATTTTTCATTAGTTATTTATCATTTTTATTCAATAATAACATGTTCAAAACTATATATAATTATAGCTCATGGCACACACAATTAACCTTACGTTATCATGTGCGTAAATAAATGATCACTTTTTTAAAACGGTGAAGGAAAACATCGTGAGGAAACCAGCACACCTGAGAGATGTTCTCGATAGTGTGTAAAGCCATGTCAGAGACCTACGGGTGGTTTAAACTCTGGCACTAGATTATTTGGAAGTTAAATCATAGAAATTAAAATGAAATGATCAGCTGATTCGAATGTTATGTAGCATCACGCCTGTATTCCCCGAAATGGTAAGCAGAGGTGTACACAGTTGTACACCCACATTTCGCCAGCATTGACATTTCGTTTGTATAATTTGCGAACGCAGACAGGCAAAGGTCAAAAAACCTTGGATGAGTGTAACCTTGAAATTATTTGTAAGGCCGCGTTTGAAAAATCGAGCTATGAATTAAATATAGTGTTCATTTCCCGTATTTTTATTTTAAAACATTCTACATTTTCTTTACGATGGTTTAGTTTGGCCTCGCGAACACCGATAAATCTTTGAAAAGCATTAACGCATGCATAAATAAATAAATAAACCAGACTAACTGCAGCAGTGGGACTGCGGGGCAAGGGCCCCTTCTCATACAGAGAAGGCACGAGCATAATCACCACGCTAGTTCACTGCGGGTTGGCGATTTCAGACTACTAAGTCCAGGTTTCCTCACGATGTTTTCCTTCACCGTATGTCTGTGATGTCTTAGATTAACTAAGAAAGTACATATGACATTGAAAAAGTCACATTGGTACTTGCCAGGTTTGAACCCACAACCTGTGGTGGCTCAGGAGGCGGGCCCGTAACCACTCGACCACAACGCATGCATAGCCAACTTTAAAGTTATAAAATTTGTGGAATAAGAATACGCTCGCGTGCTGGATTCGAACCTGCGCCTCCAGGATAAATACTCCAGGTGCTCTGACCACTAATCCACCTCGACCTCTGCTCACCACCGCGAATTCTACTTTAACACGTCACTACATTTTAACACGTCTTTTGGCGACGTCATTGCTATCTATTCAGTCCCTATACAAATGACCGAACCGACACGACTAACTTAAGTTAATACAATGTCGTAAAGATGCAATTACCTTAACAAATACAGATATATTTTTGAAAAGCATTAACGTATGCATAGCGAACCTTAAAGTTATGAATTCTCTCTGCTTGTTATTGAAGAATTCCCTTGTCTATCTCCAAACATGTTCATCAGATCCTAATCTACACTAATATTATAAAGAGGAAAGGTTTGTATTATTGTATGTAACGAATAAACTCAAAAACTACTAGCCCGATTTGAAAAATTCTTCCATCATTAGAATGCTACATAATCCCTGAGTAACATATGCTATATTTATTACTAGACAATATTAGGGATCCTTACTAAAACATCAATAATGTAACCCAAGGTGTAAATGTTCACCCGTGCGAAGCCGGGGCGGACCGCTGGTATAATATAATTATGTATTACAAAAGCCGTCCCTGAAAAATATGTAACAAAAAATAAATAAGACATTATTAGATTATTGGATGAGCGAGTTAAAACCTCGGGTCGCGTGTTCGATTTCCGCGCGGAACAAACATTGGGATGGCCTACAAATAGTTCCGGGTCTCGTGTTGTCAAAATATCACCTTGGATTTATATTTATATCTTTTAGTACTATGTTCAAGGTTAACCGAAGAGGTCAACGTTTTACTTCTGATAGTAACATTTTTAACATACATATCATCACGCTTATATCGTAGAAAGGTTAGGCAGAGTACTGGTGTAAAGTTTTTCAACGTGACTGTTAGACAGACAAGGCAAAGGTCGCAAGCTCGAACCTTAGACACGCACCACTGACATTTTACACGACTGCCCAAAAAAAGTGTTATATTTTTATGAGTTTCTTTAATTCAAGATAAATCTTTCACCGGTCACCCGTAATAGGTACTGAATTGAAAGCAATGACGTCGCCATAAGACGTGTTAAAATATGGAAGAAGAATTCGCGGTGGTGAGCAGAGGTCGAGATGGTCAGAGCGCCTGGAGTATTTATCCGGGAGGCGCAGGTTCGAATCCTGTTCGCGACCGTATTCTTTTTCCATTTAATATAATAACTTTAGAGTTTATTTAAATTCCACCATAACTTCTAAACGCCTGAACCGATTTAGATGTATGGGGTATCGTTAGAATCCTTACATTGTCCCGGATAACATAGGCTAGTAAGATAAAAAAATATAGTAATATAGTGTCTATGGTACACAAAAAGGTGAAATAAAATATATAATTTAGGCAAGGCAGTCATGTTTTTCAATTTTGTAATTAATTTCATCTTGTTGAAGTCACGTGCATATCAGTAATTGGCTGCCTCGTTGGTCTAGTGGTCGCAAGCGCGGCTGCTGAGTGTGAGGTCCTGGGTTCGATTCCCAGGTCGGGCAGTGTTATTGAATTTTTCTGTTAGGAAATTCTCAGTAGCAGCCCGGAGTCAGGAAATTGGTGGTGTGACACCCCCGTGCTTCGGAAAGCCGTCGGTCCTGCGCCTGATCTCTCTCCGGTCGTGTCGGATTGCCGTCCCATCGGAATATGAGAGTGAAGGAAGAGGAAGTGCAAACCCGTGTTTGCGCATACACAATATCTCCTGCGTTCTTGGCTGATCTCCGAGGAGATAGGCCGCCGTGACGAAAATACGGTCGGGAGGAGTTTATCAGAAATTAAACACTTTTGCCAAATATTAGTTATTAATATAAA
This sequence comes from Xylocampa areola, assembly GCA_935421205.1. Taxonomy (NCBI): domain Eukaryota; kingdom Metazoa; phylum Arthropoda; class Insecta; order Lepidoptera; family Noctuidae; genus Xylocampa; species Xylocampa areola. Next base: position 472,695 of record OW285228.1, on the reverse strand, counting down.
GCCTAATCATTGATTACCGTATATGTTTTTATAAGTGATCGAAGCCGTATATGTTATATGTTCCTGTCAATCTGTTTGAAAGTTTGTCTCGAATAATCTCCAAAACGGCTCAACGGATTTAAATGAAATTTGTCCTTAAGGTACAAAATTGTACGCGATGTGGACGATGCAAAAGGCATATGTAAGGATCGTAGCAGATAGCGTGCTGTAGTTTCTGTCTACCCCCATGGGAGGAAGGCGTGAGTTTATGTATGTATGTATGTATGGACATACATATAGAATATGCATACACCCCTGTTTCTGCCAGTGAGACCGAGTTAATTATTTTCGGCTCTATGTCCTTATCAGGGGGGTTTAAATTGGATTGACAGTTGAAACTCGGTTTGAATACAGACATGCCATAATTAAAGGTGGTTATGGTGACTGCATGACCAAAATCGGCAAAGAAGTAAATGTCGTGCACGGACTAAAGCCATGGTAACCTCTGCTCACTACCTCGGAATTCTTTTTCCACATTTTAATACGTGTTTTGGTGACGTCATTGCTACCCATTCAGTCCCTCTACAGGTCACTGAACCGAGCCGCGCGAACATAGTCTCTTGCACAGTATAATATGTTCCACGCATGCGTTAAAGCGTTTCAAAGATTCATCTGTATTTTTGCTCTATATAGGAAGTGTTAATACCCCTTAAAAACCGGCAATATGGTTTTTATTAAGATACACAACACACACAATAACAGCTGGCCCATATTAGGGTTTTTAATTTTTCCCAAAATAATCATAATGCCTTCTTCTTTATTACAGGATCCCATCATTACAACTACACCCATGCTTAACGACGAATCATCAGAAGACGAGCCATCCAACGATGTCAATCAAAACTCCACTGAACCATTCGAAACACGTACTATAAAGAAAGAAACAGAAGAGCCAAAAGACAACAGTGATATAGAAATAGAAACTCACGATATTGAAGAAGAAATAGCAGAAGAAACGACACCACTATCAGTTTTGCGAAACGACGAAGCGAGCTATCTGACCCCTGATATTTCAAGAGCTGTCATACTTAAATCAATTCTAACAAGAAAAGCTCCAATCAAGAGAGATATGACGAGAGATCAATTTTCTTTTAATTATGGCATGTCTTTATTCAAACCGAGTTTCAACCATCAATCCAATTTAAACCCCCCTGACAAGGAAATAGAGCCGAAAATAATTAACTCGGTCTCACTGGCAGAAACAGGGGTATGCATATTCTGTGAGAAGAAGGAACGCCAAATAGGAACTCAAAAGGAATTCCCGACCGTATCTAAAGAGGAACTATTTGAAGGGTGTATCAAAAATGCCGAGGATTTGGACGAAAACGAGTTAATAGAGAAATTGAAGGACAAAAAGACGCTTTTCTTTCATCCAATTTGCAGAACTGAACACAGAAATAACTGCGAGAAGTTGACTAAAAAGAACTGCGACGAGCAAGACCTGATGGTCTTCAGAAACTTGCACGCAGAAGCTTTTGAAGCCATCTGCGCTTTCATTGATGACAAAATTATTAACCAAAACCAAACCTACCTTCTATCAGATCTCTACGAAAGATATAAAGCGGTGCTTCACGAAATACAAGACAGCTCAAAGCCATTCGACTTCGAAGGGTATTCCTCACAAAACTTGCAAGAGAAAATCCTGAACCGTTATTACGGTACCATCCAAATTACCACATCAAAATCTATGAAAAGAAAAATCGTTTCCAAAAGTGTAATAAAAACTATTTCATATAATCCTCCGGTCCAAAATGAAGACACAAAATACGAAAGAGTAGCATTTGAAATTCGTAGTGCCATCAAATCTATGAAAAGAAATTCTGGCGACACGAATGATGACATTCCGGAGAAATTGACCCGTTTCATCGGATATTTAATTCAAGGCCCCGACATAAGAAAAAAAAATTCTAAAGAAGATTGTGCTAAAATAAAATCTGTTTGTAAAAATATCGTGGATCAGATTATTGGAGAATAAATATAGTGGATTTTTAAACATTTATAAGTTATTGTAAGTAAATCAATTTTAATTAAATTATGTAGTTTAATACAATGCATTGTTTAACTCAATCTATTTGCCTAGCCTTTACAGTCGGCTTCCAGTCTAACTGGATGCAGCTTAATACCAGTATTCTACATAGAGCGACTGCCTATCTGCAGTCGTCTCTTGCACAGTATAATATGTTCCACGCATGCGTTAATGCGTTTCAAAGATTCATCTGTATTTTTGCTCTATATAGGAAGTGTTAATACCCCTTAAAAACCGGCAATATGGTTTTTATTAAGATACACAACACACACAATAACAGCTGGCCCATATTAGGGTTTTTAATTTTTCCCAAAATAATCATAATGCCTTTTTCTTTATTACAGGATCCCATCATTACAACTACACCCATGCTTAACGACGAATCATCAGAAGACGAGCCATCCAACGATGTCAATCAAAACTCCACTGAACCATTCGAAACACGTACTATAAAGAAAGAAACAGAAGAGCCAAAAGACAACAGTGATATAGAAATAGAAACTCACGATATTGAAGAAGAAATAGCAGAAGAAACGACACCACTATCAGTTTTGCGAAACGACGAAGCGAGCTATCTGACCCCTGATATTTCAAGAGCTGTCATACTTAAATCAATTCTAACAAGAAAAGCTCCAATCAAGAGAGATATGACGAGAGATCAATTTTCTTTTAATTATGGCATGTCTTTATTCAAACCGAGTTTCAACCATCAATCCAATTTAAACCCCCCTGACAAGGAAATAGAGCCGAAAATAATTAACTCGGTCTCACTGGCAGAAACAGGGGTATGCATATTCTGTGAGAAGAAGGAACGCCAAATAGGAACTCAAAAGGAATTCCCGACCGTATCTAAAGAGGAACTATTTGAAGGGTGTATCAAAAATGCCGAGGATTTGGACGAAAACGAGTTAATAGAGAAATTGAAGGACAAAAAGACGCTTTTCTTTCATCCAATTTGCAGAACTGAACACAGAAATAACTGCGAGAAGTTGACTAAAAAGAACTGCGACGAGCAAGACCTGATGGTCTTCAGAAACTTGCACGCAGAAGCTTTTGAAGCCATCTGCGCTTTCATTGATGACAAAATTATTAACCAAAACCAAACCTACCTTCTATCAGATCTCTACGAAAGATATAAAGCGGTGCTTCACGAAATACAAGACAGCTCAAAGCCATTCGACTTCGAAGGGTATTCCTCACAAAACTTGCAAGAGAAAATCCTGAACCGTTATTACGGTACCATCCAAATTACCACATCAAAATCTATGAAAAGAAAAATCGTTTCCAAAAGTGTAATAAAAACTATTTCATATAATCCTCCGGTCCAAAATGAAGACACAAAATACGAAAGAGTAGCATTTGAAATTCGTAGTGCCATCAAATCTATGAAAAGAAATTCTGGCGACACGAATGATGACATTCCGGAGAAATTGACCCGTTTCATCGGATCTTTAATTCAAGGCCCCGACATAAGAAAAAAAAATTCTAAAGAAGATTGTGCTAAAATAAAATCTGTTTGTAAAAATATCGTGGATCAGATTATTGGAGAATAAATATAGTGGATTTTTAAACATTTATAAGTTATTGTAAGTAAATCAATTTTAATTAAATTATGTAGTTTAATACAATGCATTGTTTAACTCAATCTATTTGCCTAGCCTTTACAGTCGGCTTCCAGTCTAACTGGATGCAGCTTAATACCAGTATTCTACATAGAGCGACTGCCTATCTGCAGTCTCCAACCCAGTGACTGGGTAACACGATATCTCGTTGTAAAACTTGAAGTCCGACTTCCAAGCATTTGATTACCCGTAATGGCTATCATAACTTCATTTGACAACGAGGACTGACGGTTTAACATGCTCTCCTGACACGGAGGGGTCTCGATATGATATGATGGTCACCCATCCAAGCGTAGCTTAACTCCGATCGATCAACCTGTGCAGCAGTTACATAGCCGCGAGTCCCTCTCGCATAGTTCAACTCGTTGTAAAAACTTCCCTATTTGTCAAGTGTCCCAAACGCTGCTGCTTGCTGTGATGACCTTGGTTTAATCCTCGGTTATTTTCATATTGTTGATAAACGACTTAGGTTAGACTCAGTTCAAGATAAATAAACATGGTATTATTATGTTGTCGAGGTCAGATAGGCAGTAGATCCATGTAAAATACTGGTATTAAACTGCATCCGGTTAGACTCGAAGCCGATCACAGTGTGGTTGAGAAAAGGGAGAGCAGAAATCAGTGAAATATGTGTACCATACTAATTTTATAACTATTGTGTTGCATGATATTTTTATATGTATAAAAATCAAAGAACATATCGCTGCTGTAAAAAACCTTCAGACTAACAAATCAGCGATTGCCGAACACATACTTCTATCAGGCAGTAATCACTGGATTGAGTTACAGCACACAAAAGTCCTCTCATCCGATCGCCACTTTTATTCAAGAGCAGTGCGTGAAGCTATTGCAATCCAAAAACACAAGACTTTCAATCGGGAGGACGGTTTTAAATTATCAGCAACGTGGAATCCAGTGATTAAAATATCTAAACCTCGCTATTTTAAAAATACGTTAAAAATACGGACACAGTGAGTGTAGTGTGTCGCGAGCTTCATAACAATTGTGAAAACATGGAGGTAGATGAAGTAAAATCTACCGCACCCATGACGGAGTAAACTCGCTGCATCAGTCTGCTTGTGACCACGATCAGTACAACCTGGTCGAAACGTCAAGCGATTCAAAGGTATTTATTGCGCGTTAATTCCCGTTTGTTTTTTCTTCTGGCTTCGCACTCCTCGTGCATTTAGCCAATGTCAAGTATATAATGGAGTAATCAAGTAATAATAGTTCCCGTCATGGGATTATTTATTATATGGCGCCACACTTTTTGTGCTAGCCAGTGTCAAGTATTCAGAATAATCAAGTATTAAAAGTCGTTGCGCGCGTTGCCCCAGTAAAACGGTGGAAATTTTACTGAGATCAATTAAATTCAATTTTTTTTTTTTTTTTTTTTTTCACATATACCAAATTTGGCATGCATGAAAAAAATTTGGTATTTATTTTATATATTTTTTCGAATGTTTATCTAATTATGAGAAACTAATTTGGCTATTTTATTTTTTAGACCATAAATTAATTTTTTATATTTATTTTAAATATTTGCCCATGTGACGTAATGTGTTCAGTAATTTTTAACACACCTAGTTTCTAAACGAACTAAAACAAACAGTTGTCAGTTTCATGTCAGTTGGTAATGTCAAATGAAGGTCACAAACATCAAACCAACAAGTGTTGCCAGCTCTAGTATTAAAATTTTGATGTTTATTAATATAAAACGCATGTTCTTTAAGTTTTTGGGCATAGATCTATTTTGATATACTTGTAGAAATATACATAGTAATCTTAGTTCAAAAAATAAAATACATTCGTATCATGAAATGCGATTTTAGTTTAAACAGCTTCACTATAAAAATGCCAGAAAACATTTCCTTCTAGTACTCTGGCATCACTAAGAATGACAAATAACCTTCAGTCCACAGATTATATAAAATATGAACATGTGACGTCACTGCATGTTACTTCAGGTCAAATGAAGGTTATTAGTTATTTTGGCCTTTTATTTTAAAATCTCTTACTTTTATGAGAGGAAATTAACAAAATATAGCATATAATCAAAAAATCTCCAAATGGTTTTTCCATTAGCTCGTCTTACGAAAAATCAGGCATGCCCAATTACAGGCACTTAAAAAACGTCAAAGCTAGGTGCACGGTTCCAAAAAAGAGTCTTCGATGGAGTTTAGGAGTGAACACAAAATGATTCATTCAATGATTTGGTCATGATTTTCAATTTTATACAATTTGCCCACACTCGCACACCTTCATGGACACATAATGGTTAACTATCCACCATAATTACACATTAAACTTCGGAGAAACACAAGTTTTCACACCGACAAATTGCACATTACATTTTCCCGCCTAAAACCCCTTCATTCCTGTTAGTTATACATATAATAATGTCTACCACCGTCAGCACTTCTCTAACTCATCGAGAGATACAGTCATGACGTTTTGTTATGTTAGCTGATCGACATGTTCAAGGTCACAGTCCCGAGGCTCATATAACGCAGTTATATTCTTTTGCAGTATATTTTTATGAGGTAAATGATCCACAAGGTCAAGGTTACCTATTAACAATGAGATCAACGTCCGTATGTGTATAAAGCGAGGTCACTGATACGCATGATATACAAGGTGATGTTTTAAACAGAAGCTATGCCATTATAAAAGGTCTTCACATATAAAGTCGCCGCTTTACAATACAGCAATTTGAAATTGTGTTTTTCTATTCGTAAATTCTCAGTTTGGAATCGTGCCCGGTAAATGGCAATAGGCTCACCACCTATTACATTAAATTAAATTTATTATTATTAACCAAAAAATATACAATAATTAATCAATAATTATGATACATAAGAGCCTAAGTGCTAGGTTTCTTCAAGTTCCCTGGATCCCACACGAGGATTCCCTGTCGTGGGGTCCAGTCTCTTCCGAAATAAGGCAAACAATATTTTTATTTATTGGTGAATGACTAATAAACGTTATAACTAAAAAGATTTAACGGTAACTCAGATTTTATATAAAAAGATAAAAAAGAGAAAATTAAATTAAAAGGGGGGGTGATAGATGTGTAATTTGTAGGGGTGTGTTTAGAGTTTATGGGTGGGTGCATGATTATTCAAATATATAAGGTACTAATTTATTAGGTAATTTCCTTTGGAAGGGTTAATATATAACACAAATACATTCACATAAGCTAAGAATTAAATGGATATAACAAATTATTTGTTATTAACATAGTACTAGCAAGACGAAAACTGCCCCTTGAACGGCGGACATTAAGAAAATAATAAAATTGTTGTAAAAATTTAAATTATGGCTTAAATGAATCCTTATCACTTACACATTGGCCCCTTAAAAGGAAATTACCTAATAAGTTACGACCTTATATATTTAAGACGGTATTTGCAAAAGGTCTTCGGTTGGTCTTCGGTTAGGTTCTAATTTTTTTACATGGGACTTAATAACAGGATTGGTGAAATGTGGGTGGACGATTGTGTACACCTCTGTTTACCTCTTCGGAGAACACAGGCGTGATGCTATGCTGTGTATGTAAAAGAACTTGCTTGCCTCCTTGGTCGCAAGCGCGGGTGCTCACGGTGAGGTCTTGGATTCGATTCCTAGGTCGGGCAAATTGCTATTGGATTTTTCTGTTAGGAAATTCCCAGGAAGTTGGTAGTGTGACACCCCCGTGCTTCGAAGAGCACGTAAAGCCGTCGGTCCTGCGCGTGATCTCTCTCCGGTCGTGTCGGATTGCCGTCCCATCGGACTATGAGAGTGAAGGAAGAGGGAGTGCACCTGTGTTTGCGCATACACTTGTGTACTATAATATCTCCTGCGTACTTGGCTAATCTCCGTGGAGATAGGCCGCCGTGACCGAAATACGGTTGGGAGTATATTATTATTAATGTCAAACTATTAGTTATTATTGTAATTAAAGTTATTATATTAAATGGAAAAAAAATACGGTCGTGAGCAGGATTCGAACCTGCACCTCCCGGATAAATACTCCAGGCGCTCTGACCACTAAGCCATCTCGACCATCATTATCGATTCATATCTTAACACATATTTTACGTGACGTCATTGCTATCTATTCAATCCCTATACAGGTTACCGAACCGAGACGACTAACTTTGCAGTTAATACAATGTCGTAAAGTTTTTTTGCCTTGGATTCGAACTTGCTACCTTTGACTTGTCAGTCCAACGGTCATACCACTAGGTTATCACCGCTAGTGTGTATAAATTTAGTTTCCAAGTTTAAATGTATGTTGTAATACAAAACATATCTAATTATCTTAAACTGATTATCTCAAGAACACGCGTACCACACTATACAGGCTGTGGTTTTGAACAGTGACCATATTGTAGGAACATATACAGCAACAAGTTATATGTTGTATAAAAATAATTATAACAATAATAGCCAAGAGGTCAACGTCCTATTCGTCTCGTAACAGCTAACGCTTCTCTGTGAAATTTTCGTATACCGCCTTTGTCGGCGCGCGGTGCCGTCCTTGTGCCTACTGCGCGCGACGCGGCGATGGCTATGACACGACGTATACGCAAAAAACAGTAAGACTGCGAAATTAATTCGATTTTCTAAGGTATACTTTTTTAATTGTTTTGTAATCAGTTACACCTATAGATCCACCTCCTTCAATTTGGCCACTGTCTAAAACCACAGCCTGTATTTAAAGGTTTCTTCTGTTATAATGGGCGGGTCGTGGGGGTCATGACGTCACACTTACCATGGACATACCTGGTCTCTCTGGTTGATCTTGGCGACGTGCGCGGACACATACATACAGCACGATGCTGTATCACACATATGTCATCACACTCCAAGTACTTACCATCACACACCAAGTACTTACCATCAGACACCAAGTACTTACCATCACACACCAAGTACTTACCATCAGACACCAAGTACTTACCATCACAAACCAAGTACTTACCATCACACGCAAAGTACTTACCATCACACACCAAGTATTTACCATCACACACCAAGTACTTACCATCACATGCCAAGTACTTACCATCACACAACAAGTACTTACCATCACATGCCAAGTACTTACCATCACACAACAAGTACTTACCATCACACACCAAGTACGTACCATCACACACCAAGTACTTACAATCGCATGCCAAGTACTTACCATCACACACCAAGTACTTACCATCACACACCAAGTACTTACCATCACACACCAAGTACTTACCATCACACACCAAGTACTTACCATCACACAACAAGTACTTACCATCACACACCAAGTACTTAAATTGTGTCTCGCGTTTACTGGGCTGTAATGGGGGGGAGTCAGGGGGGGGTCATCACACTTGCCATGTATCTTAGTCACATACGCCATTGAAGTGACGTCACTGCCTGGCGCGGTCAGTATGACCCTGCTTCAAGTTTACAGTGGGGGTCATGTCATCACACTTACCATGCACCTGGTCCCTCTGGTTGATCTTGGCGACGTGCGCGGCCGCATAGGCCGCCAGCAGCGGCAGCACGGCGCGGGGCTGTAGCGGCGCGCGGCGCTCGGCGGCGGCGGCGGCTGCGCACGCGCCGGCCGAGCACGCCGACGTCGCCAGTGCGGTGCGCCCGACGCCTTGGGACGTCCACGCGTCGCATGCGCGTTTCATTCTATTAGACAGAGGGTTAGATTGAAAAATATTGCGTAAAGCACGCGCCCGCGTTTCATTTTACCAGGAGGGTAGTTGAATTCTCATTTAAATTAATTTTTTATGCACTCCCGCGATATGGGTATCAAATGAAAGGGACTCCTGAGAAGAATACGAAAAATAAAATGACGTCACTGTAAATCCGACATGGTGGACTCCCAAAGATGGCGGACTAGTCATTTTTATGGAATCGTGTGATATGAGTATCAAATGAAAGGGTTTGCTGAGAAGAATAAGAAAAAATAAAATGTTGTCACTTTTTAAACTAAAAAACACGAAATTTATTTTATAAATTTTAGTTTTTCAATTCATTTGTGTGTTTTGAGGTTCCAGGGTTAAGTGTGCATGTATTTTGTATGTTTTAACTTAACTTACCCCATCAACTCGGTGCTTAGCGCGGTTGTACTCTTGTGTAACTTCGTGGTCAAAGAACACAGTGTGGTCAATTTCTGCTGGAGTGACTGGAGGTAGTCAGCTGCTGATGTGAACTCCGGGTCTTTGACTCTGAAATGGAATGAATCTATTTGTACGGTGTACATCTCATACATAGCATCACGCCTGTATTCCCCGAAGGGATAGGCAGAGGTGTACACAATTGTACAACCACATTTCACCAATGCTGTTATTAAGTCCCATGTAATAGGTGGTGAGCCTATTGCCATCTACCGGGCACAATTCCAAACTCCGGGCTGCTACTGAGAATTTTCTATCAGAAAAACTCAATAACACTTTGCCCGACCAGGGAATCGAACCCGAGACCTCATGCTCAGCAGTCGCGCTTGGGACCACTAGACCAACGAGGCAGTTCTTTCATCATCTCATCATTTCATCTCATCCTTAATGTTATTAGTTCAGTTCGCGTCGAACATTCAGGAAACCCGTTCTCAAAATCACGTTAGCTAACAAGTGTCGCGTGTATTCGAAATCACTTTCACTCACATGTTACAGGTCATTAACTCATTTACTTAAATTGTTTTTTTTTTTATGAAATAGGGGGCATCCGAGCAGACGGCTCGCCTGATGGTAAGCGATGACCGCCGCCCATGGACACCCGCAACCCCAGAGGAGTCGCGAGTGCGTTGCCGGCCTTTTAAAGGTTTTGGGCCTCCGGTACCCTCACTCACTCGGCGAAACACAACGCAAGCGTTGCTTCACGCCGGTTTTCTGTTAGGCCGTGGTATCAATCCGGTCGAGCCGACCGATTCGTGCCGAAGCATGGCTCTCCCACGGTGGTGTTGCCCCACACTAGGAATTTCTTCCTGTGTCGTGGGTGCGTTTACAGACATATAATCTCACGTGCACACACACCCAGACCCGGAACAATTATCTATAGATCGTACAAATATTAGCTCCGTGCAGGAATCGAACCTGCGACACGCAGCGCAGCAGTCGGTCTCTCGGCAACCGCGCAGTCATGGCTTTGTTTGTCATATTAAGATAAAACATACCTCGGTCCATTTGTAGTCTTCGATTCCCCAGACCCGTACAGAGCACTGCTCAGCCCCCATAGATTAAGCGCGCTATTCTCACTTTTGAATACCTGTAATAAAAAACTAAATTAAAAAAAAAAAACTTGAGATGTGTCAAGGTACACCCGGAAGGAACGAAGTTTCCTTTCGATTAATTTGTGAAGGCATTGTAATATAATTGTATTTTTTTTTATTCAAGATAAATCTTTGAAAAGCATTAACGCATGCTTAGCGAACTCTAAAGTTAGTATATTAAATGGAAAAAGAATATGGTCGTGAGCAGGATTCGAACCTGCGCCTCCCGGATAAATACTCCAGGCGCTCAGACCACTAAGCCATCTCGACCTCTGCTCACCACCGCGAATTCTTCTTCCATATTTTAACACGTATTTTGGCGAAGTCATTGCTATCAATTTAGTCCCTATACAGGTGACCGAACCGACACGACTAACTTTGCAGTTAATACAATGTCGTAAGATACAATTACCTTAACAATTAAAGATAAATCTTTGAAAAGCATTAACGCATGCTTAGCGAACTCTAAAGTTACAATATTAATTTAAGTTGTCAGAGCGCCTGGAGTATTTATCCGGGAGGCGCAGGTTCGAATCCTGTTCGCGACCGTATTCTTTCTCCATTTAATATTATAACTTTAGAGTTCGCTAAGCATGCGTTAATTCTTTTCAAATATTTATCCTTAATTACAATTTACCTTATCCAATTCATCGTCTGGTGTCGTCAGAAATATTCGGAAGTCTTCGCTATGTGTCAGTATGGGGTGTTTCGCAACTCGCTCTGCGAACAGAAATAAATTTATTACTAACATTATTATAAATAATAAAAAAAAAAACAAGGATACATTTAAATATAATAAACAAGAACGGGGCTTGAACCCGCGACCCTTGACATTCAACGCCAGGCATCTCCTTAACACGAATAGAACGAAGCTTGAAATTTAATAGGCTCGGTTTGTAGTTTCATGACACGCAATGTCAAGGGTCGCGGGTTCAAGCCCCGCTCTTGTCTATAATTTTTCAATGATTCCTTGAAAAAAATTAAGTAATTAATATAGGCATTAGGGGTCATCCATAAAGTACGTCACACTAATTTCGTAATTTTTTGACCCCTCCCCCGTCCTTGTCACAGTTGAGACCCCCCCCCCCTCCCTAGTGTGACGTCACATATTTTGCAATTTTACACCTGGAAATTATTAAATTAAAACATCAATTCCGAAATTATTTTGATGGCCATTAAAATTATTTTTTAATATAATCAACATCAAATCAGAGTTAGATGTATTAGATTTTGAAATGTGATGTCACGAAACTTAGGACCCCTCCCACCCCTTGTCACATAATGTCACACTTTGTCGACCCCCTCCCCCCCCCTTAAGGAGAGACGTACTTTATGGATGGTCCCTTACATGGCCTCAACATGTATAAAAAAATATTATTTAATATGTTTAATAACTTACCTAGAAAGGCGTTGAGTGCACAAGTCCTCAGCGCTACGAAGGAGGGAGAGTATCTGTCTAATTGCTGCCGCGCAGAGTGCAGTGGGGGAAGCGCTGGCGGCGCCAGCAGTGGGTGGGCAGAACACAGCCGCTTGTGGAGCAGCTGGGGAGAGATATATAAAATTAAATCGAAGACACGCACCACTAACTGTTCGAGGTTCTTCTTCTTCTCATCGTGTGGTTGATGAACAACCTAGTATCAGAGTTTAAACCACCCATTGGTCTCTGACATGGCTTTACACACCGAGTGACCAACGGTGAACGGTTTACCAACGGTGAAGGAAAACATCGTGAGGAGACCAGCACACCTGAGAAATGTTCTCGATGGTGTGTAAAGCCATGTCAGGGACCTACGGGTGGTTTACACTCTGACACTAGGTTGCTCATCAACCACACGGTAAGAAATCAATAAATGATTAGTTAGTATCAATACCAGCTGATACGCGAAGCAAATATTACCGTTTTAAGAAATTTTGTCTGTGTATCTGTATGAAAGTTTTCGAATAGTCTCCAAAACGGCTCGACAGATATAAATGAAAATTTCAGGGATTGAAACGGGTTTTTTGACTAATATGTTCCATGTATATATCTTGCAGAGTTTAGATGATATAGCTGTTGCCTCGCTCATTAGCAGACACAATATATTTTTATTGTTATAACGTATAATTCTGTACGTGGCTGAGCCGAAAGGGTCTGCGTCTGCGCAGCATATATCAAGCATGCTGCTAAAGTTTTTGCTATGTTTCATGCCCGGCCGCCTGCCTGACGTCAACCCTCATTGGGAATGCTGTTGTTGGTGGTAACCGCTACCGATACGGTCTCCTTCTATCTAGCTATGTCACACCAAATGTTATCCATGCGCCAGGTTCTGATGTTATCCTGGTCGAGAGACCGGCTGCTGCGTCGTGTGTCGCGGGTTCGATTCCCGTACAGAAAAATACTCATATGATCTAATTGTTCCGGGTCCGGGTTTGTACGTATGTGAGATTATATTTCTGTAAACGCACCCATGATATCGGAAGAAATTCTAAGGCAACACTTTAAAAAAAACTTAATGTGCCCCGTGATTTTACTAGCTTTTAGCATTTTGCCCGTCTCCCTAGGGCCGTAGCGTGATGTTAAATAGCCTTTACTATTCCTCATGAACCTGGCTATCATATAAACAAAGATTTTTTCGAATCCGACTGCTAGTTTCAGAGATTAGCGCGTATAAACAAACAAACTTTATTATCATAATATATAAGGTCGTAATTTATTAGGTAATTTCCTTTTAAGGTGTCAATGTGTAAGTGATAAGGAGTCATTTAAGCCATAATTCAAATCTCAAATATTTTTTTTCTTAATATTCGCCGTTCAAGGAGCAGTTTTCGTCTCGCTAGTACTATGGTTATTACAAATAATTTGTTATATCCATTTAATTCTTAAGTGAATGTATTTGACTTATATATTAACCCTTTCGAAGGAAATTACCTAATAAATTAGGACCTTATAAATAATTATTCTGTACGTGTGTTTGTCACCTAACTCTGTGCTGGACCGATTTGGGTGAAATTTTGTGTGTATATTTCAATGGGTTCCAGGATGGTTTGAAAACACAATTGGACCTGGTAGTTGGCGCTGCAATCGTGTTAGAGCAGGACAACATCGGGCGGCCCCGCTAGTATTAGTAAAGAATTGTATAGATAGATAACTGCCTACCTTAAAATGGTTGTACCGTCGTCTAACATGCGGCGGTGTGGGCCACCGTGCGCACACGCACCGCACTCGATATGTTACGAAAGTTTCTAGAGTAGACAGCTGCTTCATTGGAGCGTCCACCTGAAATGAAGTGATATTAAAGATAAATCTTTGAAAAGCATTAACGCATGCTTAGGGAACTCTAAAGCTATTATATTAAATGGAAAAAGAATACGGTCGCGAGCAGGATTCGAACCTGCGCCTCCCGGATAAATACTCCATGATATTAGTTAAGTGTTCACGTAAATATTAGAATATTCGTTCACTTCGAGTTCTTCCGTTGACATGTCGTAAATATATGACGTTAAATACTCGGTCACTTAGAATTAGTTTTAAACTCAAAGTGAACTAATATTCTAATATTTACGTGAACATTCCGCCCACCAAGGACATTAAGTATATAGCAGCATGCAATTTCAAAAACAATTAGAAAGTGCAAGAATGGTACATGATGCGCCGACCTCAAAGCTGTTGCCTCAGTCATTAGCAGACACAATAGATTTTTATTGTTACAACATACAGATCTGTACGTTACTGAGCCGAAAGGTTGGGGTAAGGGCAGGGGGGGGGTGATGATGATGATATAATATAGCAGGTGAATCTTCATCAACCACTAGATGACTAGACCAAGGAGGCAGTAAATTATCTTTGATTCATACAATACCGTACCTTACCTAACTTGTTTGAAATTTTACCCAATTTCATTTTAAACAATGAAGTCAGATTATTTTAAATCCTACTAATATTATAAACGCGAAAGTTTGTAAGTATGGATGGATGGATGTTTGTAACTCTGTCACGTAAAAACTACTGAATGGATTTTAATGAAACTTTACAATAATATAGCTTATACATCAGAATAACACATAGGCTACAATTTATAAAGATATTGTGTGAATTGTCCAAAATATGACGATAAGTGTCAAGTAAGTAGGAAAAAATCTACCATCTGCGAGCTATTCTGGCGTGCGCTGCCTAAACCCTTTGTGATATAACAAAATTATGTGTCGGGAGGAGTATTATTACCGTCAATATTGTGGAAGTAGCTAAATATTGTACTTATATGCATCCATTGTAAAGGACTTTCATTAAGGCCTGAATCGTATTCAATAGATTAAAGTTACCAACCTTCACAGCTATGTCATGTCCATGTTCCATCATCAGCGGCATGCCCTCATGAGTGTCATCCGTCACCGTTGTGGGCTCCGTGTCCTCTGTATCAGCATCATTCAGCTCCAACACCGCAGAACTGGTTTCACTGGCCATGGTTCTGAGAAAGAACACATAACGGTACAGATATATTTTTAAAACACATTAACGAATGCGTAGCAAGCGCTTAAGTTAAAAAAACAGTCACCAGGACTGAATTGATAGAGATGACGTCACCAAAAGAAGTATTCAAATGTGGAAGAAGAATTTGGGGTAAGCAGAGGTCGAGGCAATTTAATGGTCAGACCGCCTGGAGTAATTATCTGTGGGAGGCGCAAGTTCGAATCCTGCTCACGACATTATTTTTCTTTCCACGACAGAATGACTAGTATCATAATAATTTGGTATTTTTGTGTTAATTAAATAAATTTGATATTGTAAAGTATCAATAATTTTTAATGAGCTTTGATTACCAAGTAAATTAATTAAATTAAATAACTCCAAAAATGACTCATACATAACTGTAGCATGATTAATGCTAAAGCATTTGTATTATCACAAATTTTCAGTTTTAATGAGTCAGACTATGCAAATATAAGTACTATTTACTTGTCACAAAGGAAATAACAATTAATTAAAAAGAATGCTGCCTTGCTGGTCTATTGTGTGAGTTGAAAGAGTTGAAATGTGTGTGTACACACTGCCTACCCCTTCAGGGAATACAGGTGTGATGCTATGTTATGTTTATAACATTTTTATCAATTTAAGCCACTTACTATTTATTTTATAATAATAAAAAATATACTAAGTTTTTTTTTTTTTTTTATAAAACGTTGCCCCACACTAGGAATTTCTTCCTGTGTCGTGGGTGCTTGTGATGTTTACAGACATATAATCTCACAAGCACACTAACACCCAGATCCGGAGCAATTATCTATAGATCGTACAATTATTTGCTACATGCAGGAATCAAACCTGCGACACGCAGCGCAGCAGTCGGTCTCTCAACCACTGCGCCAACCGCGTTGTCATTATATTTATGTGTGTATTATATTTATTACACATTACAAGTTGCCGCAGTTTATGTATCAAGTCTCAATTATATGCAGACACTTGAAAATTCACTTATCTAACACATTAATCAATAGTCAAGTTGTTTATGTAACTATATAAAAGAAACAGATTATTATTTTAATTAATTAAGTAAACTGAGCAATAATAATGATTTTATTCTAGTTAGATTCCCCTATACCTACTTACTCACTTATCAAATAGATTATAATATTAAAAATGACACTATTATATTAATAAAATATCAAAAACATCTGTCGAGTATATCGACAGTAAATTAATGAATCTTATGTTTGTTTACCTTCAATAAAACGGCAAGCAATAACTTTTATTTCATCTAAAAAGGGGCGTAATCTCTTCAGTATTTGCACCGCTTTAAATTAATTTAAACACGTTTTTTGCAGGGCGTGTTATCACTGACACTGTACAGGCTTCCCCGATAGCGATAGCGGTCGCCTAAATAAAGTTTTGATTGCGAAAACTTGCAAAAACATTTGCCCCAGTTATTTTGGTACGGATCGATATTGACGTATTAAAATATCTTTAGATATCACTGGATTTACACTTTTTTGTTGAGACCACTGTTAAATAAATAAATTATATAACTGTTATTTACCTTTATGAAGAGTAATTTGTGTAAAATTTACAATAATTTCATGTAAAAACAATAAAATACGAATAGGCGAATGACAGACAACAAATGACGTTCCATTTATGGAAATTGGAAAGCAGTTGATGATGTGACTATTTTTTTGGTTTGTTACCGTTCAGTCTAACGGTTTATGCGTGAAATGGAAAGTTAAAGATGATATTCTGTATACTCGCTGTGATTTATACGATTAATTACTATTTCGTTAACTTAAAAGGCAATAAGTTACATTAAAAATATTAACAAAATGTTGCCCAACATAATTTTACCCACAGATTTTACTAGCGATAGGTAATTTGGCGGCGCAGGTGGCGCAGTGGTCGGGGGACCGGCTGCTGTGTAGTATTCCTTTGGTACATCAGAACATTTGATTCCATTGGATCCCTTAATCATTTTATTCATTTGCTTTACTAGCTTGTTTCATTCATTTAATTAAGTCGAGTGAAAACAACCAATAAGTAGTGACCGAGTGAGTCATAAAGCAATATTCAACTCTAAATCTATGGAAGGAAGTAATCGCTTACTTGGTCCCACCCAAAATATTTTCAACTCTTAAATTAAAGAGCCTAATGTGCTGGTTCCGCTCCAGAATCAAATTAGTCCGTGGAGCTATTGGCACCGGTGCTGGTCCGGAATCAAATGGCTCCGCGGAGCGATTGATTCGGGAGCCGCTCAATCCTTATACATGAAGGAATAAATAAGGTTATCATCTCCGGCTCTGGAACCGATTCCTTTGGCTCAGTCCGTCCGGAGCTACACACCGCTAGATTTTACCCTCAGTTAACGCAAAACATTTTTTTCGCTATATATCTTAAATACATTTTAGAGCTCTTACAGACGAGCGGCACATTGTCGCTAATGCAATGCTGCAGTCGTCACGTGTCGGTGGTTAACATCAACGTGCTGTTGGTTGCTGTCGCCACCTCAGTGACTACAATCGAGACACCAGCGTTGATAATCCACGGCTTCTAAACTTAAGTCAGAAGCGATTGCTGAAAATAAGACGAATAATATATTATATATACGAATAATAATATAATATTTCTTCTTCGAAATCTATTTTGATTTTGTAGAAGAAACACTATCCATCATGTAAAAAAGTTAGAACCGTAGCTGCCGTGAATTATCGACGCTGGCATGTCGACTGCAGTTACCCAAGCGCCGACGGTACCCGGCGACACTCGCCTTTAAATCACTTATGTTACTTACTAAACTAATGTAACTAATTTTAACTATTGGTATCACTGCCACCAAATCTGTGTTCGGTTCTGTCATCACTGTGACATTGTCATTGTCAGTAAGCTAGTTTGACGTTTGTTTTTATTTCCACAGTGATTGCGAATGCGAAATGTGATTGTTTTCCTTTCCCAATTCAGTATAAAGTGCCACGAGTTTTCTTCATAATATTAAATAACAAATACTAAATTATTCCACCCAAAGTTTAATAAAAGGGCGGCAAAATTACGTCCAAAATGCAGGGCGTCAGTGCTCCGCGGGAGCCTGCGCAACCCGTAATAAGCACAAGCTCTACCATATTAAATATGAGGGAGAAAGAGAAATATATCGAAGATTTCGACTTCCCCTTCTGCGACGAGTCGTCAAAATATGAGAAAGTCGCTAAAATCGGGCAGGGAACCTTCGGGGAGGTGTTTAAAGCGCGCGCTCGGAATAGCAACAAAAAGTTCGTTGCCATGAAAAAAGTCTTAATGGATAACGAGAAAGAAGGTTTTCCTATCACGGCATTGCGAGAAATAAAGATCCTACAGCTATTAAAGCACGAAAACGTCGTCAATTTGATTGAGATCTGTCGCACGAAGGCAACATTGCACAATAAATATCGGTCAACGTTTTATTTAGTTTTCGATTTCTGTGAACACGATTTGGCAGGCTTATTATCAAATGTGAACGTCAAATTCAGTTTGGGAGAGATTAAAAAGGTTATGCAGCAGTTATTAAATGGATTATACTATATTCATAGTAATAAAATCTTGCATAGAGACATGAAGGCTGCTAACGTTCTTATTACAAAGAATGGTATTCTAAAACTGGCTGATTTTGGTCTAGCTAGGGCCTTCAGTGTTGCCAAGTCGGGACAAGTCAATAAATACACCAATAGAGTGGTTACTCTATGGTACAGGCCACCAGAATTGCTTTTAGGTGAGTTAAACTAGTTTTCTATGTATAGTTCTTGCCTCTAGGGGGTAGGCACAAGTGTACACCGTTGTGTACACATAAATATAACATAGCATCACACCTGTATTCCCCGAAGGGGTAGACAGAGGTGTACACAGTTGTACACCCACATTTCACCAATGATGTTATTAAGTCCCATGTGGTGATGAGCCTATTGCCATCTACCTTTTGACTGTCCTGTTGGTCTAGTGGTTAGTAGCCCTGACTGCTAGGCCGGAGGTCGTGGGTTCGATTCCCACCCAGGACAAATGTTTGTGTGATGAGCACGATCATTTGTTCTGTGTCTGGGTGTAATTTATCTATAACATGTATGCATTTAGAAATATATAAGTATGTTTATCAGTTGTCTAGTACTCATAACACAAGCTCTGTTTAGCTTGAGACTAGACGGCGTTGTGTGATAGTTGTGGAATATTTATTATTTATTATATTATTATTATTTTTATATTTACTTTTCTTTTTCCTCGGTGAACCGGGGTTACTGATGGCACGGGCCTAAGCCAAGTGTACAACAGTGGGGTTAAGTTAAGCATGGGTGGGAATATTCATATGGTTATAATGAATTATTGGATTCGCATTGTAAAAACTTTCTAACCAGTCTGCATGTGTTTAATATCGCTGCCTTTTGTAGTAGATCATAGGTATTCTGGGGTAGGTTTAGTGACTTGATAGACTGATGAAGTTGTTTGGGTATAACTCCTGTTGTGGACAATACTATTGGGACTATTGTTACTTTATTTAGATGCCAGATTCGGGTTATTTCATCCTTTAGTTCGATATATTTAGATAGTTTCTCTGAAATTGTAGTCTGTAAATTGTGGATGTTCGGTACTGCAATGTCTATTAGGTATCCAGTTTTATTAATCTTATTTATTAATGTTATGTCTGGTCTATTGTAATGTATCGTTCTGTCGGTAAGAATGGCTTATTATTATTATTATTACCAAGCACAATTCTAAACTCAAGGCTGCTACTGAGAATATTCTAACAGAAAAACTCAATAATACTGCCCGACCTGGGGATTGAACCCGAGACCAACGAGGCAGTTGTGTACATGTATAATTCTGTTTTAAGTAGAGTTTATCTGATTTGAGTATCACCCAACTTGTAAGTAGTGTTATTCATTCTTCTACTATTAGTAGTCAAAAAATGAATGTTATGTTTTTATATTTATGAAGTATGTTTGTGAGTTATAGCCATAACTTCTAAACGCCTGAACCAATTTAGATGTATGGGATATCGTTAGAATCCTTATACTTCCCCAAGTAACATAAGCTATTAAGATGTAGATAGATATAGTAGCTATGGTACCCAAAAAGGTATGAAATGAAAAGTAGTACAGTCTTGCATTGTAACATTTTCGTGATCAGAAATATATGAGAGCAATGTAGTTATTTTTTTTTTATTTTCTTTTTATTTATCATTAATTTACACACAACTATGGGTTATTATTATTGTGTTAGTAACAATGAAAACTTAATCTATGTTAATACATAAGCTGTTGCGTCAGTCATTAGCAGACACAATAGATTTTTATTGTTACAACATACAGATCTGTACATTACTGAGCCGAAAGGTTAATATCTAATAGTGATTTGGTCCGGTCGACCAGTAACCATACAAGCGGTATATCGGCCCGTGTGGCTATCGCACGCAGGATGGTGTTAGGGCTGCCGCGTAGCCTGCGCACTAGTGAGGCGGATTTCTTGCGCCAGACGGCGTCGAAACCTGCAAACATCGCCGAAGCACTACAATAGCGCGGTAGCCGTAACAACGCCCTGAACGCATTATTAATGCACAATGAGATGACATCTACATCACTAATCTCAAGCATATTGTAGAGTCTAATAATAATTTAACTGTTACTCTATCACACAATAACTACAGAACGGATTTGAAATTTGGCACACGGATAGTTTATAAACCAGACACATGGCATACATTTTATCCTAGCTGGACTCAATTCTGAATATCCTACATTTTGTTCAGGTGATCGTAACTATGGGCCACCGGTTGACATGTGGGGTGCAGGCTGCATCATGGCGGAGATGTGGACCCGTTCACCTATAATGCAGGTAATGTAGGGTCGTCTTTAGTGTATTTTTTTTTTATTTATTATATGTGGCTATAGTGTCACTTAGACCATAAGAGGTCTATTGTGATCGCCACTTTGTGATTAAATTAGAGTTCATCCCTGAACCCTGCCGCTGTGATGAACTGCAGGATTTTCCTAGGGGTGAGCTCCCCCATTTCATCCGGGCCCAAAATATGCTTCCCTAGATGAGCGTAGCGCTTGTGTATCAGCGGTCCACATTCCCCCAAAAGGTGCAGGTTTGTGTCCCGCTTAGCCTCAGGTTGAACATGTGCTTATTAAGCAGCAGTGTCCTGTTAAGGCTCTTGCCACTACGCGCAAATTGTTCCTACTTAGCGCACGGACATTGTTTGTGTACCTTTTGTCATAGGCATAAGTGTAAGCCGATGAATAAAAATAGATTAAAAGCAAGCCCATCAGCATTACTCTTGAAATTTATACTTCCTCATCATCAGCTCCAAGTGTATGCTTAATTGAAATAATGACAGTTTCTTACATTTTAGAACGAAAAATAATTATGAAACAAGATTGGCATATATGGTTCATATATAATTATATTTTTTATACATGTTGAGGCCATGTAATGCCTATATTAATTACTATTTTTCAAAGAAACATTGAAAAAATTATAGTCAAGAACGAGGCTTGAACCCGCGACCTTTGACGTTCTAGGTCATCACTCTACCAACTGAGCTAGCTTGTCGTGTTCTAAATCCATTAAATTTTTCAATACTGAGGTTGGCTTAGTCACCTAGAGTGTACTGAAGCCTCTATAAAAAATTATATAAAATAAAAAACCTCTTTGTGTTCGTCTTGAGGAGAGCTTAAACTCAGTATTACCACAAGTTAACTTGATAAATAGTAATTGGCATATTGTCTGTGAACTGGCAACAAGTCCTATCATAATTTTTTGTGTATTACATTTTCATACCATCATATACTTTTTCCTAAACTGCAGCATTCGAGAAAGTCCTATCTAATGAAATGTTGAGTTGACCTATATGACATTTTCATTTTATATATTTATTTAAATGAAAAATTCGTTTAGTTTTCATATAAATGTAATCATTATCTAATGGCATAAAAACATATTACACAAAAAAATCGAGCTAGGACTTGTTGCCCGATATATGGTTCAAGTGTGCCCTCACTAAAGACCTTTTCTGTCTGTCTTGTCCCCTACAGGGTCCCACAGAACAACAGCAACTGATCCTAATCTCTCAGCTCTGTGGCTCCTGTACTCCGGATGTCTGGCCCGGAGTAGAGAACCTAGACTTGTACAACAAGATGGAACTGCCGAAGGGACAGAAGAGGAAGGTGAAGGAACGTCTGAAGCCCTACGTAAAGGATCCTTATGGCTGTGACTTGCTGGATAAGCTGCTGCAGCTGGATCCGGCGAAGAGGTGAGAATTTTGTGTTATTTTTAGTTTTTTTTTTTTTCTAACTCTATATTGAAAGCGTAGCGACACAGCCAGGTATATATTTCAAGAATTTATGCGCGGGGGGGGGGGGGGGTAACATCTCTCACATGTACTGGTTTCCTCACGATGTTCTCCTTCACCGTTTTGTTAAGTGATAATTAACTTGGATGGTGTTAAAGATGTCTTGAAAAGGAGTGCCTACCGTGATGATGGCTGATAGAGATGGAAGAAGATACATGCTGCGCCAACCATAAATAAATTGGGATAAGGGCAGGGGGATGATACATACACACATACAATCACGCCTGTTTCCCATGGGGGTAGACAGAGACTAACGATTTCCATTTCTAAATAAATGCATAGATTTAATAAATCCCCACTCTTTCTAGATACGACGCCGACACGGCACTGAACCACGATTTCTTCTGGACTGACCCCATGCCGTGCGACCTCGCCAACATGCTGGCACAGCACACACAGAGCATGTTCGAATATCTCGCTCCACCACGGAGGCCTGGCCACCTCCGCCACCACCACCACGTCGCCGGAGCTCAGGCGAAGCCCGCCCAGCCCGTGCAAGACTCTGGATACCAGGATAGAGTCTTTTAGAGAAGGTTCAAATAAGACTGGCCGTTTCGGGTGAAAAAATGACAAGTGACAGGTCAAAGTGGCCTCGGTGAATGGAAAAGTGCTTGATTAGTGATAAGTGTTATAAAAAAGTTATTTAGATAGGTTGATCAAATACATATGAGGTAACTATAGTTTGTGACCATAAAACAATACTGTGAGCGGGTTCTGAACCTGTGCCACTTGGAGCGTTCTATGTGCTCTGCTCTGAAAGTTGGAGGACAGATTATTCTGTAGCATATACAATGTTCCATAAAAACTATTAATAATCTGGTGTAAAAATATATTAACATAACATAGCATCACAATTGTATTCCCCGAAGGTGTAGGCAGAGGTATACACACCCAGTTGTACACCCACATTTCACCAATAATGTTATTAAGTCTAGCTCCTAGCTCTATCTACCGGGCACAATTCCAGGCTCATACTGAGAGTTTCCTAACAGAAAAACTCAATAATACTGCCCGACCCTGGAATCGTAACCAAGACCTCATACTCAGCAGTCGTGCTTAGGACCTCGACCATCGAGGCAGATTTTGATTTTTTTATCAAGTAATAAAACAACGATATACAAGCTGTTAACTGTACTCGTACCATATTTAAGCAGGTGACTGTACCGCTGATACTGAACACGAATCAATGACGATATTTTTATTTTCTATTAAACTTATATTTACAAAAATAAAATTCGCTCTTGTGCTCCGCGCTAAAATCAACCCGTGTAAAATCACTAATAATAAAGGGCCTAGAAATTCACCGTCCTTTGGAAATGGCGATTCTGTAAAACTTGCTTAAGTTCCGCAATAAAATATTTAACTATAGAATTTTTTTGGTAATTTAACATGACCTTTTTTGTATAAAATCTTTCATGAGCCATATTCATATCAATTATTGTTCACCGGTTACTACTCACGTGCATTTTTCGGGATTGCCCGACTAGTTTCGAACTCGAACGGAGCCCTTAGTCATGAACTGAGCCCGCGGCGATGTCGCGAGTCAAACTCCTGTTTGACTGGTGAACATTAATTGATATGATTAAGCATATTCTTTATCATTTGTTATATAAATATGGCAGGAGTACAGATCAACACCTCATCACGCCTGTATTTCCGTCAGTTAGGCAGAGAAGTAGGTAGTTACTGTTGCACACCCAGATTTCATTCATACCATTATCAAGTATATGTGGTGTGGTTTGGTGAGTTTGTTATCATCAATCAGTTACAATTCCAAACTTCGGGATGCTACTGAAAATTTCCTATAAAATAATACTGCCCGAGCCGGGAATCGAACCCAGGCCCTAACGCTAAGCAGCCGCACTAAGTGAGACAGCTTCGATATCTACAAAACAGTTCGCAGTAAGTAGAAATGACGCCGGGACTCCCTCCGGGAGGGAGCTCCCAAGAAGGACCTTATTGGTGATGTCCTCCAAAAAGGTCGGGTGCGTAGTATCCGCAACGGCCCAACTTCGTCCACGTTTATACATCTGGTCATACACGCGCGCCGGTTGCGAGTACTACGCACCTTACGTTTTTGTAGTACATCAAACTAAGTATGTAAGAATCGCAGCAGCTGGCATTTTGTAGTTTCTGCCTACCCCCTGAGAAAAGTGTAGATTGATGTATGTATATTGAAATGCCACTTTTGATACTTACTGTACATAGAATTTAGATAAAAAAGCAAATATGAGAACTCTTGTATGTTTAAGAATGCCCGTCAGTGTAAGAAAATGGATGTAAATAAATAAAAAAAAATATAAAACGCTTTTTCTGTAAATAAAAGTATAATTTTATACTGGATTGCGACTATTTTATTTATAAACCCCGTTTTATATTTTTCATTGCAATTTTTTTTATACTGAAGTAATTTTTATGGAAATCGATGTTAAATGTCATTCTGCATTACGTCTAAACTCTAAACGTGGGTAGCAGGGTTTTGATAAACGTATCGCAATGGCAATCCAGCTGAACATTGTTTAGCTGCTTTATAAAACAGTACTGGCGTCCGAGCACGGATCTTTTCTACAAACTTGTCGACTCGATAAAAGTTTTTATGTATTGAATTTTATCGTTTTGTCAACACTTTATGTCAAATTTGACGTTTAAAATCGACAAACGTGTCGACAAAAAGAACCATGCTCGCACCGCAGTTTTGTAAAATTGCTAGCAGTTTAGTAAAACAGCGGATTCTACTATCCATTTGCGACACATATATAGCAATAATATTATCTGACCGTCAGCTATATCCGCACAAAATCTGAACAACTTTACTAGTTTCTTCTTCCTTTCGCGACAATGACTTAATATTTAACTTCATTTAAATTTAACTCATTTGGACTATTAAGTGGTACACTGGAACACCCTTGACTGAAGCTCGCATTAGATACTATCAAGGATGTCATAAAATAAATCTAAATCGATTGATTTAATTTGTTTGATTTTTCAATGAGTATTGGACATCACTATTACTATACATCTGTCAAAAGTTTTGTTGGTTTTGGGAGTTTAGGCGGGAAAATGTGAAGTGCACGTTGTCGATTTTATATTGTTTTCCAAAACTTGTGTTTCTCCGAAGTATAATGTGTAATTATGGTGGATAATTAACCATTATGTGTTCATGAAGGTGTACGAGTGTGGGCAAATTGTATAAAATTGAAAATCATGACTTTTTGTGTTCACTCCTAAACTCCATCGAAGACTCAGTAAAATTTCCACCGTTTTACTGGGGCAATAACTGCAATAACTTTTTATACTTGATTAAAAAAAGAAGGAAGTAACTGAAGACGAGGCTTTGGCCTTACTTTTATTTAAGAACACTGAAGACGAGGCGGTATGGTCTAAGACCTTAGCCTGCCCGATTAGGGCGAAGGAAATAAAAAAAAAAAAAAAATTTGTTGGTTTTGTTTTCAAGTCGGTCGAGGTGAGATTTTGCATTGATAAATTCTAAATATACGTGCATTAAGTGTAAATAATTACATTCCAGATATTGTTGTTAATAAAATGTTAACTAGAACCAATGTGACCATTGTTTAAACAAGCAGGCTAGTACATAATAATTCCCCATTCTTGTAACTTTACACCAAGTTCGTTAATTATTGCTGAAATAACACAATTTTGTGAAACATTTGCAGTAACCTCGTGTTTCCAAGTAGTAGTAAGTTACACTGTTACACGTACTATTCTAAAACACTGGTGTATATATTTAACCATTATAATAAAATAGAATTGACAGATATTTAATTTATTATTATTTACTTTTAGTGCAGGAAAGGAATTAACAACAAGAATCAGCAATATTCTATATTTTGCGTCTTTATAACATTATTTGTTGACTACCACCTAAAAAAATTTGGGACGTAAGAAGAAATAATATGATTAAATATTAAAAATTTGAATATGGCTAGCAGAATACTATTTGAAGAAGAAATTGCTGACCAGATTCTTGCAGCTAATGGAGAGAAGTCTATTGATGATGTAACAATAAAACAAGAAGAATCAATGGATGTGGGTAATGATGGTCAGATGGATGGGGAACCACATAGAACAGAAAACTATGATGATCATATTATAATACAACCATTAGAAACAACAATTTCATATCAAAATCAAGATGTAAATGATGACATATCTAAGGGTAATAGTGAAGGTAATACAGATCAACTAAATGATAGAGGGGGTAAAGTAAGCAGTAATGAGGGTAATATTGATCAAAATTATACGAAAGAAGGTTTAAAAAAGGGTTACGAAATTCCAATTGTTGGGGGTAATTCCAATCAAGATCTAGAAGTTAAGGGTAATAAGGGAAAGGGTAAGAAAAGACCATCAGAACTGGAGCTGCTTGGTGTAGATATAAAAGTAAATATAGAAGAGACACAGGATAAATATGATGTGTTCGGAGATGACAATCAAATTTACAGAAAATATAAACTGAGGAAGAGTGAGCAACCGTAAGTATCATTACTCAAATTCGGGATTTCTGTTTTTATACAGATAAATCCTTGAAAAGGATTAAAGCATGGTTAGCGAACCTTAAAGTTAAAAAAATTGTGAAATTTTTTTTTAACTTTAAGGTTCATAGGGACTGAATGGATAGAAATGATGTCACCAAAAGACATATTAAAATGTCGATCAAAACTTTGTAGTGGTGAGCAGAGGTCGAGATGGCTTAGTGCCACCCACCCAGGTTCGAATCCTATTTGTGACCGTATTCTTATGCCACATTATTTTTTTACTTTAAGGTTCTCTAAACATGCTTTGCAAGGATTAAAGTAATTGAAACTTTTAGATTTTGTATTAACTGCAAAGTAGTCGTGTCGGTTCGTTCACCTGTATGAGGCGAAGGTTCGAATCCTGCTTGCGACTGTATTCTTTTTCTGTTTTTATGTTAATTACATTTTGTTCCATCAATATTATTACTCATAGCTGGACTTCATCTACTGGCAGAGCGAGGCCTATGTACCGTACATAGGCCTCGCTCTGCTTGTGCCAATCTTCATGCGCCTGTGTGCTCATCTTTTTTTTTTTTATATCATTGTCCCACACTACGGAATTTCTTCCTGTATCGTGGGTGCGTTACATAATCTCACAAACACACACACACCCAGACCCGGATCAATTATCTATAGATCGTACAAATATTTGCTCCGTGCAGGAATCAAACCTGCGACACGCAACGCAGCAGTAGGTCTCTCGACCACTGCGCCAACCGCGCTGTCGTTTTGATGGGTTTGTGGTTTTTTTTTAACGAAAACGGGTCTTCGTTTTCCTACCAACTCGCCCGCGGTAAGCGAAGTTGTGAACAAAGATAGAGCACATAGATCCAAAAGAAATCTATTCACTGTAACCTTGAATATGCATAGATTGAATTTCTCAAAAAAAAACTCACGCTGTTCGCCCATGGGGGTAGGCAGAAACTACCCACTACAGAACGCCACCTGCTACGATCCTTACATACGCCTTTTGCTTCATCCACGTTCATACATCTGGTCATACACGCGCGCCGGTTGCGAGTACTACGCACCTTACCTTTTTGGAGGATATAACTAATAAGGGCAGTGTATATCCTTCTAGGGCGTCCCCTTCCGGTATTTCCACTTATACCTGCCATCTTTCATTCATTGTCTCAATATGACCAAACTGTCTAAGCATATTATTGTCTAGAATCCCAATTTTGATAAAATTGCATTGTTACAGAATCTCATACAAAGAACCCTCAGATTGGAAACCGAAACGCCGCATCAGTACAGACAACAAACCAATTTTATTGGCTTGTACGATGTGCTTTATGGAGTTTGATACACCTAAAGCTCTCCACATCCACCTCCGATGCCACGATACTGTTTCAGAATACATCTGTTCATTGTGCTTAGAAAAATTTCAGACAAATGCAGACTTGATCGCCCACAAATCAACCCATAACTCGGAATCTTTTCTATGTAAAATTTGTAAGATAGCATTCTCGGATCATTGCGATTATTTGCTGCATAAGTTAACGCATTCGATTGCAACAGAGTTCACATGCCCAGAGTGTGGATTAAAGTACCCTAAACACAGTTATAAGCTCCACATTTATACCCATTTCAATAAAAAAGTCAACTGTCCAATTTGCTCTTTTGTCTGCAATGGAGAGTTTAATCTTCAGAATCATTTGAATGGGCACAAATATAAGGTTACCTGTGTTGAATGTGGTAAGATTTGTAAGAACAAGAAATACTATGAATACCATATGAGTGTTCATACGGGGATCAAGAAATACCAGTGTCTATATTGTGGAAAAGGCTTCGGCACACACAGTATGAGAAAAGTCCACACCCGCTTACACACAGGTGAGAAACCCTATACCTGTGACATTTGCGGCCACAAATCCAAGCAAGACACCGACATGAAACGCCATAAAATAACCCATGAATCCGAGAAGAAATATAAATGTGATGTGTGTTCCAAAAAGTTTTTTTATAAAGAGTCTTTGATTAGTCACTTCAGGATTCACACGAAGAAGAATTTGTATCCGTGCCCGGAGTGCGATGATGAATTTTTAACTATTGGTGGTTTGAAATGTCATTTGATGTTCAAGCATTTGCCTGATAGACCTGTGGAGTGTTCTATTTGTGATAAAAGATTTATCAATAATAATCAGCTTAGGAAACACACGAGGTCTAAGATCCATAAGAGGAAGATGTATGGGGTTATGACAAAAAAGGAATGTCAGTGAATATGATATTAACATAGCATCATAGCATAGCATCACGCCTGAATTCCCCGAAGGGGTAGGCAGAGGTGTACACAATCGTACACCCACATTTCACCAATGCTGTTATTAAGTCCCATGCGGTGACCTTCTTGCCATTTACCGGTCACAATTCCAAACTCCGGGCTGCTACAGAGAATTTCCTAACAGAAAAACTCAATAACACTTTGCCCGACCCGGGAATCGAACCCGAGACCTCCTGCTCAGCAGGCGCGCTTGGGACCACTAGACCACGACCAACGAGGAATATGGTAATATCTTTATACCAATGTGAGGCGAAGTTAAATAAATATCAATACATATAATAAAAATGTAACGGATCGCTGTCTGTACATGGAAGATATATGAGAAAAATATTATTGGGACCTTTATCAACGCAAATAGCACCCAAAACAATGACTGTTAGAATTATTGTCTGTTTTTCTGAGCATTTGTGCACGCTTATCTCAGAAACGGCTTATCCGATTTAGATGTGGTTTCCACTAATATATTGTGTTTGTTTCATGTCAATCGGATAATAAATAAAAAAGTTATGCCAATTTAAAGACACGTCGGACATTTGTTATTTACGACATCCACGCGAACGGAGTCGCAGGCACAGCTAGTTACCTAACATGTGCTTAGCATAAAAAAAACTCGGTCTAAGCCTGTATTGCTGTTGCAACTCCTTCAATAAAAAGGGATATAACATTTTTTAATAAAAAAACGACATGATATGATTGCTTACTTATATTCTGTGTTTTTGGTCTCTTGAATATTTTCCTTACCATCTATAAATACCATTGTGATAGCAAATAAATGTTTGAGTTTAAATACTGTAAGTTATTCAATTCAGGCGAGGTGTGGTCAAACGCAAGCCAATACTGAAAAAAAAAGTATTAGGTAGCTGTTACAATTAGTTATTGTTCACCGGTTACTACTCACGTGTATTTTTCGGGTTTGCCCGACTAGTTTCGAGCTCGAACGGAGCCCTTAGTCATGAGCTGAGTCCGCGGCAATGCGAGTCAGACTCAGTCTGCAAACCCGAAGAATACACGTGAGTAGTAACCGGTGAACAATAATTAATATGAATATGCCTCACGAAAGTTATTATACAAATATAAGGTCCTAATTTATTAGGTAATTTTCTTTTAAGGGGTCAATGTTTAGGTGATAAGGATTCATTTAAAGCCATCATTCAAAATTCTACGTAAATTTTATATTTTTCTTAATTTTCGCCATTCATGGAGCAGTTCAAGATAAATCTTTGAAAAGCATTAACGCATGCTTAGCGAAAAAAAGTTTTTTCCATTTAATATTGTAACTTTAGTTTTCGTCTTGCTAGTACTATGCTTATTACAAATAATTGGTTATTTCCATTTAATTCTTAGCTTATGTGAATGTATTATGTATGAATTAACTAAAAAATTAGGACCTTAAATAGCTGTTACTATATCGTACTATTGCATCAACTTCGAATGCCGTGTTTATAGCATGTATGTAGCCAGGAAGGGTTTGGGTCAATACTCCCCTTTCACCCCATAAAACAGAAAAAAAAATCTTTTTATATTTTGTTAAATTTTGACCATTATATTTCACATGAAAGCATGGAAATTGTTAATTGTTGCTATGTCCTGTATTGAAGCACATTCATAAAATTTATTGCACAACCGTGTGCATGTTATTATATAGTTTATGTACCTAAGTTTAAAGTATAGTATATCGTTAAATCTTCGAAAAGCATTAACGCATGCATAGCTTACTCTAAAGTCGTAATTTTTGTGGAAAAAATACGGTCGTGAGTAGGATTCCCGGATAAATACTCCAGGCGCTCTGCGCGCTAAGCCATATCGACCTCTGCTCAATACCGCGAATTCTTCCACATTTTTCATTACATCTTTTGGTGACGTCATTGCTATCTGTTCAGTCCCTGTACAGGAAACCGAATTTCTATTTCCATATAATACTATAACTTTAGAGTTTGCTAAGCCTGCGTTAATGCTTTTCAAAGATTCATCTGTATTTTTAAGGTAATTCGGAAAAAGTACATCTGTTATCATGCCTATTGTTTCTGGTGGATGGTAATAGGTTCACCATCAGTATGAGACTTAGTGACTGCATCCGTGAAATGTGGTGGTATATTGTGCAACAGTACTTCTCTGCATACCATCACATGCTTGGGAGATACAGGCGTGGAGCTATAGTCTCAAGTATAGTATCAATTATTGTATAGTTTCTAGATAAATGTTATCATCAATAAATATAATTTCGAACATTGACATATATATTACTAGCGTAAGGACCCGGCCGACCGCGAATCTAAATGGCACCAACGCGTTGGCCCTAAAATGACAGTTTAGGGCCAACGCAACTCAGTCGACAGTGGACCGCTCGCAGGAGAGAACGAGTGTATGTTTGTCATAAATATGCCTAGTTACGTGGTAAAAGGCTGCAAACATTACGATACAAAGATTAAAAAGGAACATGGGATATCTTATCATCGATAAATAACCATAGATTACTTCTGTTCCAATTAAATTATTAAATTATCACATTTTAAAGGTATAATTATTTTACTACCGAAGTCCGTAATGGCGACCATTGTGTGGCCGGCCGCGCGCGAAGTAACGTTGAAAGAACGTCATTTTTTATTTGTTTTATTTTTGTCTTAAAAACTTAGTGTAAGCAATTTTAGTAAGTACCTAATATGTTAATACTTAATTATTATAACAATATTGTTTACAATTTAAAATAAAGCTTATTGATATTAATTTGTTTTACATACGTTTTTTTTGTGACATGTATTATTATCGCAATAAGTTATAGTTTAAAAAACTAATATAATCTAACGACACCTCTCAAGCTAATATCCATCAACCCGTTTTGGCTACAAAGCGTGCCAAAGAAATATACATACATAAAATAAACACACACCCGCAAAAATTATAACCCTCCTTCTAGCGCAGTCGGGTAAAAACTCAGTTCAGTTTGTGATTGATGTGTATATTTAAAAATATTGACCATTATTAAAATGTGATAAAAAAAACATGTACGCACGTACAAGGTTTAGTCTTCGACCTATGAAACCTACGACTCACGTAGTTTGCATGAGTTACGACAGATGGCGCTACTTTTGCTTGTATGAAGAAGTTTTCTGTAAAATGTTTAGATGGGCGTATCCTTTCTTTTGAAATCATTGATTTCGAATATGCCTTTATATTATTTACTTCAACTCACCCATCTATCTATCTAGCCTGTATTGTCCCACTGCAAAGCAAAGGCCTCACTTTTTTCCCACACACTTCTGATCCTTGCTAATGAGGACCAGCCCTTTCTATAGTCAGTCATAAAATTAAACACGCGGGGACAGCGCGAGGCCAGCGCGGGTTGATGCACTGCGGTCGCGCCAACATGGTAGGTACTCAATCAGCTGATCCGCGAACCTACTGTATCCAACTTATAGGATTTGAAATATTATTTGGTCTAAATATAACATGGTGTAAATATTATTTTAATTGATTCTATTACTGATTCTGAACAAACTAGTTTCAGGTTTCGTATATACTATAGATAGCCCTGTATATATAACTACCTCTTTAGTCTAGCGCGACTGCTTAGCATGAGGTCTCGGGTTCGATTCCCGGGTTGGGCCCAGGGTTATTGGGTTTTTCTGTTAGGAAATTCTCAGTAGCAGCTCATACTTTGGAATTGTCCCCGATAAATGGCAATAGGCTCACCACCTATTTCATGGGACTTAATAGCGGCATTTGTGATGTGGACTGTCATTCTCTGCGGCAGAGTCACCCTTATAAATACCGAAGAATTTTATCTAAAAATGATGTACGTCAAACGTACATAATGTGCTTATGTATATCGCTGTACGTATAATAAGTAACGAAATAATGGGCATTGATTGTGGCTCTGATGCGGAGCATCATAGATAATATCGGAGCATACTCTCCAGCAGAGCCACCTAGAAAATGTACTCAGACTAGATAAAAGCACAGATTAGTAATATATGTATCCGATAATAGTTAATTGACGAACTTTTTTTTTTTTCTTCTGGCTTCGTACTGCTCGTGTGCATTTAGCCAATGTCAAGTATATGGAGTAATCAAGTAATAATAGTTCCCATCATGGGATTATTTATTATATGGCGCCACACTTTTTGTGCTTGCCAGTGTCAAGTATTCAGAATAATCAAGTATTAAAAGTTGTTGCGCGCGTTGCCCCAGTAAAACGGTGGGAAGTTTACTGGTCATGATTTTCAATTTTATACAATTTGCCCACACTCGCACGCCTTCATGAACACTTAATGGTTAATTATCCCCCATAATTACACATTAAACTTCGGAGAAACACAAATTTTGGAAAACAATATAAAACCGACAACGTGCACTTTACATTTTCCCGCCTAAAAAAACCGACGAACATGTTTAATCGTAAGATACATAAATTACTAATCTATGATGTTTAAACATAAGGAAGTTATTGAACATGCACAGATTACTAAGAGATACTACGTATTGAACATAGCCGACGCTATCTAAAACCTCTAGATCATATGAGTTTCAAAAAACCTATTTATAGAATAAACAATTTCATTTCATAGATTAGGCAAAGGAGGTGTGTCAGCAGAATCGTAGCAAGTGCAAATTAAGCGAAGAAGGTGTGTCGGAAGCGTAGCTAGTGCAAAATCAATAGTCTCTGCCACTGCAATTGGACTTTTGTATGGTTAGGTGCTAACTTGGCAAAAGGCGTTGTGGGAGACGGGTCTGGGCAGGTGCATCAACACCCCAACTATCGTTTTTTTTTTATCTCAGTTTTTTAAGTACCTTCAACTGAAGTGGAAAAGGCAGATACATGACGTGAGCATTCGCTGTATGAGACGAAGCTCTTTTCCTGCAATGGGGCTTACACGTTGGATAAATATTTCATGGTTAAATACCTATATTCTGGAATTATCGCCACTTAAGTCTGCGCGCAAAGAAGGTCAAATGTTGTCTTGATCGCAAAAAACTACAAAGAATCAGGTGGGCAGCTATGTATATAGTCCAGGATTTTGAGGATTATAGATATGATAAGTCGTGGCATGTTTCTAAAACAGTTAATGACAGAGCGCAGTGGAGAAGAAAGAAAGCAGACTGACCAAACCATGGGAATACTGATATAACAGTCGGGTTAGTAGACGCATGTGCGACTGGTGAGTGACTATCTACGTGATAACTCGGGTGCGATTCTCTTTTTTTAGCTTAGAGCTAGATTAGCTTGGAGTTTTTAATTGTGGCTGGTAGCTGATTATAGTCTTACTACACACATGCAGGTGAAGAACAGTATGCTTCATCGAGGAATAGAGGAGTGATGACTTTTCCTATGAGTTATTTAAATGAATCTTTTAAAATAATAAAATCAATAGTCGATCGACTAATTACAATTTATCTATGTTTTAACGGTTTTAACACTTGCACGCACGCATTTACGCACATCACATCACTATCAATTGTCAAAACTACAAGAAAAAAAACATCAAGTAAATATTTTTCTGAGCAAAATATTAACAATTTATGCCGGAAATTATGGATATTTTCTGTGAATATGTGTGCTATATAAGTTAAACAATAATTATTTCGCTAAAAACTAACGCTATACTGCGTTTGACGTGCCACAAGCATTGGTAAGCTGTAATAATCAAAATTTATATTTCTAAACCCTTAGCGCACTGTTTTCGCGCGTAAAAACCCTGTTTAACTGTTTACAAACATTGTATTGTGCAATTCTATTGTATCTAATGCGTTTAATATCGATTTTAAAACTCATTGCATTAATTATCATCGCGGTGTTATTCTGTAAATCGCTTCGCGAACGAGATCGTGTTTGTTGTTTTTGATATGGCATATTGAACTCTGTGCTACATATGAATAAGGTCGATGTTGTATTTACGTTGTTGTCGCGATATTGCTTTCAGAATAAGGCTGTGCGACTGGTTATTGCTTTTCGGCTATACAAACTTGGCTAGTCGCTAGGGTTGCCAACTTATAGAAATTTACATTAATTTTGGGAAAATACAATAATAATTGAGTATAAATTAACCTCATCTTATAATTAATTAGAATGATTTGTGAAGTGTTTGTAACTGACTGTTGATATATTTGTGTACATATATATTTTCCCGCCAATTAACTATAGGCAAGGGGTTTATAAAATCCTCCTTGCACTACTAATAATCATCACGAGAGACCTCAGAAAATTCTATTGAAAATAAAAATACCCTAAAGCTCAGATATAATTACTCCATTTCTCAATAATGTTGGCGATAACAGCTGCAAGGTGATGATTATAGAAATATAATAATATCTCATCTCTGCACTCACCTGCCTCTCTGGTCTAGTAGTACCAAGCACAACTGCTGAGCATGAGGTCTTGGGTTCGTACCAAGTCAGGCAAAGTGTTATTGAGTTTCTCTGTTAGGAAATTCTCAGTAGCAGCTCCAAGTTTGCAATTGTGCCCGGTAGATGGCAATAGGCTCGCCACCTTTCATATGGGACTTAATAACAGCATTGGTGAAATGTGGATGTACAACTGTACGGTGCTACAATGTGAACTCTGGTATGAACAATACAGATAGAGATGTGTAGCTGGGAGTTTGTTGCGCCGCTTCTTCTCTCCAGTGAAGCACTAGGAACCGGTGAAGGGTGGGCGTCTTTGGGGACTGTCTTATTGTAATGTATGATGTTCAAAAAGTACCATTTCTAGTGGTCTAATTTGATCTTGATTTGAAAAACTCAATAACACTTTGCCTGACATGGAATTGAACACCTTGACCTCATGCTCAACTCGTTCTTGGGACCACTAACCAACGAGGCAGTCTCCCAGTCCAAGTCCCGTGTAATAGGTGGTGAGCCTATTGTCATCTACTGTGCACAATTCCAAACTCCAGGCTGCTACTGAGAATTTCCTAACAAAGTCAAAATCAAAGGTTTTTATTTAATACTATCTGACCCGTTAACTACCGTACCGCCTAACAGGCATAATTTTTTTTTATGTTTTTTTTCAAGAAATTTAAAAAAAAATCTTTCCTTAAGAACCATCCTCGTACTTCAAGGAATATTATAAAAAAAGAATTAGCAAAATCGGTTCAGCTGCTCTCGAGATTCGCGCTTAGCAACACATTCAGCTATTCATTTTTAGATAACAAAGGCACTTATGAAAAGTCAGAATTTACGTGCACGGCTCCCAAAAGTCGCTTCCTATGGAGAAGAACCGGCAAGAAACTCCATGGTTCCTCTTTTAAACTGTATATCTTGTACAATTTCTGTAAATACTATTTTGGGCGGGATGTAAGAACAACGTAATCTTGGATGCAGTCACTAATATAAAAGATAATTAGATAAGCCTTATTAAATGAATAGTGCATTTGTCAAGTTTACGGCATTCTCACATTTACAAAATGTTGAAGCTAAAGAAGCTACATAAAACAATGCATTATCCGTCTAAAAGTTAAAAACAACAAAAAAAACAAACATTGAAAGAGGTATATTATGCAAAAAAAACAATAACACTACCCAATCTGGGAATCAAACACCTAGACCTCATGCTCAGCAGTCGTCCTTGGGAACACTAGACTAATGAGGCAACAAACCAGAGATCACTACCTGCTATACTCTCTTGACTGCCCCGTTGGTCTAGTGGTCTCAAGCGCGGCTGCTGAGCGTGAGGTCTTAGGTTCGATTCCCAAGTCAGGCAAAGTGTTATTGAATTTTTCTGTTAGGAAATTCTCAGTAGCAGCCCAGAGTCAGGAAGTTGGTGGTGTGACACCCCTGTGCTTCGGAGAGCACGTAAAGCCGTCGGTCGTGCGCCTGATCTCTCTCTGGTCGTGTCGGATTTCCGTCCCATCGGAATATGAGAGTGAAGGAAGAGGGAGTGCACCTGTGTTTGCGCATACACTTGTGCACTATAATATCTCCTGCGTACTTGGCTAATTCTCAGTGGAGATAGGGCGCCGTGACCGAAATACGGTCGGAAGGAGTATACCCTGGTTTGAGTGTGTTAGCCTCAGTTAAGAGATTCTTGTGACTGCATTTATCCGTGCGGTCATGTTCCTCTAAATAAATATTACCATCCACAATACTAGCAGTGATAGCCTAATGGTATGACCGTTGGACTGACAAGTCAAAGGTCGCAAGTACAAATCCAAGGCACGCACCACTGACTTTTCGATGTCATGTGCGTATTATAAATTAATTATCACTTGCTTAAAACGGTGAAGGAAAACATCGTGAGGAAACCAGCACACCTGAGAGATGTTCTCGATGGTGTGTAAAGCTATGTCAGAGAACTACGGGTGGTTTAAACTCTGACACTAGGTTGTTCATCAACCACACGATAAGAAGAGGAACACCATACACAATGCCAACAATTCATTCTTAAAGTTTTTAGGGGATTAGTCTGAGAAACTCGAGAACATTTAAAAATTAAAGATAAATCTTTGAAAAGCATTAACGCATGCTTAGCGAACTCTAAAGTTATTATATTAAATGGAAAAAGAATACGGTCGCCAACAGGATTCTTAGGAACCTGCGCCTCCAAGATAAATACTCCAGGCGCTCTGACCACTAAGTCATCTCGATAACTTTAGGGTTCGCTAAGCATGCGTTAATGCTTTTCAAAGATTTATCTTGAATTGTTAGGGTAATTGCATTCTTTACGACATTGTATTAACTGCAAAGTTAGTCGTGTCGGTTCGGTCACCCGTATAGGGACTGAATTGATAAGCAATGACGTAGCCAAAAGACGTGTTAAAATATGGATGAAGAATTCGCGGGGGTGAGCAGAGGTCGAGATGGCTTAGTGGTCAGAGCGCCTGGATTATTTATCAGGTAGGCGCAGGTTCGAATCCTGTTCGCGACCGTATTCTTTTTCCATTTAATATAATAACTTTAACATTTAATATTATTTTTCAAGGAAACATTGAAAAATAATATAGAGAAGAACGGGGCTTGATTTTTTTTAATTTTTTTATTATTGACAGTTCGTGTCATCACTCTACCAATCGACATCAAAGCTACCTTGTCGGTGTCCGAATCTATTGAATTTCAACTATAATTGTATTATATATAATTATATTTTTTAATACATGTTGAGGCCATGTAATGCCTATATTAATTACTATTTTGCAAAGAAACATTGAAAAAATAATGGACAAGAACGGGGTTTGAACCCGCGACCTTTGACGTTCCGGGTCATCACTCTACCAACTGAGCTACCTTGTCTTGCTATTCCCCATTGAAATTTTCAACCTTCTTTGTATTCGTCTTAAGGAGACGCCTGGCGATATTTATCTAGCAATCATTTTCAGATCTACTAAACTCAGCGTTACCACTTTACAGTTGTAAATCGCCGAACAACATCCCAATCCTTTATAAATCATATATAATTATATTTTTTAATACATGTTGAGGCCATGTAATGCCTATATTAATTACTATTTTGCAAAGAAAATTGTATTAGTCTTAAGGAGACGCCTGGCGATATTTATCTAGCAATCATTTACACATTTACTAAATTAATGTTTCCTTGAAAAATTGTAATTAATATAGGCATTACATGTCCTCAAAATATATAAAAATATCATTGTATAGGAATATTTATATAAGGTCCTAATTTATTAGGTAATTTCCTTTGAAAGGTGTAATATATAAGTCAAATACATTCACTTAAGCTAAGAATTAAATGGATATAACAAATTATGTGTAATTAACATAGTACTAGCAAGAAGAAAACTGCTCCTTGAACGGCGAACATTAAGTAAGAATCAAATTAATTTTTTGTAAAAAATTTAATTATGGTTTTAATGAATCCTTATCACTTACACATTGACCCCTTAAAAGGAAATTACCTAATAAGTTAGGACCTTGTATACAATATATCAAGTCTAGTACTTTTTGTTTTAACAGATAAATCCTCTTCATCATGGGGCCTTGCTGTGTCGAAGGCTGCGAGATCACAGCTGAAGAAACATTTTATTTTGAGTAAGTTTAATAATGTCACGTTGAGGTGGTATCCTTACTAATATATTATGATAATATTGTTATTCTTTAGACACTATTTGCAATGTGAATGTGAGTACGATGTGGGCCAGAAATTCATTCATACATGAACCTCATAGACTGTCTGGCGGTTTTGAGTCGTTTTATGTGACCTACGCAAATGTCCTCCTGATCTGGTATCGTCTTGTGACGGGTCGTTGAGCTCCCCTAGTTATGGTTGAGCTACACGATGACTGATGCATACGTGCCGTCAGACAGGACAGGTCACCTCGAAGCTGCTATGGCTCTTTCCTCAAAAGGCCATTTCAGACGATCCCTGCATCGTTACACTCACATAGATATAGTATTATGTCTGGACTTTAAAGAGACGTTGACCTCTGAGTTTGTTTCGGCGTTTCTTCTCAGAGATCATCAGATAGGAAACGCCGGCGCCATCTAGTTTAAAAAATGACTTGTAAAAGTGTCTTCAACAGATCTATTTACAGAAATAAAATCATTTATCATTTATCATTTAATATTATAAATGCGAAGGTAACTCTGTTTCTATGTTACCTTTTCACGACTAAACGGCTGAATGGATCGTAATGAAATTTGGCAAGGAGATAGATTGTATCTTGGGGAAGGACATAGGCTAACTTTAGTCGCGCAGACGAAGTCGCGGGCACCAGCTAGTACTATATAAGTATCACTACAAAAATATTATGGCTTACGTTCGTGGGACAAGTGTAGTAGAACGATCATGAATAAACGTACAAAATGTTTTATGTATTCAT
Organism: Xylocampa areola; assembly: GCA_935421205.1. NCBI lineage: Eukaryota > Metazoa > Arthropoda > Insecta > Lepidoptera > Noctuidae > Xylocampa > Xylocampa areola. The sequence continues at coordinate 432,337 of OW285228.1, read as the reverse complement.
AATTTTGTTTTATATTTAACTGCTTCGTTGTCTAGTGGTCCCAAGCGCGACTGCTGAGCATGAGGTCTCGGGTTCGATTCCTGGTTCGGGCAAAGTGTTATTGAGTTTTTCTGATAGAAAATTCTCAGTAGCAGCCCGGAGTTTGGAATTGTGCCCGGTAGATGGCAATAGGCTCACCACCTATTACATGGTACTTAATAACAGCATTGGTGGGCAATGTGGGTGTACAACCGTGTACACCTCTGCCTATCCCTTCGGGGAATACAGGCGTGATGTTATGTTTTATATTTTTAACTATCAGATCAAATCAACATTTTTTTATTCAAATTAGGCTAACAATTTGCTCATGTATGTGTCAGTCACTATAAAGGGACTGAATAGATAGCAATGACGTCACAATAACACATTAAAATGTGGAAGAAGCATTCGGAGTAGCGAACAGAGATCGAGATGGCTCAGTTGGCAGAGGGCCTGTAGTATTTATCCGGGAGGCGCAGGTACAAATGCTGCTCCCGCACTATTTTTCTTAAAATAATCTAAATTCTTGTTTTTATTAATATTTTTCAAGGAAACAGTGAAAAATAATAGACACAAACGGTCAAGCCCACGAACTTTGAAATTCCGTGTCATCACTCTTCCAACTGAGCTACCGTGCCGTTGTTCGATACTATTAAAGTCAAGTTTCCTTGTACTCGTCTTGAGGAGGCGCCTGGCGATATTTATTTAGCTATCACTTACAGATCTTAGGATAATATCAGAACCTGGCGCATGGATAACATTTGGTGTGACATAGCTAGATAGAGGGAGACCGTATCGGTGGCGGTTACCACCAACAACAGCATTCCCAATGAGGGTTGACGTCAGGCAGGCGGCCGGACATAAAACATAGCCAAAACTTTAGCAGCATGCCAGATATAGGTATGCTGCGCCGACCCCAAATAAATAGGGATAAGGACAGATCTACTAAAGAGAGGTCGAGATGGCTTAGTGGTCAGAGCGCCTGGAGTATTCACCCGGGAGGCGCAGGTTCGAATCCTGTTCGCGACCGTATTCTTTTTCCATTTAATATAATAAATAGATCTACTAAACTTTTCTTGTTTTAATTATCTCCAGGTTCCCCACCAGTCGTCTCCTGCGCCGGAAATGGTTGGAAGTTATACCGATTCCTGGCAAACTGCCCTTAGGCACAGTGGTGTGTAGTCGCCACTTTAACGCGGATGACTATGAGAATGTTCGAGGCAAGGTTCGGCTCAAAAGAAAGGTGGTACCCAGCCTGCTTTTGGAAGAAATTGTAAGTTTTGTTGTGTTTTGACTGCGCTGCGTGTCGCAGGTTCGATTCCTGCACGGAGCAAATGTTTGTACGATCTATAGATAATTGCTCCGGGTCTGGGTGTGTGTGTGCTTGTGAGATTATATTTCTGTAAACGCACCCACGACACAGGAAGAAATTTCTAGAGTGGGGCAATGTTATAGAAAATAAAAAATAAAATTACATGGGACTTAATAAATGTTTATGACAATATATAATAACAGTACAACTATGCTTACCACTTCGAGAAATACAGGCGTGATGCTATGTTATGTTGACGTTAAAATCATTCCTTTTCAGAAACCCACCAAACAAAACGACACGTCACCGACGTCACCAATATTACCAACGTCGCCAGAATTACCGTCGTCACCAAAATTACCAACGTCGCCAAAATTACCACCGTCACCAAAATCGCCAACGTCACCAAAGTCGCCAACGTCACCAAAATCGCCAAAATCACCAAAATCACCGCCAAAGGAGTCAGATAACTGTGATTCCACAACGGTGTCGGTGCCATCACCGATTGACGCAGAAAAGATGATAGATGCCATTCAAAATGAGAGGCGATGTGGTGATAAGTGTGAAGTAATCACCGCACCTAAGGATATATGCAAAGTGGTGCACAAAGAGAACGGGCGGAGTGGTGATGGCGATAAAATTGTGGTGAAGAGGTAAATTATTAAAAAAATGTTCAGCCGGGTCTAGTGGTACAAAGCGCGAGTGCTAAGCATGACATTTCGGGTTCGATGCCTGGGTCGGGCAGTGTTTTTTATTTATTTTTCTTAGTGACGTGAGTTTTGAACTACGCTCAGTAGGCGATAGGCTCGCTACAAGGTACTTACAACTGTATTCACCTCTGCCTACCCCTTCAGAGAATTATACGTGATGCTTTGTTAGCTGTGCTTATTGACATCATCCTTACAATTTCGAAATTCGCGCTCCTAACAGAAAACTGAATAACATTTACAGATAAATCTTTGAATAGCATTAACGCATGCATAGCGAACTATAAAGTTATAATTTTTTGTGGAATGATAAATACGGACGTGAGCAGGATTCGAACCTGCGCCTCACGGATAATGGCTTAGCGGTCAGAGCGCCTAGAGTATTTATCCGGGAGGAGCAGGTTCGAATCCTGCTCAAGAACGTATTCTTTTTCCATTTAAAATTATAACAATAGAGTTCCCTAAGCATGCGTTCATGCTTTCCAAAGATTTATCTGTAAACACCCAAAAATTAAGATTAATAAGATTTTCAATCAAATAAAAGTATAAAATACTACAATCGACCATGTTAACTGAAACACCTAGCACAGCAAATGACGTCACGCCTAAGTAAATATAAATCTCCGCCGTACGTGTTGCTTGAACTTTTGTCAAACGTTTACCGAGGCGTGACATCACAAGCGCCGCCATGACACTTTGAGCGATTACGCGCATAATTCAAATTAGATAGATAGATTAAAATATGTACCTACATTATAAAAGGAGATTTAAAAATCTGTCATCATTCCACCTATTGTCTATATAAATTTTTCAGCCTAGACACATCTCTGCCGGACCCAAAAGAGGACATAGAAGACATGATAACGAATTACCAAATCAAGAATAAAGTGCCAAACCCCGCATTACTAGCAGATTTAATACCTTTACCGCCAACACCTACTGACACGGTACAACAGAGTGAGATAGAAAACATGGAACCGATAGAGATAGATGACGTGAAAGAAGCTGAACCAGTATTTATTGAAATCTCCGTTGATAAAGGTATGTTAAAAAAAAGAAACGGTCAAGTGCGAGTCGAACTCGTAATGGTTGAGTTAACAACTCAACAAAAATTTGATTGTTTTTGAGCCAATGTGATTTTCAAAACTTATTATATTAAATGGAAAAAGAATACGGTCGTGAGCAGGATTCGAACCTGCGCCTCCCGGATAAATACTCCAGGCGCTCTGACCACTAGCTTATATATAGCTTATTATAATAACTTTAGAGTTCGCTAAGCATGCGTTAATGCTTTTCAAAGATTTATCTTGAATTGTTAAGGCAGTTGCATCTTTACGATATTTTATTAACTGCAAAGTTAGTCGTGTCGGTTCGGTCACCTGTATAGGGACTGAATTGATAGCAATGACGTCACTAAAAAGACGTGTTAAAAATGTGGAAGAAGAATTCACGGTAATGAGCAGAGGTCGAGATGGCTTAGTGGTCAGAGCGCCTTGAGTATTTATCCGGGAGGCGCAGGTTCGAATCCTGCTCACGACCCTATTCTTTTTCCATTTAATAGAATAACTTTAGAATTCGTTAAGCATGCGTTAACGTCGCTTTTCAAACATGTATCTTTAATTATCTGTATATATTCAAGTTGCCGCTGATTTTTAATGCGCTATAGTTCGGGTATAACGCTTCTATATAATGTCCTAATTTATTAGGTAATTTTTTGAAAGGGTTCATATATAAGTCAAATACATTAACTTAAGCCAAGAATTAAATGGATATAACAAATTATTTGTAATTAACATAGTACTAGCAAGACGAAAACTGCTCCTTGAACGGCGAACATTAAGAAAAAATTAAATTAAAATTTTTTGAATTATGGCTTAAATAAATCCTTATCACTTGCACATTGACCCGGTAAAAGGTAATTACCTAATAAATTAGGACCTTATATATAAAACATCGTAGACTCTTTATTTATTAACTATGTTTCATTCTTTCCAGATACAAGTAATGCTGGCACGGGTAGTGAGGACTGCTTGATGTTGCTAGAAAGTGTTCAGGTTGAAGTGGATCCCTCTACACTCCTGCTAGACCACGAGGAGTACTACCGTGAAGAGAAGAACAAGTGAGTTCTTCTCTGCCTATCCTTTTCCTGTTTTGAAGTCTGATTATAGCTAGATTATAGTTCACCGTGGGAGAGCCATGCTTCGGCACGACTGGAGTGATACCACGGCCTCACAGAAAACCGGCGTGAAACAACGCTTGCATTGTGTTGCGCCGAGTGAGTGAGGGTACCGGAGGGACAAACCCTTTAAAAGGCCGGCAACGCACTCGCGACTCCTCTGGGGTTGCGGGTGTCCGTGGGCGGCGGTCATCCAATATCACATTTACTAAAAAAACTATTTTCTTACTCTACAGATAAATTTTTCATATGCATTGTCGCATCCGTAGCGAATTCTAAAGTTTAAAAAATTTGGAAATTATAACAGGGTTGTGAACATGAGTACGACATCTGTACGACATTGTATTAACTGTAAAGTTGTCGTGTCGGGTCAGTCTCCTGTATAGGGATTGAACTGATAGCAATGAAGTCACCTGCATTATTCTCACATTACCTTATTTATTGTTATATCAATTTATTTTAAAAAGAGTGTCTATGGAGTTTCTTGCCGGCTCTTCTCCGTAAGATCAACGCCTTGGAACCGTGCACCTAGCTTGGACTTTTCATAAGTGCATGTAATATGGTTTAATAGAAATAAAAATATTTGAATTTGAAACCATAAGTGGAAAAATAATTCGAAATAGTGGGCACGTGTTGAGATAACCTGCGTAAGTATGGACTAATTATCCGGGAGGCGCAGGTTTTAACCCGGCCGTATAAAAAAGAAAAACTATTTTCTAGTATAATAATTAAAACATTGTCTTTTCCAGAAGAAACGACGCGATAAGTCTTCTGACGTCCAGCGATGAAGATGACGTCATAATTCAGGAGCCACACATAGACACTGTAGAAGTGTCAGACGAAACGGACGAAGACGACATGCCATTAGTGAAACTAGTGAAAAAAAAGCCCCAGAAAAAAAGACTAGTGAAAAAAAAGTCTAAATACCAACCCAAAGACAATATAGACAAAATTGCATGGGGCATGTATGATTTTTACTGTATGCAATGCAATTATTCCACGAAGAACTGCGTGGAATACAACAAACATATCGCTGAACATTCCACGGTGTTGCAAGTGTGTCCTATATGCGGGTTCACGACGGCCAGCAAAGCCATGTTCTCAAGACACAAAAGAATACACAAAGTAGAAAAAAAATTCAAGTGTCACATATGCAGTTATCGGTCCCGACACAAAATGAGTCTAATATACCACTTAAAAAACCACGAAACCAAAAAAAATAGTGTTCAAATAAAGTGTAGAAGTGATCAGTGCAAAAAGGACTTTGTGTGCAGTAAGTGCGGTTTCAAATCGGACGTTAAGTTTAAAATTTATCAACATGTCCAATCGTGTCTCGGTGGTAAACGGCATGTTTGTGAGAAGTGTGATTATGCTACAAATAAGAAGTCGGACCTCACCAGGCATCAAATGAGAAGACATAAAGATGGTGAAGACAATGATGATACAGACTATATGCCTGAAGCTTAAGTGGTAAGGAAGTATTAGTTACTTAGTGATGGACCGTTTGTAGATTCTGCCGAATGTCAAATTCGGCCTTGAGATTGTGCTGAATGTCAAATTCGGCCAATAGAAAGTGCCGAATTTCAAACTCGGCCAATAGACAGTGCCGAATTTCAAATTCGGCCTATAGATTCTGCCGAATATCGAATTCGGCCTGTGAGTTCTCCTGAATGTGGAATTCTTCTTGTGAGTTCTGTCGAATTTCGAATTCGGCCTACGAGTCCGCCAACTGTCGTATTCGGCCTATAGATGCTACTAAATTCGGCCTGTAGATTATGCTGTATGTCGAATTCGGCCGAACATTCGGTTGTAATACGTGTAGAAACTATAGTTTGGTTGATTTTTGCACACTTAGCGATAGTTTCAATTCATATTGTCAGTTTTTTTATGTGCCAATTGCTCTCTACTCTTGCGAACCCGCGCCACTTATGCCGCATTAAATAAAAGCGAAAAAATTCAAACTGATATCTCCTAAATGTTTGTAATAAAGAAACAGTTTACAAAAAGAAGAAAGATATTCTCTAATTTCTTTCACTAGCTATTCCGCTGTCATTTCAGTCTATAAAAGCTACTTAAAGTCCGATCTCTGGTTTAAATATTCAATTGAAATTCATATTTTATATAATAATTAATATCGAACATTTTGCAATGCAGCCGAATTCCAATATTATTGAAAACGAATTTCGGTCCATCACTAAAAAGAAATGTATTAAATTAATAGTTATTATAAGGATTTTAAATAAGCGTCTACCGAACAGGTGCGACTTCACGCACTGCGATATGACTGATTTCGAAATCTCCTTCTATAATATAGGTACACGTCTACTATATCCTTAAAACACATTATTTCAGCAATGAACTCTGTTTTAACGCAGATTATTGCATTTTAATCTATATAATTTGAGCTAAGCGCGAAAACGCTCATGGGTGTCATGGCGCCGCTTATAATGGGTTGTGTCGTCACGCGTCGATAACATTTGACAAAAGTCCAAGCAAAACCACGGCGGTGATTGACATTCAATTGAGCCGTGACGTCATTTGCTGTGATTCGACACTCCCAGGCGTCTGCCAACTGAGCTATCGACCTCTACTCACTACTCCGAAGTCTTCTTTCACATTTTAATACGTCTTATGGTGACGTCATCGCTATCTGTTCGTCCCTTTACAACGCTTAGGAGCCTAGCAAAATAATGGAGTAGAGTATATAACTAGTTTTATATAAAACTATCTGATACCCGCGACTTTGTTACCCGGGGATAGTGTAGCTTCCTAACAGTGAAAGAATTTTTCAAATCGGGCTAGTAGTTTTTGAGTTTATTCGTTACATACAAAAATACAAATCTTTCCTCTTTATAATATTTGTGTAGATGTAGATATAAGTATGGATAATCTAGCTATGGATATCGTAAAGTGCAGTTGCGCCTGTGTGGAGAGTCTTAAAATGGAACATGTGAAATAGTGATATAAGATTTTTCCTGAACTTTAACATGAATTTATGAAATACTAGCTGGTGCCCGCGACTTCGTCTGCGTGACAAAAGGTAGCCTATGTCCTTCTTCAAGGTACGTATCTCCTTGCTAAATTTTATCACGATCCGTTCAGCCGTTTAGTCGTGAAATGGTAACAAACAAACAAACAGAGTTACTTTCGCATTTATAACATTAGTATGGATGGTATCTATAGATGCATACACATAAATTGAAGTGTCTGTTTGTGATGTCAAAATAACGGCTATATTAAAGATTAATCTTTGAAAAGCATTAACGCATGCTTAGCGAACTCTAAACTTATAATATTAAATGGAAAAAGAACCTCGAGAACCTCGCGGTCGAGATGGCTTAGTGGTCAGAGCGCCCGGAGTATTTATCCGGGAGACGCAGGTTAGAATTCTGCTCGCGACCGTATTCTTTTTCCATTTAATATTAACAGGTTTATTTTTCGCAAAATTGGCGGTAGTAAGCAGAGGTCGTGATGGCTTAGTGGTCAGAGCGCCTGGAGTATATATCCGGGAGACGCAGGTTAGAATCCTGCTCCCGAGCGTATTTCTCATTCCACAAAAAAGAAAATAATAATATTGGAACTTGTACTATAACAGTATTTGTATTATATCTCTTCAGATAATTGTGTCTGTTATATTTTTTGTATTTTTTATAGCGCAGGCCGCTCTATTGTAAATAGTTTTTAATATTCTACACACGGATCTGCAAAAAATACGGATGTAACCTTGCCTTGTCATAAGCGAAGCATAGATTACGCACACACACACGCAGCGTACTGGGGCTGAGTGGATGAGTTTAAGTATTTGTATGCGTTTAGATAGTGTATGACAAGTGAAATTGGATGACTAGGCATGCTTCTCACATGGCGTACGAAACGCTCCGTCCGTATTTTTGTATGGTCCGTGGTTCTACAGTAATTATGTGATTTCTAATCAACTGAAATGGGTATACAAAGTTTAAGCATCTAGTATTATAAGACTCGATGTCATTAAAATCTATGTTATTTTAAGATATTAACAGTGCCGGGTTTGATTTCTGTGTTGGGCATATATCCAATAATTAGGTCGGGGAAATGTCTCTAATTTATAATGTTGGCGCCCACCGTGGGCCTTATAATGTTGGCGCCCACCGTGGGCCTTATAATGTTGGCACCCACCGTGGGCCTTATAATGATGGCGCCCATCGTGGGCCTTATAATGTTGACGCCCACCGTGGCCCTCTGACTTACCGACTGCTATCAAGACACCGACGAGTTAAGGCACGCACATGCTCAGATGAATATTTAGCGGTCACTCATCTACAGAAGGACTGCGTTACGCGTTGCTTAACCTCAATGATATTTTATCGACGTAGTCGGCGCCTGTGCATGTATATATTGATTATTTTCAAACATCTATATTATAATTAATAATTTGTTTGTTAAAATGAGAATGTGTAGCATCACGTCTGTATTCCCTGAATAGGCAGAGGTTTACATATCAGAGTTGTACACCCACATTTCACCAAAGCATCTTATGAGACTATTACCATTGACCAGACAAAAAATACCCTATAACACTTTAGCCCAACTCGGGAATCAAGCCTACGACCTCATGCGGCCACTAGACCATTGAGGCTGTATAAAAATATAAATGCTAGAACTGAAAATGTAAATAATTTAATGACATAAGTACCTAATGTAAATATTTAATTGTTTATTAATAATTAAGCATAATGAGAATGAAGTAACTTGTAAATAAATTGATATTCCGTCTATATTTTGTTTCTTTTTAACCGATTTAAAAAAGAAGGAGGATGTGTGCATGTATGTATGTTTGTATGTCCACGATTTTCTCAAAAAGTAGTAGTACTGATCTGATTTGGATGCGATTTTCGTTATTTAAATATGTACATATTTTTCAGGGAAGGTTTGAGTATATCATATATTAGGATCTGATGGAGATCTTCGGAGATAGACAATGGAACTCTTCAATAACTAACAGCAAATGACCCGCGATTGTATGTCTATGTTTTGCACCAATCTATTGAAGGATATTATTGAAAAATACAATATTTTTACCTCCTATTTCTTTCATTAGGAGCTAGGGAAATAATTACCAACTGCTTCAGAACTACTAACGCCATCTATCTATTAACGGCGGTATTACTGACACAAGCCACGACTGCGCACTTTAACCTATTTTTGTTAGAGCTTTTTATGTTTTATCTGTGTTGGATTATTTAACTGAGCTCTGGCTCAACGACCCTAAACGAGTCTTGGCATCGGAGTGAAAGATGTTATGACAATATTAAATGGATAAAGAATCGGTCGTGAGCAGGATTCGAACCTGCGACTCCCGGATAGATACTTCAGGCGCTCGGACCACTAAGCCATCTCGACCTCTGCTCACCACCGCGAATTCTTCATCCATATTTTAACACGTCTTTTGGCGACGTCATAGCTATCTTTTCAGTCCCTATACAGGTGACCGAACCGTCACGACTAACTTTGCAGTTAATACAATGTCGTAAAGATGCAATTACCTAACAATCAAAGATAAATCTTTGAAAAGAATTAACGCATGCTTAGCGAACTCTAAAGTTAGTATATTAAATGAAAAATGATTTAATATAATAACTTCAGAGTTCGCAAAGCACGCGTTAATGCTTTTCAAAAAATTATCTATAATTGTTATGACAATACTCACTGTCTACCCATGGTCTAGCCCCTAGGGAGGAGGCGGAATTGCATGTGTATTTGGCGTCTGTGGGTAACAAATAAAACTAACAATAAAATAAGTACTTATTTTATTACAAAAAAATTCAATACAAAATATATTTTTCTTATTCTATTATCTACCTAACAATAATTCTAACGCTCAGTCCACACTGGAGACATCCAACAACCATCGTACAGTGTGTGCTTGTACTTAAAACTTATAGAAACTAACGAGAATTATGTTTTTCTGACCCTCAAATACTCTGAAACGAGTGGACCAAAATCGAAGACACATTTTTAATAAACATCAGTTTTTGTCTTAGATTTTTTTTAATATTTGCATCACAGGGTTATCTACTTTTTGATTGGAGATAACAACACTATTTATTTAAAATAATAAAAAGCAAAATACCGCCCTAAAAATATATTCGTCGTTTAATTTACGTCAGTAATGCGACGGCCCGCGGTATTAGCTGAAATTTTTGCTTTTGCTTCTAGTTAAAAATTGAAATTAGACATATTCACGGATAAGAAAGTAAAAAAAATTTAGAAGGCTTTTGGGCACGGACCTTAAAAAAATTCGGACGGAGCGTTGCGTACGACTTGCGAGAAGCATGCCTAGTCATCCAATTTCGCGTGCCATACGCGAGCTAAACGTATACTAATACTTAAAACTCATCCACTCGGCGCCAGTACGCTGCGTGTGTGTGTGCGTAATCTATGCTTCGCTTATGACAAGTCAAGGTTCTATCCGTATTTTTTTCAGATCCGTTACTTTTGGGAGTGATTCCGCAAACCAGAATTAAAAAAAAAACTTTTTTTAATTTCACTCTGGAACCGTGCGTTTTAAATCTTTTTTCGAATAGTTTTATTTCTTCTAAGACCATAACTGACATAGACAAAGTCTTCCGTCTTCTTTATTTGTGTTTGTTTACTGTTGAAAAGTTTTAGCATTATTTCTAACAGATGGCGGGTTTGTTTGGAGCCACACGGCACACCACAGCCTTCAGGTCTGCGAAAGCGTCATCCTGGACAACTTGGTCGAATTTCTGTAAATAAAACGGTTGGTTAATTACGTAACTACTGAAAAACATGAATGTATTCTTAAATCAAGTAGCGAACAATCAACCTGCCTAGCTTTTTCTCAATTACATTGGGGTCGGCTTCCAGTCAAACAGGATGCAGCTTACCTAATACCAGTATTTTACATCGAGCGACTGCCTATCTGACTCCCATAACCCAGTTACTGGGTAACACGATATCTCGTGGTATGCTACCCGTAACGGCTGTCATAGATCTTAATTTGACAACCGACGATTTAACGTGCTCTCTGATGCACGGAGGGGTCTCGATATGAAGTGATGGTCACCCATCCACACACCGCAAGCGCAGCTTAACCTCGATCGTTACTTAGCCACGAGCCCCTCATAGTGGTCTCTAATCCCAGTGGCTTGGCTTCTACCCGACTGTTTAGGGACACTACACTTGTAATTCAAGATAAATCTTTGAAAAGCATTAACATTTAGAGTTCGCTAAGCATGCGTTAATGCTTTTCAAAGATTTATGTTGAACTATTAAGGTAATTGTATTAACTGCAAAGTTGGTCGTGTCGGTTCGGTCACCTGTATAGGTACTGAATAGATAGCAATGACGTCGCCATAAGACGTTTTAAAATATTGAAGAAGAATTCGCGGTGGTGAGCAGAGGTCGAGATGGCTTAGTGGTCCGAGCGCCTGGAGTATTTATCCGGGAGGCGCAGGTTCGAACACTGTTCGCGACCGTATTCTTTTTCCATTCAATATTGTAACTTTACACTACACTTGTGTTCGTACTTGACCCACTGACTATACACATGACTATAGTTTTGTTTTAGCTAATCTTATTTTTAACTACCTCTTTGATAATTAATCGGAGTTGGCATAAATTGTAGTGGCTTCCTCACGGTTCTTGTTTCCGTAAGTAGCCCCTGTGACCACCTGTCTAAAGGTCTACCTGACATATCGTCAGTCACTTTTTTACCGTGGGAGAGCCATGCTTCGGCACGTATGGGCCGGCTAGACCGGAGTGATACCACGGCCTCACAGTAAACCGGTGTGAAACTTGCGTTGTGTTTTGCCGAGTGAGTGAGGTTACCGGAGGGACAAACACTTTAAAAGGCCGGCAACGCACTTGCGACTCCTCTGGGGTTGCGGGTGTCCATGGGCGGCGGTCATCGCTTACCATCAGGCGAGCCGTCTGCTCGGTTGCCCCCACCCCATAAAAAAAAGTCACGCCTTTTCTATCCATATCATCTTTAACACAATCCATCCATCGCTTCCTCGGTCTTCCTCTACTCTTATAGCCATCTACATTCATACTCAAAACTTTCCTCGTCACATGACCCTCAGCCCAGATTAACTAAGTACATATGACATTGAAAAAATCACATCGGTACATACCAGGTTTGAACCCACAACCTGCGGATCAAGAAGCGGGCCCGTAACCACTCGGCCATCACGACACAACATAACATAGCATCACGCCTGAATTCCCCGAAGGGGTAGGCAGAGGTGTACACCATAGTAGGTACACCCACATTTCACCAATATCCCATGTAATAAGTGGTGAGCCTATTGCCATCAACCGGGCACAATTTTCCACACTCCGGGCTGCTACTGAGAATTACTAACAGAAAAACTCAATAACACTTTGCCCGACCTGGGAATCGAACCCGAGACCTCCTGCTCAGCAGTCGCGCTTGGGGCCACTAGACCAACGAGGCACAACTATCTACTCTCAACTTACCTCATTAATGATAATAGTGGGTACGAAGGAGAGTGGCCTCTGGACAGCATCACTCTTGTCTCCGTAGGTAGCTAGCAAATGGTCGCCTTGGTCACCAGACGCGCATTTTTTTAGTCTATCTGATTCCGACTGCTTGTTGAATTGGCTTAGACACTGAAATTAGAAATAATCATTTATTAAAAAATACAATACTCCCTACCGTATTATGGTCACGGCGGCCTATCTCTATTGGGTTAGCTAAATACGCAGGAGATATTATAGTGCAGAAGTGTATGCGCAAACACAGGTGCACTCCCTCTTCCCTCACTCTCATAGTCCGATGGGACGGCAATCCGACCGACCGGAGTGAGATCAGGCGCAGGACCGACGGCTTAACGTGCTCGCCGAAGCACGGGGGTGACACACCACCAACTTCCTAACCCCGGGCTGTTACTGAGAATTTCCTAATAGAAAAACCCAATAACACTTTGCCCGACCTGGGAATCGAACCCAGGAACTAACGCTCGGCGGCAGCGCTTCCTATTTTTATTTTTCTTGAAAAATACCTTAATAGAGATATATTCACATTGGGCAGTGGTGAGTGTTGCATTTTCGGGACAACATATCGTAAGCGACGGTGTGGCCGAGGATGGAGCACGTAGATCCAGAATAAATCTATTCACTCTTAAGTAGAGTGGATAGATTTTAGGAGAATGATAGTTGGGGAGTTGATGCAACTGCCCAGACCCGTCTCTGACAACAGTTGTACCGGACTACATCCCGAAACACGACTAGGTCGCTTCACGGCATGGCTTCGTCCGGTGGTAACCAGTCGCGGCCGAAGCCTCCCACCAGAGTTGTGTTGCCTGTTTTGCACCACCCAGGGGCCACGTGTAGGGATTCCATTTTAACGGTGCACTCCTACGGACGCGGGCAAGGGGACCGAAAAGGTTACCCGTATAGGGGTTTTAATCGGGTTAATTTTTAGGGTTAGCTGAAAAACCCTAGCGTAAAGGTTAACCCGTATTATTGGGTTAATCAGCCTATAATAACCGGTTCACGCATAAGGTTCGTTTTTGTTCATAAAAGTATGCTAGAAAGTGACGGAGATAGCACGCGCTCGGTGATTTGTAGTAGTTCCGTCTCTTTCATTCTGGTTAATCAGCAATATTTAAATGGTTAACCCATGATGCATATGGGTTAACCCCTATAAGGGTTATCGGTTTTACCGGTTAACCTTTTAACATATTTATTTATTTTTATAGAGTTACTATCGCATTTATAATATTTTTATAGATAATTATTTTATAGATAATTATTTTATAGATAATTATTTTATAGATAATTATTTTCGGTGGTATACCCGAGTTAAATCTTTTTTACTGATATCTGATTGGTTCCTTACCGTGTCAATAGATTTGTCAGGGTTGGCCTGGTTCATGAGGCAGATGACGAGTTCCATCTTCTCCGTGTCCTGAAGGTTGCGGTTCTTTAAGATGCACGCCTGGATCTGGAGAATAGGAGAAGTACGTAAGAATTTAGTACATACAAGTTCGTTTATTGGGTACCAAATCAAATCATTTATTTCAAATAAACCGTTTACAGGCACTTTTGATTTGTCAGAAGTTAGTTGCCACGTTCCAAAGTGTAGGTTCCTATGGAGAAGAATGGGCAAGAAACTCCACGGTTACTCTTTTTCATCATATAGGGTTTTACAATATACCTACGTATTGGTTACACTGTTTTTGTTGCAAAATAGTACCTATGTGAAAACAATGTAATATGACGCCAATACTAAAAGAGTTTAGTTTAACAATTCAACATTTTGCTATGACAGTTCCAATTCCAATTTTGGTTAATTATGGCTCCATCGGGTTAATGCTATGACAGTTTAGAGATGACCAGTCCCAACTGACAGCGCCCGTTCACGAACATGACGCATGCGTCAGCATCACCCAACTCAACCATATTGTAGGGAATCGACCCTTTTCATGACAGCCGCTTGTAGGCAGGTACTTCATTATTTTAGTTGTATTTATTTATTATTTATTTATTTAGCATTTATTTCAATTAGAGCTTTTTTTAATTGTCAAAAACTAATTGCCACGTTCCAAAGTGTAGATTCCTGTGGAGAAGAACGGTCAAGAAACTCCACGGTTACTCTTTTTCATCAAACAATTACAATATTGTTGGTTACATTGTATTTATAATATAGAAATCATATGTGAGAACAATGTAATGTGAAGTCTATAGAGTCTAGTCACAATTCAAAACTTTGCCATGACAGTTTAGAGATGACCAGCCCCAACCAACGGCGCCCGTTCACGAACATCACGCCAGCGTCAGCATCACTAAACTCATATTGATAAACAATGTAAAAAGTTTTTTTTTTCTTTATAAACTATACACAACATACAATGCGAGTGATTTACTGTAGTTAATTAAAGAGTTCTATTGTCTATCTCCGAAGGTCTTCATGAGATCTTCACCAAATTTAAATGTGACTACCTCTGGATCTCTATCAAACACAAAAATCGAGGCGAAACTGGCGATTATATCGCTGGTTATAAAAACATACTGACGGAGACGCCTGGCGATATCAATTATATTATTAATGTTTTTTTTTTTATTAGTCTTAGGATTTCGCTTCTTCGCATGAAAGGTATATAATCTCAATTCTACAAAATCAGGTAAGTATACAGTAATGCAATTTTTATTTTATATTATATTTTTAAGTTTAGAAAGTTGCAAAAATATATTAATCATTCAAGTTGTTTTTCAAGATAAATGATTCAACTATTAAACTTTAGATTTGTTTTTGATAATTTTTTAAATTTGAAAATGTTTCATGTGAAATTTGTTAATTTTGAGATTATACCCTTTTCATACGAAGACGAATAATAATAGACAAACGGGACTCGAACCCGTGACTTTGACGTTGACTTTGTCAGACCTTGACATCGCTCTCCGAACCGAGGTATCGTATTGCTTGTTCATCTACATTGTAAGTACGTAAAACGAACATAAAATCCAGTTACAACCTCGGGCCAGTCATAGCGAACCTAATAAGGTTAGGTATAGTCGAGCCCGAAATTGCTTTACCATATTTGACAAAAACTTCCAGTAAATTAAAATGTCAATAAGGGTGACAGTATCTGACTGACACTTTGATCTTGCAAGCGAAAATATACCTTGTCATATTATGATGTGCAAACGAAATTCAGCATTAGGGTGGTAAAGCAATTGTGTGATCGACTATACATAGCTGCGCCGTTGCGTGCGTTGATTCATTAATGCGCAATGTGGCCACTAGAGATGTAATCAGTCGGAGTTAATTATACTATTCTTGTTTAGTCAAGATACAGCGGAACTAACTGCGGAACAGGGATTATTATTGCACGATCTGCCGAAAACAAATTTTAAGAACCTAAATTGCGTAGAACATGGGCGGGGGGGGGGGGTGCAGGTGGGCGAGAATTTTAATTTCATACTATTTTAAACTAAAGTCAAAATAATTGTAACACAATATTTTAAATCATGTTCATTCATAAATATGAAGATCAAAACTATTATATGATAACGATGCAGATATTATATAGTTGTACACGTAGGTACAATAGAAGATACAAAATTGTAATAATAGTTACAAGGCTTCGATGTTTTGGGCTGACCAGCCCCAAACTAAATTTAGTAATAAAGTTATAACAAACAATTAATAGGCCTTTGGTGTGGGACGCAACATGCGTCGACACCCTTGCTCCATCGCATCTTCCCAGCTCGGCTAGCTGTGCTGGCGCCGCTGCTGCTGCTGCAGAGACTCTCAAACGGCGCAAATATAGCAATCTTGTCGGCTGCTACGACTTTGAGCCGTTTGGGGTCGAAACGCTCGGGTCATGGGGTCCCAGTGCCCGCCAACTATTCAAAGGAATTTCTGGCAGATTGGTCGACACTTCGCGTGACCAGATGGCTGGCCTGTTTCTGGGTCAGAGAATTAGCATTGCCATTCAACGTGGCAATGCTGCCAGTCTTCTGGGCACATTACCGGACGACAGCGATGCGGAGGAATACTTCGACGCCTAAACAACGCTTGGTTTTTATGTTATATATTTTACTTTTATTATCATTTTCTTGTACATATGATAAATTGGATAACATTGATCTTTTTTGTGTTACAACAAAACAATTAATAGTCTTGTATTTTAGACGTCATTTCGGCCGCTTATTCGGTAGATTTGTCAGCAGCCTCATACCCGGACTACAAATGAAACCCCGCCCGGACGCTTCCCGGACGCCCTCTAAACTAGGACAAATCCGGGGAAACCCGGATGGATGGCAACCCTGTCTAAAGCGCACTGCGTGCCATCTGCGTCTTACGGTCATAAGCATCAAACAGCGTAGAGCAGCGTACCCATCTCTACTCTAAACTAGGACAAATTCGGAGAAATCCGCACGGATGGCAACACTATTCTAAAATTACTTACAATTTAGGTACATACCTTGTTACCGTAGCACTCATCAGGACCGTGGTGACAGGTAAACTGCCACTTTCCATTCACTTTGTCATGCTGCAACAAAATACACTCATATTAATACTCAATATTATGTACCTATATGAAACAACTTTACAGCCGAGATGACTAAACACATGTTTTGGTTTCACATTATTTCTGTCACATAACTGCAGTGTTGCTAGCAGATGAATCAATAATAGCCGAAACCTGTGCTGAAAAGGTTTTTTTGCCAGGAAAGGCCGATATGGAAAACTAAAACTAGATTTGACCTCTTTTATTTCTGCAATAACAGTAGTTTCGTGCTAGTTCTCTATTTCGCGAGTAATTAGATCCATGTCGGGCTGATAGAATTGTATAAAATAAAACTACTTATAACCGGATTAATCGCGTGTAACAACACGCGATACACGTAAATACACGTAATACACGCGGTTAATCCGGTTAAAAGTTGTTTTATTATAAGGATTATTTCAAATTTGTCAACCTTTTTTGATATATATTAAATCGGGTCTAAATCGCGTTATATTAGTATAAAAAGGTTTCTAAGGTAAATTTTTGTTTAGCGACGTTTCGACCGTATTGCGCCGGCCGTATCGCTCACTACACGATATGATGTTCTGTCGCTGCCAGTCGGCCCGTGACCACGGCTGCCCCGGGTACCCCCCACGAAGGGGTGACAACTCACTCGCGCAGCTACGTAGCCACTAGCCATGGTCCTATAGCTTAAAACAATAGTAAGTCCGGATAGTTTGGAAAGGCCTCCGCTTAGACAGATGTACCATTTAAGTCGGCAACTATTGCTATGCGCAAATATAGCAATATTTGCTGTTTTATTTTGGGGGTGCTTGATAGAAAACAGCCCTGGGTGCCAAACTATGCCACGACGCCACTGATGGGACTTAATAATTGCATTGGTGAATTCATGATAAATCTTTGAAAAGCATTAACGCATGCTTAGCGAACTCTAAAGTTATTAAATTGAATTGTTAAGGTAATTGCATTCTTTACGACATTGTATTAACTGCAAAGTTAGTCGTGTCGGTTCGGTCACCCGTATAGGGACTGAATAGATAGCAATGACGTCGCCATATGACATGTTAAAATATGGAAAAAGAATTCGCGGTGGTGAGCAGAGGTCGAGATGGCTTAGTGGTCAGAGCGCCTGGAGTATTCATCCGGGAGGCGCAGGTTCGAATCCTGTTCGCGACCGTATTCTTTTTCCATTTAATATAATAACTGCATTGGTGAAATTTTGGTGAACAAAAGTCTACCAGAAAATACAGGAGTGACGCTGATCGAGAATGCACCTCACCATTGTGTTTTTCGTAAAAAGTGGGTGGGCAGGAGTCTGTGTCAGACTCGTTACAAAGAAGGAAAAATATGTAGGTAGTTAAAATTTACCAGGTATATAAATAAGTTTTTGCATATTGCATGTCACGTCTTTTAACAGGAAAATGTTGTATCAAAATAACAAAATAATAATGTCGAATTGCTGGTTACAAATCTTTGAGAATTTTAGACAAACTTAACTTAGATTACGACACCAAGTTTCGAAGCCAATTAAATTTTGGGCAACTTGTGGAAAAAAATATCAAGGAAAAACAATATTTAGTGTTCCCAGGTAACTCGGATGCCCCGAATTTGAGGGGTCTGACTCGTGCCAATTTACATTTGATCGGTACGCCCAATTTCTCAATTTTGGAGTATCTAGTCTCTAATTTTTTATAATATAATTTGAAGTTGGTGTTAGTCCAAAATCAGTGTATTACTTTCCATCCTTTTCAAATAAAATCAGTTGGTTTAAACGTTCGAACGTCCGCCGTTTATTTTTTGTTCCGATACCAAATTTGGCATGGTAAACCTGGCAACATTATCCTCCACCAAGTGTCCAGTCGCCATCTTGTATTTCCCCGTCTGTGGAGAACCGACAGTCGGTCGATTGCAGCGTTCGAGTGACGACGTGCAAATATACGCTTAATTTTCGAGTTTAAACGTGTAAATTTCCATATAAGTGTTAATAATAGTGTAAATTATAGACTGCAGTGACTATATAAACAAACCAAAAGTTGTTTTGTGCAAGTTCGGTATAATAATTACGTAAGTAAAAATTACGTAATGATGACGCAATAATAGGTACTTGATCGTTGCTCCGCCACGTGTTTGTTATCGTATTATCTTTTTATTTAAAGCGATGACCTACCTTTTTTATTCTTATAAACCAGTGGTATTATAGTGTAGTATTTGATTTAGTGAGTGTTGTGAGTGATGCATTATTAATTACGTATATTTTGATAAAAACAGTGGGCGGCACCCGTAATGGGTAAGTACCTAGATTAATTTCGATAAATATCCCAATCTTTATAACTGTGCATTAATATAAGTTATCTAATGTGTAGATTATATTCTTATGTTCACAAAACAATAACAATATAGCCAGTCGAGCT
Source organism: Xylocampa areola (assembly GCA_935421205.1). Classification (NCBI taxonomy): domain Eukaryota; kingdom Metazoa; phylum Arthropoda; class Insecta; order Lepidoptera; family Noctuidae; genus Xylocampa; species Xylocampa areola. The sequence continues at coordinate 412,709 of OW285228.1, read as the reverse complement.
AATATTCTATAAATAAACATTAACATTCCATAGCGGCACCGCGAACTCCGGCCGGCCGTTATTTTTGATAACGTGTTTTTATAATAAAAATGTATGTACGGGTATCAATTTTATTCAATAGATTAATGTAGTTAGGTATACTGTATCGGGATTAATAGTTTTTATCATTACGAAATGATAATTCATATGTATTATAATCTAAAATATGTCAAAAAACACGATATTTTGTGTTTACGGTCGAAAAGATGTATATTTCTTTTTATTTTGTCTATTATGTTATATACAGTATTCAAGCAAATTTAATATACTTTAACTCTTCTATACATCACCATAGTGCTTTCCATATAAAAAAACAAAGATATCATTAAGTATACGCAACGAGGTAGCACGACAGTCCACCCGTAAAAATGGGCCCCACATACACTTCACAGATGGACTAACGACCGACTGTCGGTCGCTCCACAGACGAGAGGATCTATGTGGTACGAAAAGCATTTTGACGCAATCTTTGTACCTATATAAAAAACAATTTCTATAATTTTAAATTAAATTTTTTTTGGAAAAGGAACACGGTCACATGCTTGCATTTTAAGGTTCGCCAAGCATGCGTTAATGCTTTTCAAAGATTAATCTGTATTTGTTAAGGTAATTGCAATTACGACATTGTATTATCTGCAAAGTTAGTCGTGTGTGTTCGGTCACCTGTATAGGGACTGAATAGATAGCAATGACGTCGGCAATAGACGTGTTAAAATGTGGAAGAAGAATTCGCGGTAGTGAGCAGAGTTCGAGATGGCTTAGTGGTCAGAGCGCCTGGAGTATTCATCCGGGAGGCGCAGGTTCGAATCCTGCTCGCGACCGCATTCTTTTTCGACAAAAATTTATAACTTTATGGTTCGCTAAGCATGCGTTAATGCTTTTCAACGATATATCTATGTTCTATGGTCAATGGATTGATTTACACAACGTTGCATTTTAATAGATGAGTGTGTTTTAAACCTACGTTTTATTCTGAAGTTTCCAACGAAACGGGAAACGAAATAAATACGACCATGCCTGTTTCCAATAGGGGTAGGCAGAGACTATCGATTTCCACTTGCTACGATTCTGTCACACCTCTTGCGCTTTATCTAATTTCATTGTCCTCTTCAGGCATGATTATCGATCAGTGGCCCCTGACCTGTCCTTTTTGAGACCGTCGTAATTTGATTCCGGCACGTACGTCGAGGTCGGCCTGCCCCGACTCTTCCATCCACTCTCGCCTCATGTACTAGTTTAGTCAATCGCCTTTCATCCATCCTTTCTACATGCCACAAACCTTTTTTAGCATACCCTTCTCAATCCTCGTCACTACATCCTCTTTCACTCCACAACGTTCTCTTATCACTCTGTTCCCTACTTTATCTTTACATGAAATTTATAGGGTTTAGCGAGTGTATACATATTATTAATTTAATGAAATAAATAACTGTGTCGTGTTACGTTTTAAATAGGTATTGTGTCTAGGAACAAGCTGACGCATTCAGACAATAAAAATAACGTCAATCAATGCATTTATGTAAAGGTATGCAAAATACGCACAATTGAATTTCCTAATACAGTTTTTATTCTTTTCTATTAATTCTAGTATTGTTATATTCTTAAAATAATACAGGAAACTTATTAAAGGTAAATCTTTGAAAAGCATTAACGCATGCTTAGCGAACTCTAAAGTAATTATATTAAATGGAAAAAGAATACGGTCGTGAGCAGGATTCGAACCTGCGCCTCCCGGATAAATACTCCAGGCGCTCTCACCACTAAGCCATCTCGACCCGGAGTATTTATCCGGGAGGCGTAGGTTCGAATCCTGCTCACGACCGTATTCTTTTACCATTTAATTTACGGGAAACTCCGTGAAACAAACAAGCGAAGTATTTTACAACTTATCATCAAGCCTGTACCTCTGAGTGGTTGGCAGAAGAGTACTTTTGCCAGGGTTGCCGTCTCTAAAATCTGCTAACCCGGACAAAAAGTGTGAAGCCCCGAATTTTGGAGTTTTAAACCCGTAAATATAAACTGTGTTTTTATATAAAGTTGATCAGTAAAATTTATAGTTTTTATGTTCATATAAATTTGAAATAAAGTATTCACAAACAATTGGCAGTCTTGCATTTTTAGCCCGGTTAGGGGATGGTGATAGTAGGATAACATCAGAACCTGGCGCATGGACAACATTTGGTGTGACATAGCTAGATAGAGGGAGACCGTATCGGTGGCGGTTACCACCAACAACAGCATTCCCAATGAGGGTTGACGTCAGGCGGCCGGTCATAAAACAGCCAAAACTTTAGCAGCATGCCAGATATAGGCATGCTGCGCCGACCCCAAATAAATTGGGATAAGGGCAGGGGGATGATCCATCCTTTATGGAGGTGGAAACTCACCGTGCTTTTGCCATATGGCACCAGCTTAACCTTAACGACTCCGCGGAAGTCACGCCAGACGGGGGCCAGCTGTGATGTGATGAATCGCTTGCTGTCTGGACAGAGAGACTCGTAGTACACGGCAATCTTCACCTGGTGGAGGATATAGATAGTAAAGTTAAAATAAATTAAAAGTTGTGAGAAGAGAAATAATTGGTTAAAAAAAAAGGTTTTATTCTGGACCAGCACAGGAAGCAAAAAGAACATAAAAATAAAAATAGAACGTGCTTATATATTATTCATAACAAAAAGAATAAAAAAATACTTTTGCAAGGCCAAAGAAGGCTCCTGCCTCAGCATAATCCTGCGACATTCATTAGAATTTCGCAGCGCTGATATTCTGATAGGGCCCAAATACGGTTTAATACAATATTAAATGGAAAAAGAATACGGTCGCGAACACTAGTGGTCAGAGCGCCTGGAGTATTTATCCGGTTCGAATCCTGTTCGCGACCGTATTCTTTTTAGATTTAATATTGTAACTTTAGAGTTCGCTAAGCATGCGTTAATGCTTTTCAAAGATTTATCTTGAACGGTTAAATACGGTTGGTAGCAGGATTCGAACCTGTGCCCCCCATACGAAATACAGTTTTCGTAATATAACTGTGCATGTCTGAAGTTAGGCCTTCCAAATAGACGCTGCTGCTGAGCGTGAGGTCCTGGGTTCGATTTCCAGGTCAGGACAAGCGTTGTTGGGATTTTCTGTTAGGAAATTCTCAATAGCAGCCCAGAGTTAGGAAGTGATATGATACCCCCATGCTTCGGAGAGCACGTAAAGCCGTCGGTCCTGCGCCTGATCTCTCTCCGGTCGTGTCGGATTGCCGTCCCATCGGAATATGAGAGTGAAGGAAGAGGGAGTGCACCTGTGTTCGCGCATACACTTGTGCACTATAATATCTCCTGCGTACTTGGGTAATCTCCTCGGAGATAGGCCGCTGTGACCGAAATATGGTCTGGAGGAGTATACGTATCTATTTAGAAAAGAGTTACAGTGTGCAAAGATATTAAAAATTGTTAGAAATATCAACACGACCGCGTTATATTTATAACGCCGACTGTTCTAGGGCCCTGAGCGAGCGAGACAGATGTATTGAAGGAATTTGTTCTGGGCCCCTGAGCGAGCGAGACAGATGTATTGAAGGAATGTTTTATGGACCCCTGAGCGAGCGAGACAGATGTATTGAAGGAATGTGTTCTGGGCCCCTGGGCGAGCGAGACAGATGTATTGAAGGAATATGTTATGGTCCCTGAGCGAGCGAGACAGATGTATTGAAGGAATGTGTTCTGGGCACCTGAGCGAGCGAGACAGATGTATTGAAGGAATGTGTTCTGGGCTTCTGAGCGAGCGAGACAGATGTATTGACAAAACGTGTTCTTTTTTTTCATCGTGGAGAATCTATCATGGCCGTTGTGACTCCTACCAACTAAAAACCACACGGTCCTACTCCAACCTTACCGAGGTCCAAGGTCCGTTACAGCAATCACCGCGACTTCGGCTGTTTATGGTCTGTTAAAGGGCGTCAACGAACACTCTAGGGCAGGGCCACCAAATGGAGGACCGCGGTCCGGAACCGGACCGAGGACCTAAGTTGTGCGGCCCTTGGTTGCTAGTAATAATCTACCAAACTGGGTCTAGTGATCCCAAAAGCGACTACTGAGCATGAGGTCCTGAGTTCGATTCCCAGGTCTGGTAAAGTTTTATTGGATTTTTCCATCAAGAAATTCTCTATAACAGGTCCCCCAATTTAACTAATTGGTGATCCCTGATCTAGGGTAAGTGTAGGCTGGCCACAGTAACTTTTAGTGTGGTGCACGGCCGTCTCGAGCCTGGCGCTGGTCGAGCGACGAACCACCCAATCGTCTGCCACCCGCAGAATGCAGATTGGAGATCGATAACCGACCTCCGGCAGCTCCGTACGTACCTTCTGGTCATCTCCCTTCTTGCCCTTTGCCAGGACCCCGTAGAACAGCGTCACCAAACACAACACTGCTATAGCCTTCATTTTGTTCTGAAACAAGGGAAGACATTGTTAACTGGTTATCCATTCGTATGAGGTGCGCTTAGCATACGCTGTGGTTGGGATGTTTAGGCTGGCAGAGTGCCTAGAGTATTGTCCGGGAGCCGCAGGTTCAAATCCTGCTCACGACCGTATTAAAGATAGAATAGACCGCCTCGTTAGTCTAGTGTTCCAAAGCTCGAGCTAAAATGCCGAGCATGAGGTCTTGGGTTCGATTCCCAGGTCGGGCAAGTGTTATTGGGATTTTCTCCCGGAGTTTGGAATTGGGAATATGGTACTTAATAACAACATTGGTGAAATTTGGGTGTACAACTGTGTACACCTCTGCCTACCCCTGCGGGTTATACAGACGTGATGCCATGTTAATTTACAAAATAAAAAATATTTAGAGTTCGTTACGCATGCGTTTGACAGACTTATCTGCAATTATCCCTAGTTAACTTTTACCGAGCGGGAATTGAGCTTATAACACATTGCAAAGAATCCGATCTTAAAGTCACCGTGCCAAACACGCCGTTGACGACAAATGTTGCCAGGTTAACTATACCAAATTTCGGGATAGTAGGTTAAAAATATCGGGATTGAGGTTTTAATATCGGAACAGAAAAAAAGAAATTCTAACATAAAGACAGTAATTTTGGGTTGGTTAAAATGTTTGCACTTCCCACTTCAAAATCGGGACATTAGGTGCCCCCAGCCCCGATCAAGGGTAAATCGAGACGCGTCCACAGTACCTTGAAAATTGGGACTTCCCGCGCAAATCGAGACACCTGGCAACACTATTGTCGACTACCAACTTGTCTTATTTTAAATTGAATAGCATTTTTTGTAACACTCTCAAAAAATTTAGAACAATACGTGTAGTACACATACAATCCGCATTACGTGATAACGTGAACCATTCTGTGAACGCAACAATGTCGTGCTCGTGGGAAAATCTCGAGTTAGTACCTATATATACTCGTAACATATACAGGTGGCGCACAAAGACACGACATAATAAATCTATACATATCATACCATCACGCCTGTATTCCCCGAATATTTTACCGTGGGAGAGCCATGCTTCGCCACGAATGGGCCGGCTCGACCGGAGTGATACCACGGCCTCACAGAAAACCGGCGTGAAGCAACGCTTGCGTTGTGTTTCGCCGAGTGAGTGAGCGTACCGGAGGCACAAACCCTTTAAAAGGCCGGCAACGCATTTGCGACTCCTCTGGGGTTGCGTGTGTCCATGGGCGGCGGTAATCGCTTACCATAAGGCGAGCTGTCTGCTCGGTTACCCTCTATCACATAAAAAAAGGGGTAGGTAGAGGTGTACATACACAGTTGTACACCCACATTTCACCAATGCTGTTATTAAGTCCCATTTAATAGGTGGTGAGACTATTGCTATCAACCGGGTACAGTTCCAAACTCCGGGCTGCTACTGAGAATTTTCTAACAGAAAAACTCAATAACACTGCCCGACCTGGGGATCGAACCCGAGACCTCATGCTCAGCAGTCGCGCTTGGGACCACTAGACCAACGAGGCAGTATAGATGTAATAAATTAAATTGAAGTCATATTAATTATAATGATATTTTTGAAGCCATGTAATGCCTAATTTAATTACTATTTTTCAAGGAAACATTGAAAAATTATAGACACGAACGGGGCTTGAATTCGTGACCCTTGACATTCCGTTTCATCAATATATTTTTCAATGATTTCCCGAAAAATAGTAATTAACAACAAAAACTTTTTTAGTAGGTAATGGATGTGTGATGCAGGACTACTGCCTACCCCCCACAGCCACAGTGAGGCGTAATGAAGATGATTTCTAAGCGTTAATGTGGTATTCATAGTCGGTAGTACTTTCACAGTGACACTCCGTACCGAGTGGGTCAAGCAGTGACGCGAGGTACAAGTTATAAGCTTAGATAGCAGTACTGGGTGTTTATAATGTTTTGTGGTTCTTTTTGAGTTTAATCGTTAAAATTTAAAGAAAATCCCTTCAATCAAAAATGTATAAATCGTTAATTAAACACTCCACAGTATACAAAATATATTTTATGATGTGTACTCTGACGTCAGAGAAAGCGCGCTAAGATGGCGGTTTCAAACGCCTGAAACTGATTGCAGGTTTGTTTGATAATTATAATGCTAAATAATCATATTTTTACATGTGTTATATTTTTTTCGCGGTAATGTACCAACATTTAGACCACTCAACTCAATAAACCAGTAAGTTGTTAATAGTACCACATAAAAAAATCATTTCACTTGCAGCACCGAACACGTTTTAGAAGTAAATTTTTTAAAAACATCACAACGTATGCGTGTGACCTCAGCTGTTCATATGTAGCGTTTGAGGCGTACATCTACAACGTGACACTATCTTATTCTATCGCTTTGTATCGGCTATACGTCGCTCTCTTTTGCTCCAGTTCCGAGCGTCAGAATATATAGCTCTTTTTCTTTTCATGTAAAGAAATATACCTAAACGTGACGCGTCCATACAATTTTATTTTCAACTAACTGTCCCCGCTGTTACTCCTTATATAGTCAGCTACCTGCCTGTAAAATCTTATCAGAATCAGTCCAGCCGTTTCGAAGATTACCTAAGTGGAACAAACAGATGGACAAAACTTTATAAAGTAATTTTTAAGCATAGTTATCGTGCAAATAATTGTACAAATAGTTTAAAAAAACTATTATTTTGACATTATCAACAGACAATTTTTTATTTATTTATTCTCGATCACTAAGATCCAGTATCGAATCGCCGCCTAAGAAGTTCCTTACAAAATAGGTACAAAATTATGCACGTAACTATAGCTCGCGCTTATCGCTGTCGCTCATCGCTACCTCTCATCACCCACACCGCGTACAAACGTGTTCTTACATACAAACATGGACTATTGTCAACATACTGTTAACTGTACTTGTGACTACTTTCTCTACATTCAGTACAAGTTACTGTATATTAAGATGGGCTGCAGACTCTCACATCACACTATTGTATTTTAACAATGTGTGAGACTTAGGGTGTAGTTTTATTGATTTAGGCTACGGAATCTACTATTGTTGATCATAAATCTAATCAAGTAATATCATTTGGCAGAATATGTTACAGCTAGCTGTGCCCTGCGGTTTCGGTTTTACCCGCGTACTTAGTATCAACAAATAGATCTAAAGAAGCTCGGTTCTCGCTGTTCTACGTCACACGGCTCGTTCAAGCGAGTTTTGAAATATTTTCATTTTCCATTATCTCCTTAACTATGCGTCCAAATAACGTGCTATGAAGGGCAAAGTTTATCTTCATAAAATTATCTTGACGACTTAGTTACTTTCCTTAGTAAGGATTAATATGCAATGTCAAATCAATACATATAATTAAAATTGTTACGGTTCGCTGTCTGTACATGGAAGATATATGAGAAAAAATATTATTGGGCCTTTATCAAAGCAAATAGCACCCAGAACAATGATTTTTAGAAGTTTTGTCTGTTTGTCTGTGCCTTTGTGCACGCTAATCTCAGAAACGGCTTATTTAGATGTGGTGTTCACTAATATATTGTGGTAAGCTTCACTTAACATTTAGTGTTTGTTTCATGTCAATCGGTTCATAAATAAAAAAGTTATGCCAATTTAAAGAATCACGTCGAACATTTGTTAATTATGAATTAGTGTTCATACACGACATGGTGTTAATTTACGACATCCACGCGGACGGAGTCGCAGGCACAGCTAGTAATAATGAATAAAAATCACTTTTAAATTTTCAATATTTTTTTGGTACAAACTGCCCTATTGTGGCTTATGTATAAAAGATAGGTATATTGCATCGTGGACTTTTATTTAGATATACTAAGGTCCAATATTTGTGTGCAACATTGTATTTACGTATCACTAACCATTACGCCAGCGCACGCGGGTAAAGCTGTTTGGGCGCGCTTTTTTTATCCGACTTACTTAACAAACATCAATATATAAGGCTAGCTGAGAGGTGTAGCGTAATGTTAGAGAGCTTATACTATTCTGGCTATCATATAAAAAAAAAACAAATCTGACTAGTAGTTCCTGAGATTAGCGCGTTTAAACAAACAAATAAACTCAAAATTCGTTCGCTTTTTTATGGAATAGGGGGCAACCGAGGAGACGGCTCGCCTGATGGTAAGCGATTACCGCCGTCCATAGACACCCGCAACCCCAGAGGAGTCGCAAGTGCCGGCCTTTTAAAGGGTTTGTGCCTCCGGTACCCTCACTCACTCGGCGAAACACAACGCAAGCGTTGTTTCACGCCGGTTTTCTGTGAAGCCGTAGAATCAATCCGGTCGAGCCGGCCCATTCGTGCCTAAGCATGGCTCTCCCACGGTGGCTTTATATTATAAGTAATATATTACTAGCAAACGTTGTTCTGCCATATAATTTTTCTGGATAGGGCCATCCTTATCACCTAGGGGTATAAAAAATATCCTACGACCTATTCTCAGACCTACCACACATACACAAAAAAATTACATAAAAATCGGTCAAGCCGTTTCGGAGGAGTTCGATAACAAACACTGTGACACGAGATTTTTATATATTAGAGATAATATTAGCATAGATAGCTTTTATATTCTACGTAACGACATAGTGGCGTAGCTAGTGCTTATGGACGCCTGTATCAAAATTTACTCGGGCCCGTGACCAGCCGCCTGTCGGACGTCAACCCTCATCGGGAATGCTGTTGTTGGTGGTAACCGCCACTGATACGTTCTACTTCTATCTAGCTATGTTATCCACGCGCCAGGTTCTGATGTTATCCTACTATCACACTCTAGTGGAGTGTAATGTAATACCGGGCTAATAATAGATGTATTTACTTCAATCATCAAGTTTAATAAGAAATATGACACAAGACAAAAGGTACCCGAGTCGCCGACCAGCGCAATCTGACCCACTTGGTAGTCATTACGCAAAACAACCGGTTATTAAACACAATTACCTACTTATTATATTACTGTTGTCAACATTTTTGCTTATCAAATGACATCTTTTAGAATTGTTTAAATAAACACAATGAAGTTATATTTTTAACCGACTTCAAAAAAAGGATGGGTTGGTAGGATTGGTGTTCGCGGATAACTTCGTAGTTTATGAACCGATTTTGATGATTCTTTTTTTGTTGGAAAGGAGATATCCCAACGGTGGTACCATGATAAGGAAACCAGGATCTGATCATGGCGTCCCAGAGAAATTGAGGGGAACCTTCGATAATCGTAGTGGCGACTAGTACGTTTGTAAATTTTTTCATTAAGTATTTTAAAGCGCTACTATTTAATGAAGGTTCCCCTCTAAGGAAAAATTCGATCTGATGATGGAGCCGAAAGACAGTTGAGGGAACTCTTTAACGATTTACAGCAATTACCTGGTGTTTGTGCTTGATTAATTTGTATTGATGAGAACTTTACACCTAGATGGATTGTGACTGTCATTAGGGGTCTGATGATGAAGACGAAGGACAGTCAAGGGAACTCCTCAACGTTTTACAGTAGCTACCTTGTTTTGTATGTATGTCCGTCGATATAATTGTTTGAAAGAGTAGTCCCCAGAAATGGTTCCATTTCAATTTAGTGAAGATCTGATGAAGACCTTCGAAGTTAGACAATGGAACTCTTCAATGAATTACAGCAAATCACTCGCAATTGCTGTAATCGCATGTTCATGTATAGTTCATGCCACTCAATACATACATAGCATCACGCCTGTACTCCTCGAAGGGGTAAGCAGAGGTGTACACAATTGTACACCCACATTTCACCAATGCTGTTATTAAGTCCCATGTAATATGTGGTGAGCCTATTGCCATCAACCGGGCACATTTCCAAACTCCGGGCTGCTACTGAGAATTTCCTATGAGAAAAACTCAATAACACTGCCTTACCCGGAATCGAACTCGAGACCTCCTGCTCAGTAGTTTTAATAAAATATCTGTATGGATAAAATAATGGTATCTGACGATTTTAGTGGCGGACATGTCAGATTTGATCAAACCGTTTCGTTTGAACTACACGCTGAACGGGATATATACTGAAGATCTGGGATATGATGGATAACCAGTACTGGCGTGGGAGTTCATGGATCACTACAGACAATGTTCCACTGCGAGGTCACCGATGATATGAAGAAAGGGAAAGGCGGCGGCGTCGAAGATGAAATTATGGAAGTTGGTGAAAAAGCAATCAATTCCCGACTCATCATTAATCACGCGATGTTTTTTTTTTTTTGTATTTTTACCCCCCCCCGGTGATACGTGGTGAGGTTAGTACCTACAAAGAATCTTATTTTCTTTAAATATAAGGATCTTTAAATACAGAAAATCAATACACGTGATATCTTATAACTAAAGTTCAGGGAAACTGTTTAATGTGTCGCACACATTTATTTCTAAGTACTGAGTGTATGAATTATTGTATTAGTGTATGTTACTGAATCAATAAATAATTATTATTATTACTACACCCCCTCCCCCCCTTTCGAGCCTCACGTAATTAATGGACGGCCCTCACGTTCAGAAAGTCATTTGAGAGATACTGTGATGAATGCAAATCGTTCAAAACGATGGATTCTTTGTTACAACTCCGTACTACGATAGACCAGTTCAAGTTCAAAGTCTTGCCGTGGACGTGTGTCCTAATGTACAATATTATACACCGAGATTCTTTAAATTGGCATAACTTTTTTATTTATGAACCGATAGACATGAAACGAACACTAAATGTTAAGTGAAGCTTACCACAATATATTAGTTAAAACCACACCTAAATCGGATAAGCCGTTTTTGAAATTAGCGTGCACAAACGCACAGACAAACAGACAAATATACAAAATATCTAACAATCATTGTTTTGGGTGCTATTTGCGTTGATAAAGGTCCCAGTAATATTTTTTCTCATATATCTTCTATGTACAGACAGCGATCCGTTACATTTTTATTATATGTATTGATGATGATAATATTTTAAAAGCACTTACCTTTTTAATTAAATTCACAAGCACATAAAAAATACTTAGCATAACTTATTTAGAACATTTATATTTTATTTCGCCTTGTACCGCGACAATTAAACGATATTTTCCAAAAAATTCGAATCTTATTTAAAATTAAATGAACTCGCGGCGTTAACAATTAAATTTAACCAATTTAACGCGTCGTTTTACATTCAATTAATGCGTTAATTTAATGGCAATATAGACTGTATTACTCGAGGATCTATCCTCGACTGTTTTGGTACATAACTGATAATATTTGACCTGTACACCGTTACGTTATCTGTGGAAGGCTATCGGCATAATTAATGAGTGTAAATAAAGAATTTATAAATAAGATGGCGTCTCGGCCACAGATATTAATTGAACTAGATATTACAAGTGTACTTAATACATTTTGCGTGTCATTAACACCGTCAAAATGAACACACAACGCGATTTTTACGCTGCTAAGTCAAAGTCACAGCATTTATTTCAATTAGACCATTCACCTGTGAATGGTCTAATTGAAATTTTGAATTGTCACCTTTGAATTGTCAAAAAAAAAACTAGTTGCTAAGATTAAAGATAAATCTTTGAAAAGCATTAACGCATGCTTAGCGAACTCTAAAGTTATTATATTAAATGGAAAAGTGTCAAAGTCAAAGCATTTATTTCAATTAGACCATTCACAGGCACTTTTGAATTGTCAAAAAAAAAAACTAGTTGCTAAGATTAAAGACAAATCTTTGAAAAGCATTAACGCATGCATAGCGAAATCTAAAGTTATTATATTAAATGGAAAAGTGTCAAAGTCAAAGCATCTATTTCAATTAGACCATTCACAGGCACTTTTGAATTGTTAAAAAAAAAAATACTAGTTGCTAAGATTAAAGATAAATCTTTGAAAAGCATTAACGCATGCATAGCGAAATCTAAAGTTATAAATTTCGTGGAAAAAGAATACGATCGTGAGCAGGATTCGAACCTGCGCCTCCCGGATAGATACTCCGGGCGCTCTGACCACTAAGCCATCTCGACCTCTGCTCACTACCGCCTGGTCTGTATTCTTTTTCAACAAAAATTTATAGCTTTAGAGTTCGCTAAGGTAATTGCATTCTTTACGACATTGTATTAACTGCAAATTTAGTCGGGTCGGTTCGGTTACCTGGATAGGGACTGAATAGATAGCAATGACGTCACCAAAAAGACGTATTAAAAATGTTGAAAAAGAATTCGCAGTAGTGGGCAGAGGTCGAGATGGCTTAGTGGTCAGAGCGCCTCGAGTATTTATCTGGGAGGCGCAAGTTCGAATCCTGCTCACGACCGTATTCTTTTTCCACGATTTGTTTTTTTTTTTAAATTTAGATTTAGAAAAGAGTTTAAATTTAGAGTTCGCTATGCATGCGTTGATGCTGTTCGAAGATTTATCTGTACAGAGGTCAGTCTTCAATAATTGTGACAGGGTCGAAATCCCAGTGAGGTTAACTAGAGGCCCAATGACCCACTTTGACCAATTGACTTCCATTGTGTGTGTGACGTCATGGCGATCAGCTGACGCACTGTCAGCACTCCCCATAGCAACACGCTTGTCTTCTACAACGGGATAGGCAGAAATATAGCTGCTGTTCTTCTTCTTATCATGTGGTTGATGAACAACCTAGTGTCAAAGTGCAAACATCCGTAGGTCTCTGACATAGCTTTACACACCATCGAGAACATCTCTCAGGTGTAATGGTTTCCTCACGATGTTTTCCTTCACTGTTTTAAGCAAGTGATCATTAGTTTATAATACGCACATGACTTTGAAAAGTTAGTCATGCGTGCTTTAGAGTCGAACTTGCGACCTTTGACTTGTCAGTCCAACGGTCATACCACTAGGCTATCACTGCTACTGTTGCATACATTTTACCAATAATGTTATGGAGTCAGATGTGTTAATTATTTGGCATTACTGTTAGGAAATTCTCAGAAGGAGTCCGGAGTTTGGAACTGTGTCCGGTAGATGGCAATAGGCTCACCACTCTTTATGCTATTACATAGGACTTAATAACGGCGTCGTAGAAGCCTTAATCCTGCTTTGTTTCTAAGTGTAAAGTTTTGAGTTCGATACCCGGGTTGGGCAGTGTTTTTGGTTGTTTCTACTAAAAAAATCTCCATAGTGGCCCGGAGTTTGGAATTGGGCCCGGCAGTAGGCTTTCGGTATTTCGGTCACGGCGACTTATCTCCACGGAGATTAGCCAAGTACGCAGGAGATATTATAGTGCACAAGGGTATGCGCAAACACAGGTGCACTCCCTCTTCCTTCACTCTCATAGTCCGATGGGACGGAAATCCGACACGACCAGAGCGAGATCAGGCGCAGGACCGACGGCTTTTCGTGCTCTCCGAAGCACGGGGGTGTCACACCACCAACTTCCTGATTTTCTAACAGAAAAATCCAATAACACATTGCCCGACCTGGGTATCGAACCCAGGACCTCACGCTCAGCAGCCGCGCTTGCGACCACTAGACCAACGAGGCAGGCTCACCACTTATAACATACTTAACGAGACATAATAAAAGCTTTGGTGAAATGTCTGTGTGCAACTGTGTCAATCTCTGTCTACCCCTTCGGGCTACAAGCGTGATGTATGCATGTGGAATTGATTGAACAATTTTCGAGTTAAAATAAATCTTTCACTGACAGCTGAATATTATTTTGACCGGTCGTTGAAGTTATTGACCTATAGTTAACTGACTTTGAAAACGTGAACTCTATTAACTCTTAATTTATTTGTTTTTACGTAGCAGTGCACCCTTAGAATGGAATCCCTACACGTGGCCCCTGGGTGGTGCTGCACAGGCAACACAACTCTGGTGCGAGGCTTCTGCCGCGCAGGTTACCACCCACCGGACGAAGCCATGCCGTGAAACGACCTAGTCGTGTTACGGGATGTATTCCGGTGCAACCGTTGTGGGAGACGGGTCTGGGCAGTTGCATCAACTCCCCAACTATCGTTTATCAAAGATGGATTTACTTTTGTCCACCAACCACCAACTCGCCTGATGGTAAGCGACGGTGTAGCCGAGGATAGAGCACGGAGATCCAGAATAAACCTATTCACTCGTTAAGTAGAGTGGATAGATTTTGGGAGAACGATTGTTGGGGAGTTGATGCAACTGCCCAGACCCGTCTCCCACAACGGTTGCACCGGACTACATCCCGAAACACGACTAGGTCGCTTCACGGCATGGCTTCGTTCGGTGGGTGGTAACCAGCAGCGGTCAAAGACTCCCACCAGAGGTGTAGGGTGCCGTGTAGGGATTCCATTTTAAGGGTGTACTCCTACGGACGGGCAACTCGGCCCCCAAAGCACATTTGACTGTATGTAACAAACGATGCGAGTATGGTTCTTTTAGGCGACACATTTGTCGATTTTAAGGTCAAATTTGACTTAAGAAGTTGATAAAACGATAAAATTTAATAAGATAAGATAAAGTTACAATATTAAATGGACTAACACGTCTTTTTGGCGACGTCATTGCTATCTATTCAGTACCTATACGACGTCGCCAAAAAGACGTGTTAAAGATATGGATGAAGAATTCACGGTGGTAAGCAGATGTCGAGATGTCTTAGTGGCCAGAGCGCCTGGAGTATTTATCCGGGAGGCGCAGGTTCGAATCCTGTTCGCGACCGTGTTCTCTATGGGTGGCTTTTAGAAAAGTGTTTTTATAATATTAAAGATTTCTTTATGACATAGTTAATTTCATTATTGTTATGGTTTTACTGGCAAATTTATTCTTTTTAATAATTAATTAATGCGCTAATTCTAATCTACTGATAATTATATACTATTCCATTCTATTGGGGGTGTACAATTGTGTGCACCTCTGCCTGCCCCTTCGGGGAGTGCAGGCGTGATACTATGTTATGTTATGTTACATTGTATTTCTAATTATAAAATTTTGCATGTTGGGCATATTGTATTATCTTTCCCGACGCAGTATGTGAGACTAAAATTATATGTATACCAACCTATTGTAATGCACCATACTTCAAGCAAATAAAATTCATTCATTCATTCATTCATTCATTCATTCATTCATTCATTCATTCATTCTTTTTCCATTTAATATTGTAACTTTAAAGTTCGCTAAGCATGCGTTAATGCTTTTCAAAGATTTATCTTGAAGATAAGATAAAGTTTGTCTACAGAAAAAGATCCGTGCTCGGACGCCAGACGGGAGACGACTTCTGACAAAATATCGAACAAATTAGCTCGCCACTTTTGGCGGGGGGTGAGGTAACACACAAGCACAAAAGAACTTGCACTAAAGCAACAATAGCTCTCGTCATTACATTAACAGTATTAATACACAAAAAAAACTAAACACAAACATAAAATTATGTCACACACGATTAAAATCGTGTACTATCATTGTAACCATACAGGTAAAAGGTACCTTTGTATGATTGGGAATCATATGCCAGTGGCGAGAGGGGTACGCCCGCTAAAATTACTCCAGTACTAATTCCTTCAAGTAGTTGACCCCCCGAAAGGATACCCCCGGGATACCTCTACGCGTCCCTAAAAAGGATATTTACAGACAGACAGATAGATAACGATGTGATCTTATAAAGGTAATATATAAATTGAACTAATGTCATCAAACTCATCACAAGGTTACTAGTTTGAATCCCAGGTCGGAAAAATTTTGTTATTAGTCTGATAGAAAAATTGCTGGTTTCCTAGACCATGTAGTTATATTGCGTACGATCTCGGGTTCGATCTCCGAGTCGGACAAAAGACTGGCTTGTCTTAGGAAATTAAATATACAGCTGGTCTTGTCTTTCGTTTTATCATTGGTAGGTTAATGACTTCAATTTGAGGTTAACACCGGTAACAACTCAATCTGATACACACCACTAATATATATAGACCCACATGTAGTCAACAATTGTTTCAAAAGAGGGGTCTGATTATATTGGTAATGATAAATCCAATTTATAAAGACCTCTTGAACGGAATGCTTTTCTTCAATTGAGAGCTGTAGTTATTGTGGTGAATACAGCTAATACATTGTCCAATTAAAAGAGACCTCTCATACGAAACAATGTAATTGAATTCATGGGTCTAACTAAAGTGGACAACGAGTTCATAAGAAACCAGTTTTTTAAGACTTCTAGCACAGAACACTTTGTTTGGTTATTGGGATCAAGTTATATTGGGTTTCACTTTGACCCGTTTTGTGATAATTTCGTTTATTCATATTTATATTAGGATAGTATGAAATGTTACTATATACATTGCTAATCAAGTAACCGTGTGATTTTTGTCTAATTATAGGCCACTTAATAAACCACTGATTGCCTCGTTGGTCTAGTAGGTACCTAGTTGTAATCCCGGCTGCTGAGCGTGTAGTTCTGGGTTCGATTCCCAGGTCGACAAACTGCCCACGGCCATACCCAGGGGGAGGGTGATGGGGTGGAGGGGTTCAATCCCCCCCCCCCCAGAAGAGAAATTATTTTAATAAAACGTTAACTCTTGTTTAATCCGTGAAAAAAAAAACAGAACCCCTCCTCTTATCAGAATCGGTCCAACCGTTTCGAAGATTAGTCGGAACAAAGGGAGAGATAGACAAAAAATTTAAATACAGATATTTAGCCATAGGTATCGTGAAAATAACTTTAGGAGATTTAAAAAAAAAACTGTTATTTTGACATTACAAACAGACACTTTAATTTTATTTATTTGTATTGATGTCTGGACTTTAAAAGAGACGTTGACCTCTGAGTTTGTTTCGGCGTTTCTTCTCAGAGATAGTCAGATAGGAAACGCCGACGCCATCTAGATATAACAGTGACATCTAAACGGGTTTTTAAAAGACTAATTTATAGAATAGTATAGTAGCCCTGATATGATAGATATGATATAGTTTGACTGACCTGTTGGTCTAGTGGTTAGTAGCCCTGACTGCTATGCCGGAGGTCGTGGGTTCGATTCCCACCCAGGACAAATGTATGTGTGATGGGCACGATCATTTGTTCTGTGTCTGGGTGTAATTTATCTATAATATGTATGCATTTAGAAATATATAAGTATGTTTATCAGTTGTCTAGTACTCATAACACAAGCTCTGCTTAGCTTGAGACTAGACGGCGTTGTGTGATAGTTGTGAAATATTATTATATTATTATTATTTATTATTATAAACCCTTTGTTTCATTACAATTCGTAATGTATACTAACTTCTGCCCGCGACATCGTCTGCTTGAACTTCAGAATTGGGTCCAGCTGGGATAACAGTATGTATCCTATGTGTTAATCCAGGTTATAAGCTATCTGTGTGCCAAATTTCATCCAAATCCGTTCACCAGTTATTGTGTGAAAGAGGAACAAACATAAGTTTATTCTCACTAACTTTCGCATTTATAATATTGTACTAGCTGATGCCCGCGTCAAATTAAGATCTATGACAGCCGTTACGGGTAGTCAGAAGCCTGAAAGTCTGACAACCAGTCATACCACGAGATATCGTGTTACCCAGTAACTGGGTTGTGGAGGTCAGATAGGCAGTCGCTCCATGTAAAACACTGGTATTAAGCTGCATCCGGTGTGACTGGAAGCCGACCCCAATGTAATTGGGAAAAGGCTAGGCAGATAGACTAGCTGATGCTCGCGTCTTCGCCCGCGTGGATGTTGGATATCGCGACCATAAGTAATCATGACATTTTGATCCCGTTCCCGCTTTCCAATTACCGGTTCATAATTGCCCATTGTTTTAAGTATTACATTGGATGTAGTATGTTATCCTTAAGAGATAGACATATGCCATCGCGGACTTTTCTGTAGACCTTTTTAAGATACACAATTCCACCATACATCACTTTGTTAGTTATATCTCAAAGGGTTTAGACAGCGCACGCCAGAATAGCTCGCAGATGGTAGATTTTTTCCTACTTACTTGACACTTATCGTTATATTTTGGACAATTCACACAATATCTTTATTAATTGTAGTCTATGTGTTATTCTGATGTTTAAGCCATATTATTGTAAAGTTTCATTAAAAACATCAGTAGTTTTTACGTGAAAGAGTAACAAACATCCATCCATCCACACTTACAAACTTTCGCGTTTATAATATTAGTCGGATTAGCAGGATGTTTGACTAGTATAACGTTTTTGGATGTTACTAATGACTAGATTAACTTTCTAAACCAATAAAATTCTATTAATATACTCAACAATAAACAGTTATTTTTAATTACTTTGTTACTGTAAATAAAAATAACATAACTCTGAGAATATAGGGGTGGTAGAGTGGGCCGAGTGTGGTTATATACTCTCTAAGGCTCGTTTATTTAACGGCCGTAAAGATTGATCGGTTAAGCTGCGCTTGCCGCGGTCGGTCTGAGGAATGGTGACCATCATTTCATACCGAGACCCCTCCGTGCCTCAGAGAGCATGTTAAGCCGTTGGTTCCGGTTGTCAAATTAAGATCTAAGGGTAGTCAGAGCCCTGAAAGTCTGACAACCAGTAATACCACGAGATATTGGACCGAGTCCGGTAGCTGGCAATAGGCTCATCACTTATTACATGGGACATAATAAATGAATCGGTGAAATGTGTGTGTAATACTACAACTATAACAGTATCTACATTTCTGCTTATACCGTCGGGTAATACGGTCGCAATTATATTTTACAAGGAGCGACTGCCTCACAACTCATATCTGTGCCACAAATCAATTAATTAATTATTGATGTAATTAAAATAACGAAGTCGTTAAATATAACAGTTAATTGTAGAATAACAGTTAAAAATGAGAGTTCTATGTGTGTCAGAACTGGACGACCTCGTTAGCTAGTGATGTGGTCAAGTCTAGACGAAGACGAGACTATTTGCTTAAGAATTAGGACGAAAGCCGAATACGTGTCGAAAGTATTCAGTAGTTTGAATGGATTATGAAAATATAAATTCTTTTTTTTTAATCTTTATTTTTTTTGAGCCTTTTATCACAGTGATTGCCTAGTGGTATGAC
Source organism: Xylocampa areola (assembly GCA_935421205.1). Taxonomy (NCBI): domain Eukaryota; kingdom Metazoa; phylum Arthropoda; class Insecta; order Lepidoptera; family Noctuidae; genus Xylocampa; species Xylocampa areola. The sequence goes on along the minus strand of OW285228.1, from coordinate 393,195 downwards.
CGTTGGACTGTCAAGTCAAAGGTCGCAGGTTCGAATCCAAGGCACACACCACTGTCTTTTTGAAGTCATGTGCGTATTATATACGAATTATCACTAGCTTAAAATGGTGAAGGAAAAACATCGTGTGGAAACTAGCATACCTAAGAGATTTTCTCGATGGGGTGTAAAGCCATTTCAGAAACCTACGGGTGGTTTAAACTCTGTCACTAGGTTGTTCATCAACCACACAATAAGAAGAAGACCACTTAGTGATAATGTTACCCCCATGATACAAGCTGCAGCACACAAGTGACAAGAAAGTTGTCGACTTCTTGTCACTTGTGTCACTTGTGTGTGCATCTGCAAGGTTAGTTAGGTAGTGACTCAAGAAAAAGGCGTCCTTTTCTAACCACCACACTCTTTATCACCGTGGGAGAGCCACGCTTCGGCACGAATGGGCCGGCTCGACCGGATTGATACCACGGCCTCACAGAAAACCGGCGTGAAACAACGCTTGCGTTGTGTTTCGCCGAGTGAGTGAAGGTACCGGAGGCCCAAACCCTTTAAAAGGCCAGCAACGCACTCGCGACTCCTCTGGGGTTGCGGGTGTCCATGGGCGGCGGTAATCGCTTACCATCAGGCGAGCCGTCTGCTCGGTTGCCCCCTAATCCATAAAAAAAAACAACGAAAAATGAAAGAGGTTTTCAAGTCGACGCGTACATGTATTTATAATCATATTTTTGTATGTATGATTCTGAATAATTTTTTATCAGAGTTTCACGATTGTTGTTTTAATGGTAGGGTTCAAAGTTGGTCTCGTATAAATTTGAAAAACAAATTCCACTTCTGACGGTACAAAAATAGGGAATAATTTAAATTCAATTTATCCACTCAGATGATACAATACTATTTTCTGCCCAGGTTTAGCCATGATGTTTCCCTTCAATGATCACCCAATTATTAGTTTACAAATTTATGGTATTGGAAAGCCATATTTGTTGATGAAACAGCTCTCGGTTTCGGCCTACTGAATTAAATTCGGCTTAGTCTTCCATGTTAAACAATATCGTCCCTTCCCTAGTCTTTAGTTTGCGGTTTGTAAATAATATTTGTATACAATTTATATCTTAACTAACTCTTCGGTCTAGTGGTCCCAAGCGCTCGAGACGCTCGACCTGGAAATTGAAACCACGACCTGTCCTGTCCTGGTTTCGATTTTCAAGTCGAGCTAAGTGTTATTGGGTTTGTAGCGACATCTATCTCGCTACATGGTAACTACGCGCACAACACTCTGCATCGCGCAATCAAAGTTTGACGACGAGTGTGTATATATACGACCTTCCGACATTGACCGTCGGACCGTGGCCCGCCAGGCAATATCACCCGCCTGGTTGGAGGATCCTCCCTTTTCTATGGAGGAACACCACTCCTCGTTCATCCATAGGTTTTTCTGTCAAGAAATTCTCAATAGCAGCCCAGAGTTTGGAATTGTGCCCGGTAGATGGCAATGGGCTCACCACCTATTACATGGGACTTAATAACAGCATTGGCGAAATGTAATGATATTTATAAGGGTTCTGCTCGCGACTTCGTCTGCAGCGACTTAGGAATTGGGTTCGGTTGAGATAAAAAAAATCCTATATGTTAATCCAGGTTATAAACTAACCGTGTGCCAAATTTTATCCGAATCCGTTCACCGATATTTTTATGATTGTTTTTGTGCATATTTCGTAGGTATGAGAATAGGTCGTAGGCTTTTTTTTATACCCCTAGGTGATAAGGGTGGCCCTATCCAGAAAATGTATATGGCAGAATGTTTGAGGGGCACAGCTAGTAATATAAAATATATAAATAGATATTTTATGTTTCCTAGAAACATTGAAAAATATTAGACACTAACGGGACTCGTCATCGTGATCCTTTTCATACCGTGACATAGCTCTCCCACTGGGAGCTCGACACGATAGCTCAGTGGGGAGAGCTATGTCACAGCACGCCATAATCCATTCAAATTCTTTATTTGTGATACACAGGTAGAAAAGGTCTTACATTAGATACAAATGTAGCCTCCTGGGCATACAAATGTCAAAATAATAACAATTACTTATGTCAGATTTTAAATCGAAAAAAAAAAATGATTAGAAAAATTTGGTAAATAAGCATTTAAGAAGTTTCAAATGTCATTGACAGATCGGACGTAACAGCGTATTCATGACAATGATCCTTAGAAGTAGACCCATCATTTTTTTTTTTATTAAAAATGTTTCTTCATTTCGCCACTTGAAGGTATTCAGCCACCAACTCGCCTGATGCTAAGCGATGGTGTAGCCGAGGATGGAGCACGAAGATCCAGATGAAATCTATTCACTCCAAGTAGAGTGGATAGATTTGGGGACAACGATAGTTGCATGGGGAGTTGATGCAACTGCCCAGACCCGTCTCTCACAACGGTTGCACCGGACTACATCGCGAAACATGATTAGGTCGCTGCACGGCACGCCTTAATTCTTACATAAGCCGTACAATGGTTTAAACCACAACGTTGGCTTACAAAGCTGCGTTTTTATCAACTGCGCCAATCGGTTGACTCTTTGTACGCAAAAAGGCATCTCTATTGTGTTGATTAGAAACAGCCTTTTGTGTAAAACCAATAAGAAATAATGTTATTGACAACATCGATTACACATGTGTTGATTTGTACTCAGTGTTGCCAGATCTGGTTTTCAAAATGTCAGGACATATAGTGGAAAAAAGCGGGACTGGGATGAAAAAATCGGGACGCAGAAAAAATGCAAATCAATAAACTTACAAATTTGTTACCATAATACAATGAGATTAACAAATATCACTTTTCTTTTTTTTTTGGCTCACTCGTGTCGGTGGCTCTATGGGATTTTGGGCGTCCCTATCAAACAGCAATTTGGGACGAGTCCATAGCATTACATATTATTCAATACCCTTGAAAATCGGGACGTCCCGCGCAAATCACCTGGCAACACTAATGTCAGAGCACTACGGACCGCTTACACTCTAACACTAGGTTCTTCATGACCCATACGACAAGAAGAAATAGATAATAATATTAAAATGGAAAAAGAATACGGTAGTGAGCAGGATTCGAACCTGCGCCTCCCAGATTTTATGTTTGTGTCGAGATGGCTTCGTGGTCAGAGCGTATTTATCCGGGAGGCGTAGGTTCGAATCCTGCTCACGACCTTATTCTTTTTCCATTTAATATTACAACTTTAGAGTTCGCTAAGCATGCGTTAATGCTTTTCAAAGTTTTATCTTCAAGTAGATAATATTTATGCCAGAATGATCCACAACGTCTTTTTTTGCAATTTCAAATGATTTATTCTGTTAATAGGTCTTTACAAAACTTTTTTATATGTCACTTTTTTATTTAGTATGCGCCGGCATTTCCTATCTGCAGGGACGGACTGAGACTTTGTGGGGCCCAGGGCCAATACAACTGGAACATAAACGTTCCTTAATAAAGTCGTACCGACTATAAAAACCACACGTTTAATTGATAATATTGTCCATTGTCTGCAGTGGAGTCTGGGGGCCTTTTATATCCACGGGGCCCTGAGCTGCAGCCCAAAACGCCCTTATATGGGCCCGCCCCTGCCTATCTCACTACTTCGGAGAAGAAAAGCCGAAACAAACTCAGAAGCCACTGTCTCTTTTAAAGTCCAGACATCACTGTTTATAGTGATGCGAGCGTAATTATGTAGGGCGTCTGGAATGGCCTATTGAAGAAAGAGTCATAGCAGTTTCGAGTTCATCTGTCCTAACTGACGGCACACATGCATCAGTCATCGTGAAGCTCAAATCATAATTTAGGGAGCTCAAAGACTTGACGAAACCAGGTTGACTGTTGAAAATACGGGAATTCCAGGAATGATAATTCCCGGGACACCATCTTTTAAAATTGTTGAGTTTTTTTTAAAAAAAAGTGTTATTTTATGTTCCAAACAAACTAATAAATAAATAGTAGTTAAAAAAAACTTAAAAACACGCTTTTCTAACTAGCCGAATTGCGAAGTTACAATTCAATCCGACGTTTGAAAAAAGGGAAAGTCACGTTCAAATGACAAGCTAAAATAGGGTATTAAAAAAATCTATAACTATTTTATTTTTATCCGACTGCCTGAGAAGAGGATTGTGTTTTTCGAGTGTGTATATCTACCTATTTATATAATTTTCTTAATAATGTTTGCTGTTATTATGGTAATTACAAATAATTTGTTTATTCCATTAATTGTGATTGTCCGATTCAACATTAATGGACGAATATTAAGCTGGGACGTTAGAGGTTGCGAGTCGGGCGTGTAAGTATCAGGCTGTCTTAGTTAACGTAAATTGTGTATCTGGCGCATCCTGATGTATTAAAAAATGGTGTATTTAATTTTATTTGATAGTCTTTTTTATGTAACGAATTTGTTGTATGAATTTATTTTATGAAATTGTATTTGTTTACTGAATTGTATATTTTTTAGTTTAATTGCGTGATTATTTATTTATTATGATTTGTAGTACTGTATATAAATTGTTATTGTAAATCTGAAATAAACTATTATTATTATTAATTCTTGACGTGAGCTTATATATTTGGTTTATATATTAAACCATACAAAGCGAGTTACCTAAGAAATTCGCACCTTAAATACCACAAAACTCTACACAAACTCGTAATGTAACATTAGTACAACCACAATAGTACTTGGTTCACAAAAAAATTGTTGCCTTACCTTGTACACGACTTGCGATCAGCCTTGAAACAAATAAAAACTTTTTATTTTTGCTGTAGGCAACACTGACCGGCGCACAGTAAAAGGCGCGAGCGACGACTGGCGAGCGAACAGGAAAAAAAGCTAATTGTGTAGTATCCCCACTACGGAGGTAGGCTGGTTGAAGATGTACGATTAGTCGGTGCGATTTTTAGTCGACGTAATTTGTTAAAAGTTGTTTGACCAATACATTAACAGTGATTAGCTGGTCGGCTCCTCTCTTTGGGTCATTCTTCACTTTGGATTCTTAGCGTCATTTTCGTGGCGTTAATATTTTTATGAAACTATCTATAACTATAAAAAAAAACATATTCATTGTATATCGATGAACATGTATTAATGAAAATTTAAACATTATAAGGTTAAAGTTACAATATTAAATGGAAAAAGAATACGGTCGCGAACAGGATTCGAACCTGCGCCTCCCGGATAGATACTCCAGGCGCTCTGACCAACTAAGCCATCTCGACCTCTGCTCACCACCGCGAATTCTTCTTAATTAATATTGTAACTTTACAGTTCGCTAAGCATGCGTTAATGCTTTTTCAAAGACATATCTTGAATTATTAAGGTAATTGCATTCTTTCCGACATTGTATTAACTGCAAAGTTAGTCGTGTCGGTTCGGTCACTTGTAAGTACTGAATTGATTGCAATGACGTCGCCATAAGACGTGTTAAAATATGGAAGAAGAATTCGCGGTGGTGAGCAGAGGTCGAGATGGCTTAGTTGGTCAGAGCGCCTGGAGTATCTATCCGGGAGGCGCAGGTTCGAATCCTGTTCGCGACCGTATTCTTTTTCCATTTAATATTGTAACTTTAGAGTTCGCTAAGCATGCGTTAATGCTTTTTCAAAGACATATCTTGAATTATAAGGTTAGTTTCATAATAACATTAACGCCACGAAAATGACGCAAAGAATCCAACGTAAAGAATGACCCCTTTACCTAGTGGTCGGTGTGCGCCCGTCTTCGCCCGCGTGGAATTCGATTAGTGACTATAAGAGTACATAGCATTATTAAATAGATTTACGCATTAAAGCCCATTATAATGGATGCAAATAAATACAAAGGAAAAATCGCAACTATCACCAACTACTCTACACGTGTTTCGCCCCTCCACGGGGCATCATCAGGAGGTGTTAGATGGTGCAGTGTTTACCACCGAGTGTAGCGAAGATATAATCGGTCGAAAAATTTCGTTCTCTCAACAGCCTGGGGAAATGTGCGTTAAGCGGGTGTACAGCTCCCTCTGTCTTTTTTTTCTAGTGTGGAAAATTCGTCTGGGACGTTGTGCCGGACTCTTATCGACACGGTCCTACTCTAATCTTTACTGGGATCCTGGAATCGCAGCTGCGTTCACCGTAACCCCCGCAGGTTTTGGTCCGTTGAACGTAACGACAGACTCCGACACCTATACAGACGCTCCACAAAGGTACGCGCACCATAGCGTGGTGCGCTGGTGTTTCGGGTCTGGTGCTGGTCGGGCGACAAACTAACCATGTCCGTTGCCCGCAGGTTACGGTTCACGGTGGGCGGAGATTGCCGCCGGAGTTGAGTGCCTTTAGACACCTAGCATCATTTTCAGCAGGGTTAGGCGCTGTTTGTCTTTCTCAGAAGATACTTTTCGAAGCACCCGTGGTTCGAGAGTCTCTGCATCATAAGAAGCTGAGAACGCCGTTTCGCCTCTCCAACCCCTTTACCATTACAAGCCTTACCGCTACTATTACGGAATACCCTGCTCGCAGCCATGCGAGTTGTTCCCTCAATTCCGCCATTAGGATTTGCCGGAGTTCAGACCACTTAGCCGTGAGCGCCTGTGGCATCGGTCAACTACCCTTACACCTCTGTCTACCCCCTCGGAGAAAAAGCGTGTTAAGTATTTGTAACAAAGAAAGTACTTTAGGATTGCAAAATAAATAATAAAAGTCGCAACTCCGCAGCCGTCCTAATGATCTTAACAAGTATAACCCGACTAAATCCAAAACGCCATGTCCTTCAAACAAATGAAAATGACTTATTTACCTTACTAATTCGGTAGCATTATAATTTGTTCTCTTAAGCATTTTAATAGTGATTGTAGTTTGAACGTGTTTTTTTTGTGTTAATTTAATTTTAATTGAGTATGTAGGATCAGGTACTGTTCTTACAATTAGCATTTTTTAATCCTGTTGATGTCATGATGGTCCGCCATGCGTGTCTAATATAATAATAAATAATTGCCATTGTTTTAAATCGAATTTGAAAAAAGCTCTGTTTAGACTTATTACTATATATTCGCATTTTTTTATGTTATTTAGTGGTAAACAAGTTGGCGGCCTACCTGAGTTCGGATGGTAAGTGTCACCGCCGTCTATGGACATCTGCAGTGCCATAGGCATCTCAGATAGGTTACATACCCTTCCTATAGAGAACACTCTTCAATTTTTGTTTGAACCTATCCATATCTTGAAGTTATTAGTACTGGAGTAGTTTCCTCGCCACTGGCATGTGATTCCCAATCAAACCTTTTACCTGTATGGTTACAGTGATAGTACACGATTTTAATCGTGTGTGACACAATTTTATGGCTTTGTTTAGTTTTTTTATGTGTGTTAATACTGTTAATGTAATGACGAGAGCTATTGCTGCTTTGGTGCAAGTTCTTTTGTGCTTGTGTGTTACCTCACCCCCCGCCAAAAGTGGCGAGTAAATTTGTTCGATATTTAGTCAGAAGCCGTCTCCCGTCTAGTCCTCTAAGTACGCACATGACATCGAAAAGTCAGTGGTTTGGAACTTGCGACCTTTGACTTGTCAATCCAACGGTCATACCGCTAGCCTATCACTGCTACAATATCACCAATAAGCCTTATCACTAATAGCATAAGGTTTAAAATGCTTTTGCATGTTTTGAGGTATGAGCCACTACTATTGCGTCATATAGTCGCAACTGGCGACCAATCTCTTCATCTTGACACATTTGTGAAGCAATCATCTCGCTCGCTACTTGTATTGGGTAAGCTTAGTGACTGTCAGCTGATTAACTAGCCGTTGTAGCAGTATGACTGTGAGAATTAAAAGTCAAGGGATACAAAATCGCACGTAATACACGGACCCCAGACTGCCCGAAATCATGTGCATTATGGACTTATGAATGAATGAATGAATGAAATAATATATCTGCCTAGCCTTTTCCCAATTATATTGGGATCGGCTTCCAGTCAAACCGGGTGTAACTTAATACCAGTGTTGTACATGGAGCGACTGCCTATCTGAACTCCACAACCCAGTTACTCGGTAACACGATATCTCTTGGTATGACTGGTTGTCAGACTTTCAGGCCCCTGACTACCCGTAACGTCTGTCATAGATTTGGATGGATCGGATTCGGACCATATTCTTTTTCCATTTAATATAATAACTTTAAGTCTTAATTTTATTATAACCTTGTATACTATTAGGTACTAATATTATGAGGTACCAAACAACACGCAGCACGATGACGTGTCATTTAAAACATCGTAATTGCATATGAAACGAGCGGTCATGTGCTTGCATATTGCATGATTAAAAAAACGCTGCGCGCGCATTTTATTTAGTAAACAAAAATACACAAACAGCATAAATAAGTTTATCTTATAATATACCTAATAACTTTAGAGTTCGCTAAGTATGAGTTAATGCTTTTCAAATATTTATCTTGAATTTTTGAGGTAATTGCATTCTTTACGACATTGTATTAACTGCAACGTTAGTCGTGTCGGTTCGGTCACTAGTATAGGGACTGAATTGATAGCAATAACGTCGCCATAAGACGTGATAAAATATTGAAAAAGAATTCGCGGTGGTGAGCAGATTTCGAGATGGCTTAGTGGTCAGAGCACCTGGAGTATTTATCCGGGAGGCGCAGAGTCGAATACTGTTCGCGACCGTATTCTTTTTCCATTAAATATAATAACATTAGAGTTCGCTAAGCATGCGTTAATGCTTTTCAAAGATATGTCTTGAACTTAAATAAGATTTCTTTTAAAAATATTTCGGTATCAGGTATTGTTTATGTATACACAAATTAAAGGCGTACATAGAGAACGAAACGTCAGACTAAGGCGGCTCAACCACGTTAGGCCATCCACGGACCTTAAAAAATACGGATCGAGCGTTGCTTACGACATGTTAGCCTTAGTTTGTAAAGGTTAGCCTAAAGTACATTAGACATTATTTTAGGCTAACCTATAAATAAATGTATATCTGGTCTATCGCATTAGGTTAACCTGTAAAGATAGTTATTAGCCATAAGACGTGTCAAAATATGGAAGAAGAATTCGCGGTGGTGAGCAGAGGTCGAGATGGCTTAGTGGTCAGAGCGCCTGGAGTATTCATCCGGGAGGCGCAGGTTCGAATCCTGTTCGCGACCGTATTCTTTTTCCATTTAATATAATAACTTTAGAGTTCGCTAAGCATGCGTTAATGATTTTCAAAGATTTATCTTTAACTGTAAAGATAGATTTAAAAACAGTGTAAATAAATAAATGTGAGAAGCATAGCCTAGTCATCCAATTTCGCTTGTCATACACGACCTAAACGCATATATATAAATACTTAAAACTCATCCACTCGGTGCCAGTACGTTGCGTGTGTGTGTGCGTAATCTATGCTTCGCTTATGACAAGGCAAGGTTCTATCCGTTTTTTTTTCAAATCCTGTGGCTATTATTAAAAACCGAGTTAGCTCGTATTGGCAAACCTTTGTCATATCATCTCTGCAACACCCAAAGGTTGAATGAGAGAAAATGCATAAGGTATTAAGTACCTACGCCTGAAAGGGAGATACAAACTGCCTCTTTGGTCCCAAGCGCGACTGTTGAGCATAGGGTCTAGGGTTCGATTCCCAAGTCAGGAAAATTCTGATTGGATTTTCCTGTAAAGAAATTCTCAGTAGCAGCCTGGAGTTTGGAATTGTGCGAGGCAAATTATGTTTTTTTTTTCTGAGGGGTAGGGCGCAACCGAGCAGACGGCTCGCCTGATGGTAAGCGATTACCGCCGCCCATGGACACCCGCAACCCCAGAGGAGTCACAAGTGCGTTATCGGCCTGTTAAGGGGTTTTGGCTTCCGGTACCCTCACTCACTCGGTGAAACACAACGCAAGCGTTGTTTCACGCCGGTTTTCTGTGAGGCCGTGATATCACTCCGGTCGAGCCGGCCCATTCGTGCCGAAGCATGGCTCTCCCACGGTGAAGCTAATGAGGCTCATCTCGTATAAATTGATATATTTATAAATCAATGCTCGTATGTTAAAATTCATCAAGCCGTTTATTTTGCAGATCGTGCCAAAGAAATATACATACATACACTTGAAAAACATTACCCTCCTTCTGAGGCAGATGGGTAACAAGATTAAATTAATTAAACATCATATATAATTATATTTTTTTAATACATGTTGAGGCCATGTAATGCCTATATTAATTTCTATTTTTCAAAGAAACATTGAAAAAATAATAGACAAGAACGGGGCTTGAACCCGCGACCTTTGACGTTCCGAGTGATGACACGGAACGTCAAAGGTCGCGGGTTCAAGCCCCGTTCTTGTCTATTATTTTTTCAATGTTTCTTTGAAAAAAAAGAAATTAATTAAACATTATTAAATTAAATTAAAAATGCATTTTTTTTTGTCTTACTAACCTATGTTACCCGGGACAATGTAAGGATTCTAACGATACCCCATACATCGAAATCGGTTTAGGCGTTTAGAAGTTATGGTAGAATAAAGAAACTCACAAACATACATACATGAACCCTAAAACACAACACTCCTTTTTTGGGCAGTCGTGTAAAAACGACCTACAACTGCACCGACTAATTATGTTAATCTTTTTGTCGGTGTCTACTGTAAACTGGTTTCAATAAAGTCAGTGACCTCAAGTCTGGCCTGTGTTTTGATTTTAAGATTAATTACCATCGCCTACTTTAAAATACTAAGCACGGACCTTAAAAAAATACGGACGTAGCGTTGCGTACGACATGTGAGAAGCATGCCTATTCATCCAATTTCGCTTGTCATACACGAGCTAAACGCATAAAAATACTTAAAACTCATCCACTCGGCGCCAGTAGGCTGCGTGTGTGTGTGCGTAATCTATGCTTCGCTTTTGACAAAGCAAAGTTACATCCGTATTTTTTCATTAACGTGGTACTAACAACATCTTCTAATATATAAAAATCTCGTGTCACATTGTTTGTTATCTAACTCCTCCGAAACGGCTTGACCGATTTTTATGTTTATTTTTTTTGTATATTTAGTAGGTCTGAGAAGAGGTCGTAGGCTATTTTTTGTACCCCTAGTTAATAAGGGTGGCCCTATCCAGAAAATCCGAGAGGCGCAGGTTCGAATCTTGCTCACGATTGTACTTTTATAAAAAAATTTAATCATTTGAAACGTAATATTTATTTTTCGTTATGTTCACCGTAAGTGGAGCAGTTTTCATCTTGTTAATAGGGGCTATGGTAATTGCAAATAATTTGTTTTTTCCATATATATTTTTGGCCTAAATGAATGTATTTGACTCATACAGGGTGGATTTTTTTACCCGCACCCTCAAGCATAGTACTCTAAATACTGGAGATAGCAAATTATACAAGTTAATTTTAACAAAAATTTTTTTTGAAATGAAACAAATCTGCATTCAAAGATTTTTGATATCTTGTGCTTGTCCTCTCGTTAATAAAATCCGAAAAACAAACATTCTGTAATTTTATGGCATTCAATTCCATTCAATTGATGATGTATCAATCGATGGGGTATCATCAAATATCTATAACAAACATGGCCACTTCACAAACTTTCGTATTTATTAGTAGGATTATTGAGTCTGTCGCGGCGCCTACATCGATTACCATAGCAAGGATACATGCTCCAACAAATTACGTCTACATTGATGTTTAAGATTAATTATTTTACATCTACCGCGGCATTTTTATTTTGTTACTTGTTCGTCTCACGAATCGGCGAACACACCCATTTTGTACAATTTACTTTTTAACCGACTTCCAAAAAGGAGGAGGTTATCAATTCGGTTGTATTTTTTTATTTATTTTTTCTACACGTTTTATCCGTTATACAAGTTTACTCAAGTATTAACGGGTTTTATTTACGTAAGACTCAAGATGTCTCGCAAGCAGACATAATTTGGCGACCGTGACAGGACTCAAATCATTGAGATCAAAATCAGCAATTCACTATATATATTGAAGTCAACACTATAATTCGGACTATTTTACTGAGTTTTAGGGCCTGCATAGCAGAATTTTGACAAGACTTGGGTGTCAGCGCCAGGCCCGAGATGGCCACGCACCGCGCTTCAGCACGTCTGTCACGCTTCCTGTGGAGTCAGTCTGTCTGACCCGGAATGGTGAGAGTTAGAGGAGAACCGTGTGGTTTTTAGTCGATAGGAGTCATAATCTTTCATAATGTATAATGCGCACAGCAAACAAGTGGATTTCTCTACCTGCGTCTGTGTTTCCGAACGCATTCAACCCTAATCTCTTCAAAGTTAGAATGAACAGACTTCTTCTGGGTAAGCTCACTCCATCGTCCACTTTGTCTCTGTCACCTGTGACCTAGACTGAAGTCAAGAGCAAACCGATATAAAAAAACCGCGTTCATGATGATTTTCCAAACAAAAAAAGAAAGTTAGCGGTACATAGTTATATACCTTTACATCATCGATAATTATGGTGTATGAGGGTCGTTGATGTCGGTCATCGGTTCCGGCAGACAGCAGTGACGGCCCCGAAGGTCGCACGCGTCGGGGTTGACTGGCGCTATACCTGGTATTCTAAACAACGTCTGAGACCACTGCGTGAAGATTCTGTACGTTATTCCCGCATTTGTGAAGTCTGAAAAAAATTCACATGCGAATTTTTCCTACCGTTGCGAAATACCCCTTTTGGTTGGACGTCGCGTTTTTTAGGCCTCTAGGAACGCGTCCCGTCAGCACCCTGAGCGGGACGCCCAAAGTCTCGCTTATTCATCTAGCCAGCCTCTGAATTAAGAAAAACATGAGGCGAGCGAACGAATAAATAGCAATAATTAAACGGGTAAATTCGCAATCACATGACAATGCCAACGATACAACCTCGCACAATGATTGATCTGCGCATGCGCAGGAGCATTACTCTTTACAAGACTCGTTACCGGCAATGGCCGAACGTGTGCAGAATTAACTAGCAAATACTGTTAGGTGTTTAAGTTAAGATGTTTTAAAATATACCTTATTAACGATGATGTAGAATTTAATGTTGAATGAATAATGTTTGATGCAAATTTTGACCAAATTCTGAATAAACGGTATTGTAAATGGTGGACTTTCTAGTTGATTTAACAATAATAATATAATTAAATGCTAAGAAACCTCGAAAATGGTGATAGATCTATTAGGGCGCCACACAATGATTGATTTCGATTTCACTATCGTTCAATAGAGCTCAGTTCACAGAGTATTCACTTAGGGGGACAGGTACAAATCCTGTTTTAAAAAACTTATGTAGAAAATTGATAGATAAAATTTATATTTTTTTATTGAAAAGGAATACGGTCGTGAGCAGGACTCGAAACTGCGCCTCCTGGATAAATACTCCAGGCGGTCTGACCGCTAAGCCATCTCGACCACTGCTCACTACAAATGCAATTCAAATTACAATTGCATCTGTACGACATTGTATTAACTGCAAAGTTAGTCGTGTTGGTTCAGTTTCCTGTAAAGGGACGGAATAGATCGCAATGACGTCACCAAAAGACGTCTTAAAATGTGGAAGATGAATTCGCGGTAGTGAGCAGAGGTAGAGATGGCCCTAGCGGTCAGAACGCCTGGAGTATTTATCCGAGAGGCGCAGGTTCGAATCCTGCTCACGACTGTATTATTTTTCTACAAAAAATTATAAATCTCGAGTTCGCTAAGCTTGCGTTAATCCTTTTCAAAGATTTATCTATAATTGATAGATATTTTTTAAGTTGTTGGTTTGCATTTGAAAATTAATATTTCTGCCTAGCCTTTTCCAAACAACGTTGGAGTCGACTTTTACGACTCCCGTCTCAAAAACTGAAACGGCGGGACGGCAGCAAAACGCCGTTTTCCTAGATATTATATTTAATAATTTTCAAATAACCTTATCACACAGATCTAGTCCAGATACCTAGATATTAAGTTTAGCTTTAAATTCAAGTCTAAATTACTAATTAAATTTATTGATTCATTTCTTAAAACAGCTTAATTTATAATTTCATAATAGTTTATTCATCATAACAATAAATTCTGTATTAATGCTTATACATAATCTATTACATTTATAGACACCAGATATTAAGTACTTACAACTAGTTTATTAAAGTCTATCTATATCCATCATACCAATCACATTTTAATACTAAATCAACTCTCCAGTAGATCTATGAGATCATCTCGGTCTACTTCTCTGTCTGATTCGGTTGAGCTATCAGACACAGATGATTTATATGGCCGTAATGCATCTCCAGGTACTACAGCACTAAACTTTTTATACCCTTTAATACCTTTTATACTATTAATTGTATAGCGGTCAATTGAATGGTCAGACTTTGATATTTTATACGGTCCCGTATAGTAACTCCCTAACTTTTTAGTTACACCTGTGGTATGATCTCGAGATAATCCTCCCTTCCATAGCACTAAGTCCCCTACTTTATATTTTCTACAACTTTTATGCTTTTTGTCGAAACGATTTTTCATGACAGTCATATACTTGTCGATTCGTAATTTAGCCTCCTGTCTACGTTCACCCAACTTTTTTAACGAATCTGGGTGATCATTTGTACTGGTCGTGGGATAAGCCGGCAAAAGACTATTAGTATGAGCAAACATTAAATTAAATGGTGCATGGCCAGTTACCGCATGTGGAGTATTGTTTATACCCCACACAACGTCGGCTAATTTTTCGTCCCAAGTGCATTCGCTTTCTGTCGTAGTATTTAACCCGTTAATAATAGTCCTATTCACTCTCTCAACTTGACCGTTTGAACGTGGAGAAGCTATCGCATTGATGACATGTTTCAGTTGTTTTTCGATTACGAACTCTTTAAAATATCTACTTGTAAATGCCACTCCACGATCTGTTATTATCCTACAGGGATTACCGAATACCGATAATATTTCCTTTAAGTTTTTGATCGTTTCTATAGAACTAACACTTCGAACGGGCCTAGCAAAGACAAACTTCGTAAAAGAGTCGATAACTACGAGTATGTAAGTATTACCACTGCGAGTTTTGAGAAATGGCCCTAAATGATCGGCATGGATAGTGTGCATAGGAATCTGTGGTTTTTCTATAGGATGTAGCTCACCTTCAGGTTTGCCGTAATTACCCTTGGCGTAGGCGCACTGCAAACAAGCTTTTATATATTTTCGAATAAACCGTGTCATTCCCATAAACCAGAATTGAGATTTTATGGCTTTTTCACACTTATCAAATCCTAAGTGACCAACTTGATCGTGATATTTTTGTAATAAACTCCACTTTGACAATTTTGGTACTACAAATCTATTGCCATGTAATGTTTTGCGAAATAAACAATCGTCTACTACTTTATAATTATTAACAATATCTGGATTTTGTGTGCCTCCCTTTAACTGTTTTATAATGCCTTGAATATGTTCATCCTGAAGTTGTAAGGTTATACGCCAATCATCACTATCAATGCCAAGCACAGGGGCTACCTCTACTGGATTACGACTTAAGGCATCAACATGTCGCATGCGATCACCAGGGCGATATTCGATTTCAAGATCAAAGTCTTGGATAGTGAGCCACCAACGGGCGATTCGGGGAATAAGGTCCTTTTTTGTGAGAGTGCTACGTAAAGCTGCGCAGTCAGTGATAATCTTTACTGGTATTCCAGTAAGGTATATCCGAAACCTTTTTAAGGATTCTACTACAGCCAAGGTTTTCAACTCATAGCTGTGATAGCATTGCTCCTCTTTACTAGTAACACGACTAAAATAAGCAATTGGTTTTAACATGCTGTCTTCCTGGTACTGTAGCAGAATCCCTCCTAATCCTAACTTACTGGCATCGGTATGCAGTTCGGTTTTGGCACGGGGGTTATAGATAGCTAGTACGGGTCTCACAGTTAATGCGGTTTTCAAGCGTTCAAAAGCCTGTTCTTGTTCTAGACCCCATATCCATTCTACCCCCTTTTTGGTTAAATAAGTAAGAGGACGTGCTAATTCTGCGAAACTACGAACAAACTTACGAAAATAGGATGCAAGACCAATAAATTGCCTGACTTCATGCACATTACGGGGGTGTTTGAAACGTGATACGCTATCAATTTTTGCTTGCCCGGGCCGCACGGATCCTGCAGCTATTTCATGTCCTAAGTAATTAACACTTGTTTGTAAGAAGGAACATTTTTGCAAATTAAGTTTCAAATTAGCCTTTTGGAAAAGTTTGAGCACTTCTTCAAGTAAGTCAATACCTTCTTTTATAGTGACTGTAGGAATGGTGACGTCATCAAGATAGATAGCTAATTTATTATTAAGAGGTCCTAGAGCTTTTCGTATCAAACGAGAGAAGACAGCAGGGGCGTTGGCCAGACCAAACGGCACTCTCAGAAATTCATACTGTCCAGTTGGTGTAATGAAAGCCGTCTTATGTATGGAATCTTCTGAAATTTTTACTTGATAATAACTTTGCGCCATATCTAAAGCTGTGAAATAGAGCTTTCCAGAAAGCCGATTGATCTGGTCATCAATATGTGGAAGAGGATGTCGGTCCTTAACTGTTCGGGCATTAAGTGCGCGATAGTCTATGCATAAACGATAGCCACCTTCTTTTTTTCCTACTAATATGACCGGACTAGCATACTCAGAGTCAGACTCTCTTACTATACCCGCTGAAATAAGTTCATCTACTTTTTGTTCAACTATTTCGGTTTCTTTACAAGAGAGTCTATAGGGTTTACAATACACTGGTACATTCGTTGTTGTTGTAATATGCATCTCTACTAAATTAGTACACCCAAGTTCACTGCTACATTCAGCAAAAGATTCATTATACTTATTTAACAGATCAATTAAATAACTGCGATAATATTCCCCAATGTCACCAACTTTGACATCAGAATTATTAATTTTTTTAATGTGCATTTGTTTGATATTTTGAACATCACAATATTGATTACTCGAGGTAATGAGAACGTCGGCTTGATCGTACACGTCAGCTCGAGTAAGTAATCTGCCTACTCCCCAGCGTATACATGACTCACCTAAATTTGTTATTTGCAAACGATAATTTCCGTGCGTTAAAATAGACTGTGGCATATAATAAGATTCATTACCTAAATCAAATATAATAGGCCGCGTTATAAGTATGCGATTTGTGCTTACACTATTATCTAAAACATACACGTAAATATCACAAGTACTTCCAGGCTGTAATTCTAAATTTTCGGACAAGAATAAAGGTACCTTATCTATAAAATCACTTCGAGATAATTGTATTTCTGATAATTCGGGGGTAATCTGTGAATATTGATCATCATTCGCTAATAACTTGACTAGCTTGGAATTAACAATAAGCATCAAGTTTGGTCGATTAATAATTGGTTGACCTATTATCATGTTTAAGTCCTTTAGATCTGTATTTGTTACTTCGGCGTCACTACTAATAAACAAATTATCAATACCTAAATGAATCTTAACTTTACCTAGGGAAGTGATCTGCGAGCCGCCAAAACCTTTCATCAATACATTTGAATGTAACATTTCTAGCTTCAAGTCTTGAACCGTTTTTAACGTTATAATATTCACTTTACTTCCTGTGTCAATATAAGCGAGTAGTACTGCTCCGTTAATGGTGATATTTTTTTTAAAGACATCTGATAAAATATCATAAGTGGTAAATGTAACTTGTCGTACCTGCGAAACGTTGCGTTGTGCTTGCGATGACTGTCCATCCCTGGAGCTACCGGCAGCAAACCAGCAGGTAGCAGAAGCATGGCCCAGCCGTTGGCAGATTTGGCAGCGTGTGATGCGACAGTCCCGTGCTTCATGGCCAGTTTTGCGGCAGTTGAAACAAGTCTTTGGCATGTTCGAGCCCCGTTGCCAAGTAGATTTATGTTCCGTACTCCTTGCCTCAACTTTTTTGTAGTTCTCCAGAGACGATAGAAAACCGTAATATAATTCTTCAGGTGACTGACAGTTGTAAGCCTTGGCATTTGCTCGTAATTCAATGGGTAAACCTCGTATCAAACAAGAAGTGGCAGCGTCACCTTCTAACCCACATTTCTTGAGAAGTGACATTTTCTCGTGGAAGTACCTAGTCATGGTCTCTTCGTTGCTCTTGCTACGAGCAAGCATCTCCTCCAATCGGTCGACGTAGTCCGTAGAACGTGGGAATGCACGTGTCAAGTTTTCTTTCCACTGCGCCCATGTAACCGCATAATCCTCTAGATCATCGTACCAGTCTCTAGCAGCGCCGCGTAAGCGAACTTGCATCACGAAAATACGGTCCCTCTCTTCCCATAGATACATGTCTCCGAGCTGGTCAATTTTATTAAGCCAACCCTTTACGTTCGTAGTTTTCTTGCCTGGGTCGAATTTTGGTATAACTTCAGCCTCCCAGTGATTGACTTTCCGTTTTTTTGGTAAACTTGAAACTTCTTTCCGGAGAGAAAAAAAATCTACTTCATTTTCAGGTATTTCCTCGTCTGTCGTTGATTCACTTTGACTCCTGCTCCTTTTTTCTCCCAATCCGTGAAGGTATGGTCCGAGCATTTTCTTCTGATCCCACTTCTGAGATGAAACGGCGGGACGGCAGCAAAACGGCGGCAGAAGTATATGGAAGATAAACCACTTGGAGACTTTCCAAAATCACTGTTTATTGTAATATTGTTACACACTGAATAGACGATAAGAAACTGAACTCGTTCTAATGTTAGCATCCCTTTATATAAGTTTATAATCAACGGTAAGTGACATTACAACGGTAACTTTCAAATATGACTGTTAAACAATAAAAATATTGTGTTACCTTTAAATTATCTCATTATTCAATTACTATGTATAAATAAATATTCTTATCAAGAAAAAGAATTAATAATTGTAATCATTAGCATTATATAAATTTATAGTTGCACTTAATTTTAAGATGTGTTGACGGAGGGTGCCGGAAGTTGTAACAAAACCTCATTTTATTAACTAATCTTGGTTCTAACCAATACAACACTAATTTTAAGCGTTATTTATTACTTCGACTTTCCCGACTAGGGGTCGATATTATTGCACAAAGTATATTTAAGTAGTCGTTCTTATCTGACAGAGTCGGCATCAACAAGTAACATCACTGCTATCCACACCACACTACAGTAATATTATAAATGCGAAAGTAACTCTGTTTGTTTGTTACCTTTCACGACTAAACGGCTGAACGGATCACAATGAAATTTGGCAAGGAGATAGATTGGACCTTGGAGAAGGACATAGGCTACCTTTAGTCGCGCAAACTAAGTCGCGGGCACCAGCTATTTTGTGTAAAAAAATATATTCAAGATATATCTTTGAAAAGCATTAACGCATGCTTATTTCTTTTTCCATTTAATATTGTATCTTTATAAAAAATATGTTAATGTTAGGCTATTAATTATAATAAAACAACTTTTAACCGGATTAATCGCGTGTATTATTGGTTTTGTTTTTCCTGACGTTTCGAACACTTTGCAGCGTTCGTGGTCGCAGGAGGACCACTGGACTGGTCCTCCTAGGACCACGGTTAAAAGTTGTTCTATGATATTGTGTTGTGATCGCGAAAACCTAAGATATTATTAGGCTATTAATATTTTTTTTCTTGTTCGTCAATTACAGACTCACGAGGAGGCGATAGCAGATCTCCTAGCTGATGTGGGGCCACTGTCTTATAAACAATTACCGCTGTTATTGTATCAGGTAAGATATTACTTTTATGTCTAGTCAAGTTTCTAAGCATTCGATTTTCTGACTCTTACACACTCCCATCCTAAAAATCACATTTGATGTAACTATTTGTTGTACTATAAACAACATTAAATTAAGTCTTTTTTATAATATGACTTTTATGTATAGGTGTCAAACATAATAAACAAAATTTATTACATACATGTTTTTATTTGCTCATCGTCTACGATCACTGATGCGGTCAGTGACGTCATCAGTTCATCCTCTGTTAGCTGTTGGACGCTGGTGGTGACGTCACGACTATTGTACACTTTACACCTCGTCAAGGTTGTATGGATTGGATTTTACGACGGCTTGGTTAAAAAACCACATTCGAAACATTAGCTTTTATTGCTCGACTTTACCGACTTTACCGACTTCTCCGACTTATATGACTAGGGGTCGAAAATAACACAAAAAAATGTTTTATACAGTAGTTTTTATTTGATCATCGTCTACGGCCGTTCTGTCTGTCAGTGACGTCATCAATTCGTCCTCGGTTAGTAGTTGCACGCTGGTGGTGACGTCACTACTGTTGTAGACTTCGTATCGAGCGGGTGTCTCTAGGGACGCCTTGCCGATCACTACGATGTACGGGTAACCCATTCTGTGAGCAAATAATATTTAAAAATATAATGCATTTATTTCTTCAATTATATCTGCCTAGCCTTTTCCAAATTACATTGGGGTCGGCTTCCAGTCAAACCGGATGCAGCTTAATACCAGTATTTTACATGGAGCGACTGCCTATCTGACCTCCACAACCCAGTTACTGGGTAACACGATATCTCATGGTATGACTGGTTGTCAGACTTTCAGGCCTCTGACTACCCGTAACGGCTGTCAAAGATCTTATTTTGACAACTGGGACCGACGGCTTAACGTGCTCTCCGAGGCACGGTGAGGCAAATGAACCTGGACTTGATGGTCTGAAACATAGAGGACCAGACGGGAGGCGCCTTCTGACTAAATATCGAACAAATTTGTTCGCCACTTGTGGCGGGGGGTGAGGTAACACACAAGCACAAAAGAAGTTGTACTAAAGCAACAATAGCTCTCGTCATTACATTAACAGTATTAAAATACATAAAAAACTTGAGAGGTGTCAAGGGACACCCGGATGGAATGAACTTCCTTTCGATTAATTAGTGAAGGAATTGTATTTTTTTTTAGTTTTTTTTTATTACAAACTCCCGCGCATGAAAGAATAGACAGACAGAGTACATATATAAAATATATATTTAAAAAAATATATATATATATATATCTGGCTTGCTTTCTATAAGAGAGAGAGAGACAGACAGAGAAACATGCGCACGCCGCACGGCTTACAATAGCTTACTATAGCAAAGTGTCGTTACAACATTTCGTCTTAATTTTTTCCGTCTAGCCCCCTTTCGCAACGCGCGATAAGGAACTTCGTTCCAAAATAATAAACACAAAAAATAGTGTTAAATAGTGCACGATAAAAATCGTGTACTATCATTGTAACCATACAGGTAAAAGGTACCTTTACATACATAGCATCACGCCTGTATTCCCCGAAGGGATAGGCAGAGGTGTACACAATTGTACACCCACATTTCACCAATGCTGTTATTAAGTCACATGTAATAGGTGGTGAGCCTATTGCCATCTACCGGGCACAATTCCAAACTCCGGGCTGCTACTGAGAATTTTCTATCAGAAAAACTCAATAACACTTTGCCCGACCCGGGAATCGAACCCGAGACCTCATACTCAGCAGTCGCGCTTGGGATCACTAGACCAACGAGGCAGTTACCTTTATATAATTGAGAATCACATGCCAGTGGCGAGAGGGGTACGCCCGCTAAAACTACTCCAGTACTAATTCCGTCAAGGTCTGAAATCTCCAACCCGCAGTGGGCTAGCGTGGTGATCAATGCTCGTGCCTTCTCTGTATGAGAAGAGGCCGGCGCCCTGCTGTGGGACAGTTATGGGCTGGTTATATTACCTGTCTGCCATCATAAGCCTCTTGCCGATGGTGAGATGGTGTCTATCATCAATGATGACATCATCTTGATTTGAGTCAGAAATTCTCTCGTAGAGCCTGTTGATATCCTCAATGCCATGGGATTGCCACTCGCGGGAACCTTCCTGTAATAATAAGCAAATATGGTGAGATAAGTAGGTCATTATAATAATACTTCTCCCGACCGTATTTCGGTCACGGCGGCCTATCTCCATGGAGACTAGCCAAGTATAGTGAAAGAGATATTATAGTGCACAAGTGTATGCGCAAACACAGGTGCACTCCCTCTTCCTTCACTCTCATAGTCCGATGGGACGGCAATCCGACACGACCGGAGAGAGATCAGGCGCAGGACCGACGGCTTTACGTGCTCTCCGAAGCACGGGGGTGTCACACCACCAACTTTCTAACTCCGGGCTACCGACAATTTCCTAACCGTTAAACTCAACAACACTTGCCCGACCTGGGAATCGAACCTAGGATCTCACGCTCAGCAGCCGCGCTTGCAACCACTAGAACAACGAGGCAGTCATTATACTCGAGTTTAGATTGCAGCCCGAGCCGAAGGCTGAGGTTGTAATGCAACCGAGTGTGTATTGACCGAAGCTCACGACTTTTATACGACGATTTTCAACACACTTGCGACTTCAACAACTTTTTTTTTTTTTTTGTATAATTACTTTCGTGAGACACATTCATATTAATTATTCGCGAGTCAAACTCACATTTTTTTTGTCTGACTCGCGACATCGCCGCGGCCTCAGCTCATGACTAAGGGCTCCGTTCGAGTTCGAAACTAGTCAGGCAATCCCGAGGAATGCAAGTGAGTCATAACCGTTGAATAATAATTAACTTATTTTGTCACATTAAAATGGCGCGGATGTAATTTTCGCTCATAATAGCTGCAATGGTTGAGTGACATGGCCCGCACTACCTCAGTATGAGTACAGTGACTACACATGATGTAAAGTAAAAAGCACGCGTGCGTTATAATATTCATTATGAACCTAGGATTGAACAACAAGAGCCACTTAACGAGCAAGTGTGTTGAAAAATGGGGTGCCATCTACCGGTCACAATTCAAAACACCGGGCTGTTACTGAGAATTTTGCTAACAGACAATCTCAATAACACTGCCCGACTCGGGAATCTAACTCAGGACTTGACAAATGTTACCTCAATGTTACCTCCGCCTCCGCATCCGTAACTGGGGAATCTCTGCATGCAATGTTACCTCCGCCTCCGCGCAACTCACCTCCGCATCCGTAACTGGGGAACCTCTGCATGCAATGTTACCTCCGCCTCCGCGCAACTCACCTCCGCATCCGTAACTGGGGAATCTCTGCATGCAATGTTACCTCCGCCTCCGCGCAACTCACCTCCGCATCCGTAACTGGGGAATCTCTGCATGCAATGTTACCTCCGCCTCCGCGCAACTCACCTCCGCATCCGTAACTGGGGAATCTCTGCATGCAATGTTACCTCCGCCTCCGCGCAACTCACCTCCGCATCCGTAACTGCGGAATCTCTGCATGCAATGTTACCTCCGCCTCCGCGCAACTCACCTCCGCATCCGTAACTGGGGAATCTATGCATGCAATGTTACCTCCGCCTCCGCGCAACTCACCTCCGCATCCGTAACTGGGGAACCTCTGCATGAAATGATACCTCCGTCTCCGCATCCGCAACTACAGCACCTCTGTATGAGATCATACCTCCGCCTCCGCGTTCCCAACTGCAGCCCCTCTTCATGAAATGGTACTTCCGCCTTCGCATCCGCTACTACGAGACTTCTGCATGAAATAATACATTCGCCTCCGCAACTCACCTCCGCATCCGCAACTGCGGTACATCAGCATGAAATTATACCACTGCAGCAATATTACAACTGCAGGGTTGCAAATGCGGAGGCGGAGGTATAATTTCTCATATTCCTTTATATATGCCCATTAGGCAAGTTACCTTGGGTCCTATAATAATAATACTGTACGGCGCGATGGCTTTCGGCCACCGAAGACTCTTCTCACTCGATAAGGCTTCCAAACTCGCTGCTAGTAATCTGAAACAAACAATTATGTTTTTATTTAGCAGAGCGCCTGGAGTATTTATCCGGGAGGCGCAGGTTCGAAACTGCTCACGACCGTATTTTTCCACAAACATTTATAACTTTAGAGTTCGCTACGCATAGTTGTGTCGGTTCAGTCACCTGTATAAGGGCTGAATAGATAGCGATGACGTCACCAAAAGACGTATTAAAAAGTGGAAGAAGAATTCGCGGTGGTGAGCAGAGGTCGAGATGGCTTAGTGGTCAGAGCGCCTGGAGTATTCATCCGGGAGGCGGAACGG
This sequence comes from Xylocampa areola, assembly GCA_935421205.1. Taxonomy (NCBI): domain Eukaryota; kingdom Metazoa; phylum Arthropoda; class Insecta; order Lepidoptera; family Noctuidae; genus Xylocampa; species Xylocampa areola. The sequence continues at coordinate 369,106 of OW285228.1, read as the reverse complement.
GAAGATAGATCAGAAAAAGTATAATAAAAAAAAAAAACTTACCGAGTAATTCCGATCCCATAACACGACATTATCAAAGGCCGTGGTGGTCCACTGGAGGGAGTGTGTGTAGCCGATAGGGGCTCACTATATTTTGTGCCGAGAATGAACGTGTGACCCACCTGGAAGGAATAATAGTTGGAATATACAAGAGAGGGGCTCGTGGCTAAGTAACAGCCGCATAGATCGATCGAGGTTAAGCTGCGCTTGCCGCGGTCAATCTGTGGATGGGTGACCGTCATTTCATACCGAGACCCCTCCGTGCCTCGGAGAGCACGTTAAGCCGTCGGTCCCGGTTGTCAAATTAAGATCTATGACAGCCGTTACGGGTCACAGAGGCCCTGAAAGTCTGACAACCAGTCATACCACGAGATATCTGTATAACTTCGAAAGCGTTACATCTCAATCGGTTCAGGCAGGAAGTTATGGTGGAATATAGAAACTAAACACATACTTAACCGAACCCTAAAACATAACACTCCTTTTTTTGTGCAGTCGTGTAACAAAAACAGAAAAACATTCATACGCTCGTCTCCAAACAGCACTCCAGATATTCTGATAAGACCTTCTATTCGTCCACAAACACATCCCATTCTACCTTTAATGTGCCCATAACTGTCTCACAGCAGGACGCGGGCCTCTTCTCATACAGAGAAGGTACGAGCATTAATCACCACGCTAGCTCACTGCGGGCGATTTCAGACCATCAAGTCCAGGTTTCCTCACGATGTTTTCCTTCACCGTATGTCTGTGATGTTTTAGATTAACTAAGAAAGTACATATGACATTGAAAAAGTCACATTGGTACTTGCCAGGTTTGAACCCACAACCTGTGGTTTAGGAGGAGGGTCCGTAACCACTCGGTCACCACACACCCAGTGAAGATATAGGTATAAAAAAAACGGATCAACGCATTCGTAGCGATCTCTCGGGAGGTTAAAATTCTACTCCCATATATTCCTTTCCACAAAAGAATTTACAACTTTAAACACGAAATCAACTTACCTCAATACTATTAATCCTCTCCACCTCCCCCCCACACTTCTTGCACTTCTGATCCCCCTCTAAAGTGGAGTTCGAGCAACGAGAACAGTTGGCCAGCTGATCTTCCCCGGCCGCCGCGGGAAGTTGCCACTCGTGTGATATGGAACCACCCATGTCCCCTGATGGAGCGGACACTGGGACAGAGATACCGGTATGCAGGTTCAAGTAAACAGGTAAATACTCCTCCCGACCGTAATTTAGATACGGCGGCCTATCTCCACGGAGATCAGGAGATATTATAGTGCACTAGTGTATGCGCAAACACAGGTGCACTCCCTCTTCCTTCACTCTCATAGTCCGATGGGACGGCAATCCGACACGACCGGAGAGAGATCAGGCGCAGGACCCACGGCTTTACGTGCTCTCCGAAGCATGAGGGTGTCAAACCATCAACTTCCTGACTCCGGGCTGCTACTGTTTTTTTTTTACATAAAACCGTATACGATTTTGCCTGAAATGGGAATCGAACCCAGTAAATTTATACAGGTACACCGGTAAAGATATACAGGTACGGCCATTTCAACAAGTATCTAGAGTTCAAAATACATCTTTGAAAAGCATTAACGCATGCTTAGCGAACTCTAAAGTTATTATATTAAATGGAAAAAGAATACGGTCGCGAACAGGAACCTGCGCCTCCCGGATAGATACTCCAGGCGCTCTGACCACTAAGCCATCTCGACCTCTGCTCACCACCGCGAATTCTTCTTCCACATTTTAACACGTCTTTAGTGACGTCATTGCTATCTGAATAGGCTACCTATACAGGTGACCGAACCGACACGACTAACTTTGCAGTTAATACAATGTCGTAAAGATACAATTACCTTAACAATTCAAGATAAATCTTTGAAAAGCATTAACGCATGCTTAGCGAACTCTAAAGTTAAGAGGTGGTGAGCAGAGGTCGAGATGGCTTAGTGGTCAGAGCGCCTGGAGTATTCATCCGGGAGACGCAGGTTCGAATCCTGTTCGCGACCGTATTCTTTTTCCATTTAATATTGTTACTTTAAGTATCTAGAGGTAAATAGTTCTTAATCATCCTTACCTCTTCGCACAGGTAACTGTAGCCTCCTAAACAGTTCTCTATAAGCTTCTGTCACAGTCCGGTAAACTGTCTCCGCGCACTCCTCGGAGGGATGTATGCCGTATGCGTCACACATTAGGAACTCTCGAGAACGGAGGAGGCCGTGTTTAGGACGGTGCTCGTCCCGATACTTGTTGCTGATCTGAGAAGTAGATAATGGATTAATTTCTATTTTTCAAAGAAACATTGAAAAAATAATAGACAAGAACGGGGCTTGAACCCGCGACCTTTGACGTTCCGTGTCATCACTCTACCAACTGAGCTACCTTGTCGTGTGAAACCTATTGAATTTTCAATCCTCTTTGTATACGTCTTAAGGAGACGCCTGGTGATATTTATCTAGCAATCATTTACAGATTTACTAAACTCAGCGTTACCACTTTGCAGTTGTAAATCGCCGAACAACATCCCAATCCTTTATAAATCATATATAATTATATTTTTTAATACATGTTGAGGCCATGTAATGCCTATATTAATTTCTATTTTTCAAAGAAACATTGAAAAAATAATAGACAAGAACGGGGCTTGAACCCGCGACCTTTGACGTTCCGTGTCATCACTCTACCAACTGAACTAGGTCGCGGGTTCAAGCCCCGTTCTTGTCTATTATTTTTTCAATGTTTCTTTGAAAAATAGAAATCGATATAGGCATTACATGGCCTCAACATGTATTAAAAAATATAATTATATAAGATATTGGATTATTTTAAACTACTAGTGGTCGCCTACTAGATGAAATACGAGTCCCATGTAATAGGTGGTGAGCCTATTGCTATCTACCCGACAAAATTACAAACTCCAGGCTGCTACTGAGAATTTTCTAACAGAAATACCCAATAACACTTTGCCCGACCTGGGATTCGAACCCAAGATCTCATGCTCAGCAGTTGGTAGTATCAGGTAATATAAAATACTCCTTCCGACCGTATTTCGGTCACGGCGGCCTATCTCCGCTGAGACTAGCCAAGTACGCAGGAGATATTATAGTGCACAAGTGTATGCGCAAACACAGGTGCACTCCCTCTTCCTTCACTCTCATATTCCGATGGGACGGCAATCCGACACGACCGGAGAGAGATCAGGCGCAGGACCGACGGCTTTACGTGCTCTCCGAAGCACGGGGGTGTCACACCACCAACTTCCTGAGAATTTCCTAACAGAAAAATTCAATAACACTGCCCGACCTGAATCGAACCCAAGACCTCACGCTCAGCAGCCGCGCTTGCGACCACTAGACCAACGAGGCAGTCAATATAATAAATTAATAATGTAATCTATTACCTGATACAATAACAGCGGTAATTGTTTATAAGACAGTGGCCCCACATCAGCTAGGAGATCTGCTATCGCCTCCTCGTGAGTCTGTAATTGACGAACAAGAAAAAAATAATTAATAGCCTAATATCTTAGGTTTTCGGTTTAAAGAAATTTATTTTCTTATAAAAACTGTACAGTTCATTTAAAATAAGATATGCACAACAAACTCAATTAGAATATAGTATAGTATCTCCAGCGCTTATTACTATTTATTACACATACATATATTTTTGAATTAAAATTATTTATACATGTTAAATTACAATTCTATAATAATAGTATATGTTATTTACTATTAATTTTATATTCTGAATTAAAATTATTTATCCATATCAAATCAAGATTCTATTGTAATAATTATATTCATTTTCATATTGCGTATTGATCAACAATCTAAACGAATCGTTTTCGCGATCATAACAAAATATAATAAAACAACTTTTAACCGTGGTCGCAGGAGAACCAGTCCAGTGGTCCTCCTGCGACCACGAACGCTGCAAAGTGTTCGAAACGTCAGGAAAAACAAAAACCAATAATACACGCGATTAATCCGGTTAAAAGTTGTTTTACTATAATTAATAGCCTAACATTAACATATTTCAAGATAAATCTTTGAAAAGCATTAACGCATGCTTAGCGAACTCTAAAGTTATTATATTAAATGGAAAAAGAATACGAGAGGTCGAGATGGCTTAGTGGTCAGAGCGCCTGGAGTATTCATCCGGGAGGCGCAGGTTCGAATCCTGTTCGCGACCGTATTCTTTTTCCATTTAATATAATAACTTTACTAACATATTTTTTTTAAAGTTACAATATTAAATGGAACAAGAAATAAGCATGCGTTAATTCTTTTCAAAGATATATCTTGAATAATTTTTTTTACACAAAATAGCTGGTGCCCGCGACCTAGTTTGCGCGACTAAAGGTAGCCTATGTCCTTCTCCAAGGTCTAATCTATTTCCTTGCCGAATTTCTTTACGATCCGTTCAGCCGTTTAGTCGAAAAGGTAACAAATAAACAAACATACAAAAAGACAGACTTACTTTCGCATTTCTAATATTAGTATGAATGTGAAAGTGAACTTAAACATTGCCACCACTTCGCCTGATAGTAAGCGACGGTGTGGCCGAGGGTGGAGTGTGTAGAACCAGAAGAAATATATTAATTAAAATGCCTATATTGTATTTAAACAACCGCCCAGGATTACCATTACAAAATTTGAATATGATCACACTAAATTTACACAGTTCTTTCTTTCTTCTAGTTCAGTTTTGAACCTGGAACAGGATTTGAACCTCCCAAGATGAATACTTCCGGAGGTTGGGTCGGTATAATAATAATATGATTTATTGTCAGATATTACATCCATATAAAAATATTTTAACTTAAAGGAACATTATTTTATATATTTAAATGAAGCTCGCTGAGATGTCATCCATTGCTAACGTTTACCATGCCCTCCAGAGCTTAAGTCTGACAAACAACCCAATTCTAGCTCTCAAAACACTTTTTAAGCAGCTATATGACCATTGGACTGACAAGTCAAAGGTCGCAAGTCCAAATCCAAGGCACGCAATCACTGTTTTTCGAAAGTCATGTGCGTATTATTAATTAATTATCACTTGCTCAAAATATAAAACATCGCGAGGAAACCGGCACACCTGAGAGATGTTCTCGATGATGTGTAAAGCTATGTCAGAGACCTACGGGTGGTTTAAACTCTGACATTAGGTTGTTCATAGACTATACAATAAGAAGAAGAGTATAAATCATGTTTATAAACTCACCGGTGCCATCAAGTACTTCTTCCCCTGTCTATCTTCCATCTTCATCAGCTCTGGTCCGATCTCCTGCAGCCTGCCAGTCTTCTCCCACAATGATGCGGAAGTTAGGGAAGGCAGTGAAATCCGTTGACCACCGGCAGCTTCTATAGAGGACCGGATCTGGAGTTCCAGCTTGTCTAATGCTCTGCGGGCTAGTGGGAGGATGGTGAAGAGGCCTGAACTGGTGGGGCGGATTAAACCACATTCTAGGAGTAGCTGGAAATAAATCATTATATGTGATTACATAACATAACATAGCATCACGCCTGTATTCCCTGAAGGGGTGGGCAGAGGTATACACAATTGTACACCCACATTTCACCAATGCTGTTATTAAGTCCCATGTAATAGGTGGTGAGCCTGTTGCCATCTACCGGGCACAATTCCAAACTCAGGGGTACTACGGATAATTACCTTACAGAAAAACTTAATAAAACTTTGCTCAACCTGGGAATCGAACCAAAGACCTCATGCTCAGCAGTCGCGCTTGGGACCACTAGACCATCGAGGCAGTTATGTGATTACATATGTATTTTCATAGTTAATAATGGTTTTGCACTGATATTTTGAACATTTTGCCTTGCTGGTTTAGTGGTAGTAAGAGCGGCTGTAGAGTGTGAATTCCTGGGTTTAATTCCTGGGTTGGGCAAAGTGTTATTGAGTTTTCCTGACAGAAAATTCTCAGTAGCAGCCTGGAGCTTGGACCAGTGTCTGGTAGATAGTATTAGACTCCTAATGGGACTTAATAACTGCATTATTGAAATGTGAACAGTACTCCAATGCCATCTGACCCAAAAGGTTTTTTTTTTTTTTTTGGATAGGTAACCGTGCATGCGGCTCGCCTGATGGTAAGCGATTTTGACCGCCCATGGACACCCGCAACCCAGAGGAGTCGCAAGTGCGTTACCGGCCTTTTAAAGGGTTTGGGCCTCCGATACCCTCAATCACTCGGCGAAACACAACGCAAGCGTTGTTTCACGCCGGTTTTCTGTGAGGCCTTGGTATCACTCCGGTCGATTCGTGCCGAAGCATGGCTTTCCCACGGTAAATTCACCTTGTTAGCTTAATTTTAAATATGTATACATGATTGAGCCCATTTCTGGTTATCATTTTAGAATAAAACTAGCAAATAACTATATAAGGGTAAAACTCAATAGATATAGCATATCCTAACCAATAGACAAGAGAATAGTGATTTGATAATTTATTATTTTTAATAAATTCAGTGTAAGGACTTCTTAACACGACAAGATCAATTTATAAAACAAAATACCTTACCTTTTGACTTTTGCATGTGATTTCAGTATTTTTAATCTTGGCATTTTTTGGTATTGTTATTACTGGCTGAAATAATCTCGATAAGTAACGCATTTTGTTACAATTTTTGTATATTTTTTATTGTTTTGAAATAACTTTTTTGAGGTTATCTCCAATCAGCTGGATTATAAGTGTCAAACTCTGAAAGCTACGTTTAGTTTTTTTTTTTATCCTTCGTCCTAATCGGGCAGGGTAAGGTCTTAGACAATACCGCCTCGTCTTCAGTGTTCTTGAATAAAAGTAAGGCCAAAGCCTCGTCTTCAGTTACTTCCTTCTTGTTTTAATCAAGTATAAAAAGTTATTGCAGTTATTGCCCCAGTAAAACGGTGGAAATTTTACTGAGTCTTCGATGGAGTTTAGGAGTGAACACAAAAAGTCATGATTTTCAATTGTATACAATTTGCCCACACTCGCACACCTTCATGAACACATAATGGTTAATTATCCACCATAATTACGCATTATACTTCGGAGAAACACAAGTTTTGGAAAACAATATAAAATTGACAACGTGCACTTTACATTTTCCCGCCTAAACTCGCTACGTTTAGTTTCACCCAAGGTTTCAGTTTTACCACAGATGTAAAATGAGAACAAGTAAAAACTTTGTAAAAGGAATACTTATAATATTATGATAGTCTGGTTTTATATTAGATTTTTTTGTGTAAAGAGAAATACAGTCGTGAGTGGTATTCGAACGTGCGCCTCCCGGATAAATACTCCAGGCGCTAGGCGCTCTGTTCGCAAAGGCTTAGTTCGAGATGGCTTAGCGGCTAAGCCATCTCGACCTCTGCTCACCACTTACTCCGAATTCTTCTACCAAATTTTAATACTTTTTTTACTTTTTTTTATAATTTTTTGCCGCCTAAGCGCTCAGCCGGGCCGGATGGTATACCAGCGTACATTTTTAGGGACTGTCGTGCAGTATTGGTTAAGCCGTTGCTGCACTTGTTTAACGTCTGTATCCGGACCGCAACTTTTCCTGAACGCTGGAAACTTACCCGGGTTGTGCCCGTCCCTAAGAGTAGCAGGGGCTCAGCACCTAGCGATTATAGACCTATAGCGGTATTATGCACTCCAGCTAAGGTGTTTGAGTCGACCATTCACGGTAGCCTGTATCCACAGATTAGCGCTCTGTTGTCCGACGCGCAGCATGGTTTTCGTCCTGGGCGGGGGACAACGGGGAACTTACTGGATCTAATGACACAAATAGTACCGACAGTGGACGCGGGTCAACAGGTAGATGTTGCCTACTTCGATTTCAGGAAGGCTTTTGACATAGTAGATAACCACGTTCTTTTAGCTATGCTAGCTGGGGTAGGCTGTACACCTCACACTTTGTCATTTTTCGCCTGCTATTTACGAGAACGTTGTCACTACGTTGACTGCAGTGGGCAGTTCTCTGAGCCCTATTTCACGAGATCAGGAGTAAGTCAGGGTAGTAATTTAGGGCCTTTTCTCTTCATTTTAACAACCAACGACCTGCCGAGGGTAGTAGATAAGTCAATACCATTACTATTCGCAGACGACTTGAAATTGGTTCATAAAATAAAGCAAGAATCTGATCATGACATACTGCAGCAGGATATTAATAAAGCAGTAGAGTGGAGTCGTAGCAATAAGATGTATTTCAATGTGGCCAAATGTTCAGTGTTATCATTTACTCGGGCACGTGACCCAAGTAATTTTCAATATTGCATAGATGGAATCCAACTGCAACGTGTCTCAGAAGTTAAGGATTTAGGCGTACGCTTTACAGCTGATTTAAATTTCCGTAAGCATACCACCGACGTTTGTAAAAAAGCATACCGCAATTTAGGGTTGGTCTTACGGCTAGGAAATCAGTTCTCGAACATCAGGGCTCTGAGATCGTTGTACGAAGCGCTGGTAAAAAGTCACTTGGAATGCAATGCTGTCGTTTGGTCACCACATGAAACCAAGTATAAACTGATGCTGGAACGTATTCAAAACAAGTTCATGAGATTCCTGTACCTAAAGCAGTATGGTGTGTATCCAGGTTATCCACTTCTGTATCCCACACTATTTGTACTGGGCATGGTAGGATATAATAAACTGGAAGTAAGAAGGGAAGTAGCTATCGCCACTTATGTATTTAAAATTATGCGTGGTAAAATATACAACCCGGGCGTTTTAAACACGTTGGGGTTGTGTGTACCAGATGGGTACGTGGGACGGCGGAGGCGGCCGCCCCTGCTGTGGGAGCCGCCCGCTCGCACCAACCTGCTGCAGCACGCGCCGCTGACGCGAGCGCTGCGTACGCTCAATATGGTGTCACAACGGATTGACTGTTTCAATTGTACTTTGAGTGAATTCACACGGGCCGCATTTGGTATTGTAGCTTCATGTTTGGAATAATAATATTATATATACTTGTAACTACAACTACACTATTGTATTGGGTTAAGCCTGTGATGATAGCTGTATGTGTGTTTATATAAATAAATAAATAAAAACGTTACCCCACACTAGGAATTTCTTCCTGTATCGTGAGTGCGTTTACAGACATATAATCTCACATACACACACACCCAGATCCGGATCAATTATCTGTAGATCAAACAAATATTTGCTCCGTGCAGGAATCGAACTCGCGACGCGCGACGCAGCAGCCCGTCTCTCGAACACTGCACCAACCGCGCCGACAATCTTCGTGTCTGTTTGGTGACGTCATTGCCATCTATTCAGTCCCTTTACAGGAACCTGAACTTGGTTTTATATTATTTACTAGCTGTGCCCGCGACTCCGTCCGCGTGGATGTCGTAAATTAACACCATGTCGTGTATGAACACAAATTCTTAATTAACAAATGTTCGACGTGATTCTTTAAATTGGCATTATGTTTTTATTTATGAACCGATTGACATGAAACAAACACTAAATGTTAAGTGAAGCTTATCACAATATATTAGTGAATACTACATCTAAATCGGATAAGCCGTTTCTGAGATTAGAGTGCACAAACGCACAGACAAACAGATAAACAGACAAACAGACAAAAATTCTAACAATAATTGTTTTGGGTGCTATTTGTGTTGATAAAGGTCCCAATAATATTTTTTCTTATATATCTTCGATGTACAGACAGCGATCCGTTACATTTTTGTTATATGTATTGATGATGATGATAAAACGCAAATTGGGTTTGATTCCCGGGTCGGGCACAGTGTTATTGGATTTTTCTATGTTTGAGTATGTATGAGTTTGGAAATGCGCCCGGTAGATGGAACGTAATAACAGCATTAGTGAATTATGGGTGTACGACTGTGTACACCTCTGTTGAGTTGGTCTAGTGGTCGCAAGCGCGGCTACTGAGCGTGAGGTCCTGAGTTCGATTCCCAGGTCGGGCAAAGCGTTATTGGGGCTTTTTTCCGTTAGAAAATTCTCAGTAGTAGCCCGGAGTTAGGAAGTTGGTGGTGTGACACCCCCGAGCTTCGGAGAGCTCGTAAAGCCGTCGGTGCTGCGCCTGATCTCTCTCCGGTCGTGTCGGATTGCCGTCCCATCGGACTATGAGAGTGAAGGAAGAGGGAGTGCACCTGTGTTTGCGCATACACTTGTGCACTATAATCTATATCTCCTGCGTAATTGGCTAGTCTCCGTGGAGATAGGCCGCCGTGACCGAAATACGAAAGAGGAGTATTAAGCATATTACTAATACATATTATGTTGTTTCTTTGTCTATGTCTAAGGGTAGACCCCCTAAAAGGCCACATGGGCTGAATCATAACAGGATCCTAATATGATTCATTTCACAAATCGTAAAATGGTCACTTCATTGCCAAAACCATAGTATCGTATCGTATATATATAATATCGCATATCTAATCTTATATCTTATCTTATATCTAATCTTATATATTATCTTATATCTTATATTATATCTTATCTTATGTCTTATCTTATATCTTGTCTTATATCTTATCTTATATCTTATCTTATATTATGTCTTATCTTATATCTTGTCTTATATCTAATCTTATATCTTATCTTATATCTTAGCTTATATCAAATCATATATCTAATCTTATATCTTATCTTATATCTTATCTTGTATCTTGTCTTATATCTTATCTTATACCTTATCTTATACTTTTTCATACATCTTGTCTTATACATTATCTTATATCTTATCTTATCCCATTTCTTAAATATGTATTATCTTATATCTTATCTTGTAACTTACCTTATATTTACTCTTATATCTTATCTTATAACTTATCTTATACTTTTTCTTACATCTTGTCTTATACATTATCTTATATCTTATCTTATATCTTATCTTATGTCTTATCTTACGTCTTATCTTATATCTTATCGTATATCTTATCTTATATATTATCTTATTACTTATCTTATATATGTTTGTCGTAGTCCAGGGAAGGTTTAAACGGTTAGAAAATGTAGAAAAATTGCGAGGAAGATAGTAAAAACAACAATTTCAATTGCCCATGTAAACTGTTCTACCTACTTTCCTGTCAAACATTTGACGTTCGAGGTGATACGAAGTACACCGGGTCATCTATAAAATTCATCTGACAGTTTTCTATGGAGATTCGTAAAATGGCTCACTAAATAGGAATTGCTAATGTGTCAAAGAGCAGAATTTTAAGAAGTTACTCAATTTAAATAATGATTATTTTTTAGGAGAAATGCTTATAGTGGCCATTTTAGATTCCGTAAATGCTAGTTAAGTTAACATGTAAGTAGCTATGCCAAGCTATTAGCTAATTACAGCTGAGCTAGTCAAAGTGTATGTCTCTTTTGTGTACAGTACGTTGGAATGTGACCCGAATTACACGGAGAATGGTTTGGAAAATACTGCAACAAAATTTTAATAGCCTTAGTAATGTTTACGGAATCAGTGGGGATATTCTTGAAATTAATACCTAGTAACTACCAATTGCTTTAATATAATGTGAAGTGCTCGCGAAAATCTAAGATATAACATAACAACATAGCATCACGCCTGTATTCCCCGAAGGGGTAGGCAGAGGTGTACACACTTGTACACCCACATTTCACCAATGCTGTTATTAAGTCCCATGTAGCCTATTGCCATCTACCGGGCACAATTCTAAACTCCGGGCTGCTACTGAGAATTTCGTAACAGAAAAATCCAATAACACTATGCCCGACCTGGGAATCGAACCCATGACCTCATGCTCAGCAGTCGCGGACCAATAGACCAACGAGGCAGTAAAATCTAAGATATTACTAATACCAATCCAATTCCAATGTTAAATCAACTAACTTTTAAACTATCGGGTTGCATGATATTACTAGGTATGTACTAACAGGAATTAACGCGTATTGTAGACAGTCCGTGGTCAGTCTGCAATGCAACCTGCGTACCTATTCGCAATCTCGGTTGTCAACCGAATTGATGGACAATTTGTAGTACATTACGTCGTGTGTTACAGCTTGTCTATGATGAGCAACAATAGTAACTGTACGCAACGGGAGGCGCAGGTTCGAATCCTGTTCGCGACCGTATTCTTTTTCCATTTAATATAATAACTTTAGAAAGTAATCATTAATAAATAAATCCTTATTCTTAAATAGGCGCGGGTGCTTCTTTTATAATGATTTTACTTTTATCAATATCATCAATCAATACATATAATAAAAATGTAACGGATCGCTGTCTGTACATGGAAGATATATGAGAAAAAATATTATTGGGACCTTTATCAACGCAAATATCACCCAAAACAATGATTGTTAGAATTTTTGTCTGATTGTCTGTGCGTTAGTGCACGCTAATCTCAGAAACGGCTTATCCGATTTAGATGTGGTTTTCACTACTATATTGCGGTAAGCTTCACTTAACATTTAATGTTTGTTTCATGTCAATAGGTTTATAAATAAAAAGTTATGCCAATTTAAAGAATCACGTCGAACATTTGTTAATTATGAATGTGTTCGTACACGCCATGGTGTTAATTTACGACATCCACGCGCACGGAGTCGCGGGCACACAATTGACATCTAGCACCTCACAATTATATAACTTAAAATGATTACATAGTTTCTTTTAATTTTTATTTTGTAATGATATAATATTTTTTTCTAGTTTTTAAGTCGCCTAGTTACAAAAGCTTATGTTAGTTTTTTTTTTTTTTACTATTATTTGTTTCCCTTCTACTGACTCATTCTACCGTCAATCAAAGCATATCATATCATTTAATACACGAACTGCCAGCGGTTCAGTGCGCAGTCATAACATTTTATCGGCGCACGCTTCGGCGCAAACCATTTAACCTCAGATAGGTGACGCGAAACCGGAGATCATCTCCGTTAGTTGATAGGGAGGGGTTATGGTGTGGAGATAGCGGGAGCGGAGGCGAGAGCGGGCACGGAATGAAATGGTTAATTCTGTATCTTTTACATAAACATAACGTAATGAGCATCAAGAATGTGTTCCCTGAAGACAGCCTGACAACAGCATTCCCAAGGAGGGTTGACGTCAGGCAGGCGGCCGGTCATAAAACTTTGGCAAAACTTTAGCAGTATGCCAGTACAACTTGAGAGTATGTGTGGAAGAAGAATACATGCTGCGCCGACCCCAAATAAATTGGGATAAGGGCAGGGGGATGATAATGAATATGTTCCCTGAAGGGTCAATAGGGAATTCCTTCGTAATGTTGACGTAGTTGTTTTTCTTCTAAGACACTGTGTCCGAGCAGTCGAAACGGACACCACTGGCTCGGGTATTGGACATGTAACTTTCAACAACAGTGCTCTTGCCTGAATACTTAAAGGCTTTCGCAGATCGTTTATATGTAAAAAAAACATCGTTGCGGACAGTACCTGCTGATCTTTGTAGGACCCCGGTATTTATGGCCAATAGGCATGATGACAATATTAAAGAATAAATGGTTTTAGAGGTAAATATAGGAACAAAGGTTTCAAAAAAACCTAGTTTTATTAAAAATATTGAGTTTGACTCGCGACATCACCGCGGGCTCAGCTCATGACTAAGGGCTCCGTTCGAGTTCGAAAGTAGTAGGGCAATCCCGAAGAATGCAAGTGAGTAATAACCGTTGAACAATAATTAAAAATATTAAGATTAATAAGATTTTCAATAAAATAAAAGTACAAAATGCTGCAATCGGCCATGTTAACTGAAACGTCAATCACAGCGAATGACGTCACGCCTCAGTCAAATGTCAATCATCGCCGTACAATATGGCTTCAACTTATGTCAAATATGCTGAGGCATGACGTCAAAACGGCGCCATGACACCCAGCAGCGTTTTCGCGGTTGAATCAAATTAGATAGTTTAAAATGTAAAAATTTGCATTGATACTTAATTTATTACTGAAATAATGTGTTTTTCAGATATAGGAGACGTGTACCTACATTATAACAGGAGATTTCAAAATCTGTCATCATGTATATTAGTCGAACGAGCAGCCGTCAAAGACAGCTCAGATCGATCTAACCGACAAGAAGTCTAATATCGGAATTATCTAGACATAAAAGTGACTAAACTGCCTCGTTGGTCTAGTGGTCCCAAGCACAACGGCTGAGCATGAGATCTTTGGTTCGATTCCCAGGTCGGGCAAAGTGTTAACGGGTTTTTCTGTTACGAAATTCTCAGTAGCAGCGCGAAGGTTGGAATTACGCCGGGTAATGGCAATATTACATGGGACTTAATAACTGCATCAGTGAAATGTGGGTGTATAAATGTGTACAACTCTGCCTATGCTTCAAGGAATACATGCGTAATGGTGTATATTTTTTAAGTATTTAAATCGCTCCTCCCCACACTATACCCTCACCCGCTCACTTATCAAGTTCACAGGTCATTTAACAGCGGCCATTTTGTGGCGCGACGAACGCGCGCTAATGGAAAACGGCGGGAAACGACAAAACACCGCCATTTTGTTCGTTAATTATGTTTTTATTAACTTGACGGGCAAAGGGATGGGGCGGAAAGATTTGGTGGGTCATGGTATGCATTCAGCTTAATGATTTTGATATACAATGGTTTTGGCGAATCACTGAACTGGTTTTGATGGGGCATTGATGGCTTAAAAAGCTCTCATAACTCTTGTGCCCTGGAGAGCACGTTAAGCCGTCGGTCCCGGTTGTCAAATGAAGATCTCTGACAGCTGTTACTGGCAATCGGATGCCTGAAAGTCTAACAACCAGTCCTACTACGTGACATTGTGTTACTCAATTTGTTGCTGAATTACGTAATTGCAATCCAGCCTCGTTTTTAAAGACTTACTTAGCTCACTTGTGTCGTAAAGTTGACGCGCATGGCGTTGGCGATACCCGAGTTAGTTACCCTCCTCCCCTCCATTAATTGGACGGGCTTTATGAAGAGGGCCAACACCAGTCGGAGGCTGCGGACACCGCATCCGCACCCGTGGCCTCTGACCTAAGTGTGCGAGGGAACACCGGTGCGGTTTATGTCAGTAAGAGTCTGACAGACCCCTCCACCTGCCCCAAGGCGGAGGACATCCATGAGGACATAAACCACAACAAAAAAATAAAAAAAAGGCATTGGCGATTGACCGACTGCTACGCTGTGACGGAGCAAACATTTGTTCAGAATAGATAATTGTTCCGGGTCTGGGTGTGTGTGCTTGTGAGATTATGTGTCTGTAAGCGCACCCACGATACAGGAAGATATTCCTAGTGTGGGCAGAGGGGCAAAGTATAACAAACAAAAAAAAAAAATTTAAAAAAAATTAAACCTTCCAAAATCTACTTATATATACAAAGTGCAAAATAATATCAAAATATGCTTTTAATCAAATAAATTTAAAATAACAATATATAATAATAATCTGTTATTTTTGGAGTCGGTGCCTGTACTGGGAGAGGTTTAAGTTTTCCTGTTGTTTGTCAACCGGTCAAATCTTTTTACTTTACGGGTTTCTTTTTATTCTGTGTGAGTACCTACTACATAGTTATAAACCCAACATACTCCTTTTGGAAGTCGGTTAAAAATAATATTACAGACTCGCCATCTGATTTTACAATCCCTGCGGGCTATTTACAATGTCACCTAAAAAGCCCTAACAGTCTACAATAAGTAGCGCTAAACCGTTAACCCGCAGTAATCCATCACTATCATTCAAGAGAGCAGTGATTAATGGTGACGGATTTGCCGGACTGCAGGTACGAAACGCACCTGCGCAGCTGCGGCACGTAATCTTGGATTAAGTGTTACAATGTAATTAAGTTAATGTTACTATATGAACCACTAGTTACCGCCCTCGGCTTTGCCTGCTTTTGTTTCTTTCAAATGTAAACGGACCGTCAAATAAAGAAATGAAGTTCTAAATTGAACTGAATAGATGGCATTGACGTCACCAAAAGACGTATTCAAAAATGTGGAAGAAGAATTCACGGTAGTGAGCAGAGGTCGAGATGGCTTAGTGGTAGTATTTATCCGGGAGGCGCAGGTTCGAATTAAACTGATCACGACTGTATGATATATCTTTTTCCATTTTTTTTTTTATTATAACTTTAGAGTTTGATACGGATGCGTTAATGCTTTTCGAAAATTTATCTGTAGTTACTAAATTGACATCAGCATTTATTTTAGTGGTAAAGGGCGATTGCCGAGCACGAGACCCTAGGTTCGATTCCCAGGTCGGGAAGTGTTATTGAGTTTTGTGTTAGGAAATTCTCAGTAGCAGCTCGAAATTTGTATTTTTACCGGTAGATGGCAATAGTCTCAGCACTACATCATCATCCCCTGCCCTTATTTCAATTTATTTGGGGTTGCCGAAGCATATATCTGGCATGCTGCTAAAGTTTTGGCTGTGTTTTATGGCCGGCCAAACGTTACACACTACATGGGACCTAATAACAGCATTGGTGAAATGTGGGTGTACAACTGTGTACACCTCTGCCTACCCCTTCGAGGAATACAGGAGTGACGCTTTGACATACATAATGTTAACAAATAAAATTCTGATTCTAGTCCTTCTTTCTTAACGTATGGTTGATGAACAACCTAGTGTCAGAGTTTAAACCACCCGTAGGTCTCTGACATGGCGTTACACACCATCGAGAACATCTCTCAGGTGTGCTGGTTTCCTCACGATGTTTTCTATATGATGATGATGTTTATAATACGCACGTGACTTCGAAAAGACAGTGGTGCGTGCCTTGGATTCGAACTTGCGACCTCTGACTTGTCCGTCCTACGGTCATACGGTTTGACAGCGCGGTTGGCGCAGTGGTCGAGAGACCGACTGCTGCGCTGCGTGTCGCAGGTTCGATTCCTGCACGGAGCAAATATTTGTACGATCTATAGATAATTGATCCGGGTCTGGGTGTGTGTGTGTATGTGAGATTATATGTCTGTAAACGCACCCACGATACAGGAAGAAATTCCTAGTGTTGGCAAAGTTAAAAAAAAATACCACTAGGCTATCACTTCTTACAACTAATTCAAAATAAATCTTTGAAAAGCATAACGCATGCTTAGCGAACTCTAAAGTTACAATATTAAATGGAAAAAGAATACGGTCGCGAACAGGATTTGAACCTGCGCCTCCCGGATAAATACTCCAGGCGCTCTGACCACTAAGCCATCTCGACCTCTGCTCACCACATGTTTTCCACCATATATTTTATTTCACCATATATTTAATATTGTAACTTCTTACAAATACTTTTTTTACTTCTGATTCTAGGAAAAGAGAGCAATGTTCTAAGAGTTTATGTGGGTCCTATTAGATTTGTCGACTCGCCACTATGGAAATAATTAGTTTAGTAAGTATACCAACTATTACGTAATGACTTGTTTGGAATTTTAATATCCTAATTAAGTTTCATCATTGGGTTACTGAGCGTGAGGCTTAGGGTTCTAAGCCCGTTCCTGACAAAGTTTTATCGAGATTTTGTGTTAAGTAAATTGTCAGCCTGGAATTTGGAAATGTGATTTGTTGATGGCTTATTATATATACCTATATTACATGGGACATCAAAACGGCATCAGTGAAATGTGGTCAATAGCTGTACTCCTGCTTACCTATGGGCGGATAAGGAATGATGCCATTGTATGGGACACCAACTCGCAACAAGCCGTGCACCAGCCAATCTCTCGATCGATTTTTGGGGGCTGAGTTGCCCGCGTCCGTAGGAGTGCACCATTAAAATGGAATCCCTACACGTGGCCTCTGGGTGATGCTGCACAGGCAACACAACTTTGGTGGGAGGCTTCGGCCGCGGCTGGTTATCACCCACCGGACGAAGCCATGCCGTGAAGCGACCTAGTCGTGTCTCGGTATGTAGACCGGTGCAACCGTTGTGGGAGACGGTTTGAGCAGTTGCATCAACTCCCTAATTATCGTTCTCCCCAAATCTATCCACTCTACGTAAGAGTGAATAGATTTATTCTCAATACTCAATACTCAATTCATTTATTGCACTCCACAAGTTAAATAGATGTTACAATATAATATACAGAAACATGTGTGGGCCTTGTCGGCACGGCAAATGTAGGAGAGAGGAGGAAGTGTGTAACCCTTTTTTAACTTTATACTATTACATAACCTTTATATTATGTATTGACGTATGTTATTATTAAAAGAATATTATATTATTTCACTGTATTTCAAATATTATTTAAATGCAGTTTTTATTTATTTTATTTGTATACTAACAGTACTTAAATGATAATGGAATGTTTAAAAGAGTAAGTAATAATATTAAAATGTATCTATATATGTCTATAATTTGTACCTATATGTGTATGCGTTTATTATATTATTATTAATTTAAATTTGTATTTATTCCGTTTTATATACATTTATCGTTTAAATATTCATTTATATGATAGTAACATTTACTTATTAGCATTTGTTTTAAGCTTTTTATGAATATATTGTCTTTACTTTCATTTTTTATTCGTGAGGGTAGCTTATTATATATTTTTATTGACATGACATGTGGACTAGATGAGTGCATTTTAAGCCGGGAGCTTGGTAGGTTTAAACGGTTTTTATGCCTTAGCATCTGGTTTTTATCTTCCCGTTTTGTGTAGAAGTTTTGATGTTTTCTAACAAACTTACATATCTCTAAAATGTACAGACTAGGCAGCGTTAGTATTTTATGTTTTATGAAATGGGGCTTACAGGTATTGGAATCTTCTATATTTACAAGTATTCGTATAAGTTTTTTCTGAAGAGTAAAAAGTGATGGTGCATCTGTACTATTTCCCCATAAGGTAATGCCATAGCTAAGCCATGCGTAAGCATAAGCGTAGTAAGTAACGAGTGCAGTTTGAAAATTTGTGGATTTTTTTACTTCGCGAAGAGCGTATGAGAACTTTGCTAATTTCGATTTAATTTTGTTTATGTGAGATTTCCAGTTTATATGGGTATCTATGTTTAGGCCTAGTAAGGTAAAGATGCTAACGACTTCTAACTTCTTATCTTGAATTGCAAAATTTAAATTTATCGGCGCTTTTTGTGGGGGGTGGAAAGTTATCAATTTAGTTTTTGAATAGTTTATTTCTAAGTTATGTAGGTTCATCCAGGATTTTATATTGTTTAGGAGAGTTTCTAGTTTATCATTTAAGTTTATATTGTTCTGACAAGATAGTAATATGGAGATATCATCTGCGAATAAGACACAGGGTCCATGTATATTTTTTGGTAGATCATTAATATACAAGAGGAATAGTAGACATCCGATGACGCTACCCTGTGGGTGGAGGCGTTGATAACTTCCTTATCAGAACGTATATTTTGGATTTCTTTGGTGGTATGGTTGAAAAATTCGATTTCTACTCTATGCTCTCGGTTTAGTAGATAGGATGCGAACCATTCATGCGCTTTTCCTCTAACACCTATTCCGTGTAGTTTATTTAAAAGAATATTATATTGAACTTTATCGTAGGCTTTTGACATATCTAGCAGTATACCTATTGCGTATTCTCTGTTGTTAATAATATTGAGCGCTTCCTGTATATATTTGTATACTGCTAGAGCTGTTGACCGACTTTTCCGAAAACCATTTTGAGCTTCATCAAATATTTTATATTTCTCACAGAAGGAATAAACTCGTTCACACATGGCTTTTTCGAATATTTTTGAAGAAGTGGGCAAGAGAGCTATAGGGCGATAGTTGTTCGGGTCAGTTTTTGTTTTTTTTTTATAAATAGGTTTGATGATTGCCTGTTTCAACATGTCAGGGAACGTCCCTTCTTCAAAGGATTGATTTATTAACAGATAGAATGGAAGGGTTAGTTCGTCTGCACATTGTTTAAGTAGGAGTGGTGGTAGTTCGTCAATGCCGAAGCTTTTTTTGTTTTTTAGATTTCTAATCAAATTGTATACTTCTTGAGGGTCTGCTGGTCGAAGGAACATCGTGTTTTCGGTGGGTGTAATAACATTTGTACCGCGAGGTGCTTCACTTCCTACATGGCAGCTTCCCTGTCCGATGGACGCGAAAAAACTATTAAAAGTGTTTGCAATTTGTGTCGGCTCAGAGGTTGTAGTATTATTTATTTTTAGATGGATGTTGCACTTTTCATTTTTAATTTTTTTATTTGTACGCTCATTAATTATACTCCACATTGTTTTCACTTTGTTATTCGATTTTTTTATTTTATTAATATAGTGTATTTTTTTAGCTGTGTTACTACTGTTTTTAATGTTTTTTCATATTTTTTTGTAGTATTTTGTAAGAATAGGATTATTAGTCTTCAGTATTAGAATTTTAAAAAGTCTTTTGTTTTTGCAAGATAGTTTTATGCCTGTAGTTAGCCAGTATTTTTTATATTAATTTTTAAGTTTAATTTTTCGCACCGGTATGCATAAGTTCTGTATATTAATTAGAGTATTACTAAAAGCATTATAATTTTCGTTTATAAATATTTTTATTTTTTAAAATAATATTGCTCCATTTTATTGTTTTTAATTCAGTTTTAAATTGTTGTATATTTGTACAGTTATTATAAAGTCTTTTATTTACATACCATGTTTGTTTAATTTGTTTAGGTATTTTTATATATAGAACAGTTCCCATATGGTCTGACCTATACGTGCTGCATCCTCGGCCACACCGTCGCTTACAATCAGGCGAGTTGGTGGCCAAAACTAGATCCATTTTTTATTTATTTAGATAAGGTAACTTCACAGCTTACGGGGATTTACATTTATAAGTATCTTAACATTACGCCAGTACACAATAAAATCACATATAATTAAGATTTGCAGTTATTTTGGGCATTGCCGCATTGTTGACATTTATTCATTAATTATGTTATGTTCGAATGTTCGTGTGTTTGTGTTAGTCTGAATATTTGCGATTGCTTGTGTATTTGTTGTTTATGTGTGTGCGTGTGTGTGTGTGTTCGTGTGTAAATGGTGATCAGTGACATAATATACGTTGTGTTAGTATGGAATTAAGAATTATCTTGGGACAAGATTACATTCGATAAAAAAAAGTGCCATACGTGTCTTTTCTATAATGACACAAGTTTTTAGTTTGATTTTTTCATATTTGCAAGACTGAGTACAAAATGCATAACCTATCTACCCAACCTTTTTGTTGTGGTCGGCTTCCAGCCTATCAGGAGGCAGCTTAATACCAGTAAATTTTATGAGAGCGACTACTTATCTGAAACTCACTGGAACAAATCGTAAAACATATTCGTATTGGCAAATATGGGTGCCGGGACCAAGGGGTGTCGTCAATGTCGACATTATATACACTATGAACAATAAATTATAATTTAGGACAAAAACACACTTTTTACTTTTGAGTTGAGAGTTTGAGTTTATTAAAGTCACATATTTACTTCCAACATTTTTCTAATTGAAAACCTAAAATGTCTTAAAAGATTTCTGTGTTCCAACAATTTCGTTAAAGTTACTACATCATTAGTCCCTCGTCCCACAGGCTCGAGCTACGCTATAAATCAGAGAAGCGACGGGGCGGATTATCTTGCGTTCATACGTCATTTGTTTCGCGATATAGCGCCCGTTTGTCATAGTGTTATGAACAGTAGGGTTATTCATGAAAATGAATCCGCTTAGTTGACATTGGAATGACAGTATTAAAGAATCAAAGAATAAATGGTTTTAGAGAGAAAAATATTTTATTTATTGAATATAAAAATTATATTAATAAGATTTTCAATAAGGTAAAAGTATAAAATACTGCAATCGGCCATGTTGACTGAAACGCCAATTACAGCGAATGACGTCACGCCTCCATTGAATGTCAATCACCGCCGTGTTTTAGCTTGAAGTTTTGTCAAATGTTATCGAAGCGTGACGTCAAAACTCATCATAAGCGGCGCCATGACACCCATGAGCGTTTAATTCAAATTAGATAGATTAAAATGCAATAATCTGCGTTAAAACAGTGTTTATTGCTGAAATAATGTGATTTTAGGAAATAGTAGTGTACCATACCAAGTTATAAAAGGAGATTTCAAAATCAGTCATCATGCCTATTCATACTTTTAAAAGCCAAAATGTCGTTAAAATTATTAAACATAACATAACATAACATAGCATCACGCCTGTATTCCCCGAAGGGGTAGGCAGAGGTGTACACAATTGTACACCCACATTTCACCAATGCTGTTATTAAGTCCCATGTAATAGGTGGTGAGCCTATTGCCATCAACCGGGCACATTTCCAAACTCCGGGCTGCTACTGAGACTTTCCTAACAGAAAAACTCAGTAACACTTTGTCCGACCCGGGAATCGAACCCGAGACCTCCTGCTCAGCAGTCGCGCTACGAACCACTAAACCAACGAGGCAGTTAAAATTATTAAAGAATCGGGGTAATAATAAACCAACATTATTTAAAATTGAGTTAACTATGATGTAACATAGCATCACGCCTGTATTCCCCGAAGGAGTAGACAGAGGTTTTTACGCTAACGAGCAGACGGATCACCTGTTGGTAAGCGATTACCACCGCCCATGGACACCCGCAACCCCAGAGGAGTCGCGGGTGCGTTGACGGCCTTTTAAAAAGGAGTACTCTCTACTACGTCACTCTCAAGGTTTGAAGGTCGTATTGGTCCGAAAATACCGCAAGCGACAGTTCATTCCACAGTTGTACACCCACATTTCACCAATGCTGTTATAAAGTTCCATGGTGGTGAGTCTAATGCCATCGACCGGGCACAATTCAAAACTCCGGGCTGCTAATGATTTTCTAACCAAAATTATTTACAAATCCAATTTTTTTTAACTGCATCTTAAAATAAATAGCAAATACAATATAAAATGATAATAGACAGGAAAACTCAATAAAACTTTGCCTGCCCCGTCGCGATTGGGACGAGGCAGTTTTGATAACTGTGATGTAGTTAAGTAGGTACGTTAAATTTATGTTAACATTACACATTGTTTTACGGCGTTGATTTAACATTGGAATTGGATTGGTATTGGTATTAATTTCTAGAGTAACCCCAGAACAACAGTTTATTTTAGCATTGTAATTGATTCTGTGGCGAATTACGTACCTAATTCTTCTTTTTATTTCGTGTACACCGGAGGAAGGAGGCAACCTACACTATCAGAGTTGTTGGCACCCACCGTGGCCCTATTACTTGACTAAGCGATTATATTTATTTATTTCACTATCCAATCCATTCGACTACATAGTCGTTGACATTAACAGTCGTTCGACTACACAGTCGTTGGCTCCAAGAAAATGGTGATAAATCATTACTTGTATTTTTGAATCGTGACGGTTTATTTATTAATTATTTATGTATATGCAAACAATCACGATTGGTGGATGGAGTCTACGGTGCCATACTATAGGTATACACCCGACCCAGTTCTTGAAAATGGTCATATCACATTGTACTGGGATCGATCTATCATTACTGATAGGACTATTGTCGCCAATAAGCCTGATATAGTGGTGATAGATCGATTCGAGCGCCGCACAATAATTGTTGATATTACTATCCCTCATGACGAGAACCTCGTGAAAGCGGAGAAAGATAAACAAATCAAATATCTTGATCTGGCGCACGAGGTTGTCGACATGTGGAATGTGGACTCTGCAATCATTGTACCGATAGTCGTTTCCGCTAATGGACTAATAGCGAAGAGCCTCGATCAACACCTAAAAAGGCTCTCGCTAGGCGTCTGGATCAAGGGCCTGATACAGAAAGCAGTACTCCTCGATACGGCACGCATTGTGAGGAGGTTCCTTTCTCTGGAGCCCTAACCACCGGTAGCTTGGACCCTGTTTCCGATGCCGGTGGCCTGCTATTTTTTATATTTTTAAATGTATATTGTTTTTTTATGATATACTAGCTGTACCCGTGGCCTTGCTCACGTTAAAGTAATCTTGACGCCAAACTAAGATTTCAATTAATTATACGTAAAAACTCACACCTGATTCCCATTGAGGTAGGCAGAAACTATAGATTTTATCTTACATTCATGAAGAATTCATGCTCGATGGCTTAGTTTATTAACCTGCCTTTTTTGAAAAGGTCCGGTACGTTGGTTGATGTCAGACCCTTCAGCCCTTCCTTTTTTGGTAATAATTGTTGCATTATTCTATTATTGTCTATCCTCTTTGACGCCACCCTTATACAGACAGCCGTGACTTTTCAGATACTTGACAGCTGCCCTAGCAACCCAAACTCATACAGATAAATCTTCGAAAAGCATGCATAGCAATATGCATAGCGAATTCTTAAGTTATAAATTTTAGTGGAAAAAAGTATACGGTCGTGAGCAAGATTAGAAACTGCGTTCTTCACTCATGTATTCCGGTGGGATGGCAATCCGAGACGTCCGGAGTGAGATCAGGTGCAGAACTGACGGCATGACAATATGTGTTGGCCAAAATGATAATGTCACATACAATGCTTCAGGTAGGCAGACACTATAGAACGCCACCTGCTAAGATCCTTACATACTCTTTTTGCTTCTATCACGTTCATACGTCTGTTCATACACGCGTGCTGGTTGTGAGCACTACTTTTTTGACCTTTTAGTGAGTTTCGGTGGGTCAGTTTATATCTATTTAGGGTCTCAGAATTTCCACTTACACCTGCCTCGTCTTTTCAACTTTTCAACATGACATGGCATACTATTTTCAGTTTCTGTCACTACATCTTCATTTAAAAATGAAAATATTAATGGTCATCAATCTTGTGCAGTGTAAAGCGAATCTTAGAAAAACTGACTTATTAGTGTAGTGGTTGCAAGTGAGTATAAGCGTCGGTAAGTCTTGGGTTTGATCACCAGGTCGAAAAAAGTGTTGTTGAGTTCCATAATGGAGTTTATAGTAGAGCTTGGATCTGGCTTGTTGTTTATTTTTTCAACATTTACTACCCGATCTATAAAACGAATGCCCAAGATGCAGGTACTGATAGTCTGTTCCAATCTCCGCTTAGTAAACATTCGTTGAGGTTAAGCAATGTTTTACACGGTGTTTTATTGGATAGGGTAATGATGACGCTAATTGCAGCATTTTCATTAAACCCTTTCGTGCATCAGATGGCGCATTAAGTTTTCAGTCCCATTTGTTGTTAATAGACATCGATTGACTTCAACTGTTGAAGCTTCTAGAACATCGTAAAAGAGAAATTTTTGATGCCAAGTATAAAACACGCCATGGCTCTTGTAGGACATTTATTTTTGGTGAAGCTTCAGTTCAAAAGAAATTTTCGTACCATAATTGTTAGGGTGAGCACAACTGCACAACGTTCTTAGTTATTACACTTGGTTTTAAAACTTTAAATTTTAATCGAATTCACAAAGGATGATAAAATAAATAATTCAAAATATCATCGAGAATGTACTCTCCAACCACCTCAATAGCTGGACAGCCTCTAACAAAATCGTCAGTAATGCTTATTTGATGTTTCGTTATTACATACTTGTGGATTAGGCAATTAAATTAATCCTAAGGCCAGGCTGAGGGAATGTGTACGTAGTTTTGTTACTAAATAGGTATTGGAGCCCCCAATACCTATTTAGTAACAAAGTTGTCCGCGTCCATAGGAGTGCACCCTTGAAATGGAATCCTTACACGTAGCCCCTGGGTGATGCAAAACAGGCAACACACCTCTGGTTGGAGTCTTCGACCACGGCTGTTTACCATTCACCGGACGAAGCCATTGTGGTAGTGGGCAGTTGCATCAACTCCTCAACTATCGTTCTTCCAAAATCTATCCACTCTACATATGTGTGAATAGATTTATTCTGGATATACGTGCTCCATCCTCGGCCACACCGTCGCTTGCCATCAGGCGAGTTGGTGGCCAAACGTAGACCCATGTGATCATATATTTTTATATAATTTATGACAGAGTTTAAAAATGACTTTTCTATGGAAAGAAGTACCATGATTAATGATGAGATCTGATTGATAAAAAATTTACATAACGCTAACGTGTAACATCTTCACTGTGCTTCACCATATTGATATGAGACAGCAAGAGAAACACATAAAAAGTGGGTTTATATTACAAAAGGACACGAAAAACTAAAATAACGTTGTTATTCTGCGAAATAACAGATAAAACTTGTATTATCAAAATTAAAAATATGCAAAAATAATATCATGTATCGGGATTCGATCGTCATACTTATACTGTGCCCGTCACCTACCCGCCTTGGGCAGGCATTCATAGGAACCAAATAATAGGTCCGGTAACATTTACTGAAAATCGGTACTGGTATGCAGATTCTCGCCACACATGCGGGTTTTCACGATTCCAGTAGCGCAAGTTTTGCCGATTCCAAATACCATTGCGAGTAAATGTACTCTCATCTGTCCACAAGATATTGAAGAGGAAGTCAGGGTCATCAGTTATTTTTCCCACAGAAGGCTTCTCTGACCGGCCTATCCCTGGGTAGGAGCTGCGTTTCGAAGACTGCAAGTAGGGTTGTTGGCAAAATACTCTAGAATCTGTTCCTCAAGCCGCACTGCAACTTCATGCGAAGGAACGCCTTCCTGTCGCGGAACTAATGGCTGATTATGTCTAAGTCTTTGAACGGCCAGTGTAAAAACACGACGATTTGTAGGGCACGTTCGAGTTTCACCATATCTCTCCCGATATGTACGTAATGCTACAGCTGAGTTTTGTAGACATTCTCCATAGATAAGGATCATGTCAGTGTATTCTGCAGCTGAATAACTCATCCGAGGCATAATTAATAATAAAATAAGTCTAAAACACAAAGGGAAAAAATAATTCAAAACTTAACACAATCTAAACTAAAGTAAACACACTATTAATAACAATAATCACTAACAATAACAATAAGATCACGATAACAATCCTGCGCGTGCGGATCGACTCGCGCGCAATTATCTAGCGAAATAGAAAAAGGACGTGCACTCTCAAAGGATAGCATTTCCGTACTGAAATTCTGAGTTCTGACCCAGTGACCGCATGAATTAGATCAATTAAAATTTCGCTGAATTAATCCTTATTTCTTTCTCTGTCATGCATGAACAATCACCCACACATTCGAGTGCGTAAAGACTATTTCTCACTTATTGTTTTGATTTGTCTAGATGAAGGGCGTCTGAGTGGCAACGTGTGTCACTTTTCTCTGTCTTTTATTAACATTGTGAAGGAGATGTAATTATCAATGAATTCGCACAGGTTTATGACCTAATGATATTTGCCTAGTAAAATGTTACTACATTTACAGCATGTTCGAAATTAAGAAAATGAAAATAATTTCCTGTGCCGTAACTATGCATCCGATTTTATTGATTTTTTGTGTACGGTCAGAGAAAGTGACACCCCATACGTGGTTTTTTTAAATGTCGTACCGTCTTCCCCACTCCGTATAACGAAGTCTATGCAACGTATAAAATACGTACCGCACCTGCTTACTAAAAGCCCGTTCTGGGAATAAAACAGATTAACAGATATAAAAAGTTATATTACAGCCATATTTCAGAGTTTGAACAATATCTTAAATTATGCAGTTAGCCAAATACGTAGTCTTCAAATCTTGTAGTTAGTATATTTACGTAAAATTTGCTCTTTTACGTAAATATAACTCAAATTTGACAAAATGTCACTGAATAGCGTTTTAGTAAAGAGTCATCGTAGAAAACAGCAAATTATTTTTATTATACATTAATAAATAGCAATATAAATACATGTAACAATTTCTCTTTCTGCAACACTAGTCAATGTCACGCACGATTTCCCGCGCCATGCCGCCGACTTCTGCCATTGACATTTGAGCAATTTTTCCCGCCTAAACTAACGTGTTACCAGGCGTGAAATAAAATGTCACTGGCAAGCATGCAGTTGGAAAAAAGTTATAAACAATGCTCTTTCTTTGTAGCCGCGTTTTTTGCCTCAATTTCCCAAATAGGTATATGTCCTTAATTTTTTTTTATGTGTTATGTTTAGGGGGCAATCTAGCAGACGGCTCGCCTGATGGTAAGCGATTACCGCCGCCCATGGACAACCGCAACACCAGAGGAGTCATAAGTGCGTTGCCGGCTTTTTAAAAAGGAGTACGATCTTTTCTTGAAGGTTTGAAGGTCGTATATATGTTTGGAATATTTCCATAAACAGCTACATTGTAGATAGACTTAGGGCAACTACTGAGCGTGAGGTCCTGAGTTCGATTCTCGGGTCAGACAAAGTGCTATTTGGTTTCTCAGTTAGCAGTTAGGAGTTTAGAACTGTGTTCGGTTGATGGCAATGGTACTAACCAGAAAATTCTCAGTAACAGCCCGGAGTCAGGAAGTTGGTGGTGTGACACCCCTGTGCTACGGAGAGCACGTAAAGCCGTCGGTCCTGCGCCTGATCTCTCTCCGGTCGTGTCGAATTGCCGTCTCATCGGAGTATGAGAGTATAGGAAGAGGGAGTGCACCTGTGTTTGCGCATACACTTGTGCACTATAATATCTCCTGCGTACTTGGCTAATCTCTGTGGAGATAGGCCGCCGTGACCGAAATACGGCTGGAGTATTTATATTTTATTACTCTCGTTAATTTTTCAAATTTACATATTAATTACATTTTTAACTACTTATCTATATCTATACTTATAATAAAATCGTAACTCGAAAGGCCGAAAATTTCAAATTCGCTTTTTGGATTTTTTTTCTTTCGTTTTGTGTTATTCAATCGATTCTACTGCCAAATCTGTTGTTTTTAAAATTTGAGTATTTTTGTCTGTTTGTATGTCCGAGGTTGGCGTCCAAACCAAGAAAAAGAAACAACTAAAAATTTGTAAAAAATATCGTCAAAAGCCGGGTATATTATAGGCTATTCAAAATTGCGCATTTCCTCAAGGGAGCTGAGCAGTGATGTTAAACATCTGACACTCAGAATCTAAATTGGACGGATTTCAATAAAAATAGAACTGTTGTATAGCATAACAAAAATGATAAGCACTGCAAAAGGTATCATTGCGCTTTATCACATGGGGACCAAGCATTTACCGGTTTTGTATTTTGATTAGTAGATTGTGAATGCCTATTTTAGCAACATTGTCAACTGAGTATTTAGTTACATACCGTACATAGGTGACGGGCACAGTATAAGTATGACGATCGAATCCCGATACATGATATTATTTTTGCATATTTTTAATTTTGATAATATAAGTTTTATCTGTTATTTCGCAGAATAACAACGTTATTTTAGTTTTTCGTGTCCTTTTGTAATATAAACCCACTTTTTATGTGTTTCTCTTGCTGTCTCATATCAATATGGTGAAGCACAGTGAAGATGTTACACGTTAGCGTTATGTAAATTTTTTATCAATCAGATCTCATCATTAATCATGGTACTTCTTTCCATAGAAAAGTCATTTTTAAACTCTGTCATAAATTATATAAAAATATATGATCACATGGGTCTACGTTTGGCCACCAACTCGCCTGATGGCAAGCGACGGTGTGGCCGAGGATGGAGCACGTATATCCAGAATAAATCTATTCACACATATGTAGAGTGGATAGATTTTGGAAGAACGATAGTTGAGGAGTTGATGCAACTGCCCACTACCACAATGGCTTCGTCCGGTGAATGGTAAACAGCCGTGGTCGAAGACTCCAACCAGAGGTGTGTTGCCTGTTTTGCATCACCCAGGGGCTACGTGTAAGGATTCCATTTCAAGGGTGCACTCCTATGGACGCGGACAACTTTGTTACTAAATAGGTATTGGGGGCTCCAATACCTATTTAGTAACAAAACTACGTACACATTCCCTCAGCCTGGCCTTAGGATTAATTTAATTGCCTAATCCACAAGTATGTAATAACGAAACATCAAATAAGCATTACTGACGATTTTGTTAGAGGCTGTCCAGCTATTGAGGTGGTTGGAGAGTACATTCTCGATGATATTTTGAATTATTTATTTTATCATCCTTTGTGAATTCGATTAAAATTTAAAGTTTTAAAACCAAGTGTAATAACTAAGAACGTTGTGCAGTTGTGCTCACCCTAACAATTATGGTACGAAAATTTCTTTTGAACTGAAGCTTCACCAAAAATAAATGTCCTACAAGAGCCATGGCGTGTTTTATACTTGGCATCAAAAATTTCTGTTGTGATGTTTTTATTGACGGAAATTTGAATGCAGCCAAGTTTTTAGAGCTTCTTAGTGGTCCCGTATCTGATTACGTAGATGACTTGCCATTAGACGTGTATCGTCGTCTTTGGTACCAATTGGATGGTGCGCCTGCCCATTCCGTCGTGCCTGTGAGAGAACGTTTAACGGAAATGTTTGGACAGCAGTGGATTGGTCGCTATGGACCCTGCCGGTGGCCAGCACGATCGCCAGACTTGACGCCACTGGTTTTTTTTTTGTGGGGATCCGTAAAAAATGAAGTCTATGCTCGCGAAGTTCACACGTTAGATGAGTTAAAAATCAAAATTACTCGTGCGTTTGGGAATTTAAAACGTACGGCTGTGCAAGGCGATTTGTTAAGGCGAGTCCGAAATAATAATACGAGACGATGCCGCTTGTGCGTCGAGGAGAATGGTGGGCATATTGAAAATTAAAAATTTTTGTTTACTTTGTTTGTACAACGCAATGTTTTTTTCATTTAGCGATCTTTTAAATTAATTATGAGACACTCAGTGTTTATAGCAATAGTTCTCCAAACGTAAAGTGAGTGCTTTATTTATCACCGACAAAAGAGGCCGACCTAGAGGTCTCAAATTGCACGTTGAGGCGGCGGCGGCGTTGCCGTCCATACAACAGGTCAGTCACTTTTAATTGACAGATAATTACAAATGGTGTTATTTTTTGCTCCGACAATTTTACTATTTATTATGTATGAAAATTTTTTTTTTTTAATTTTAGATAAATAGTTTTGTTGTGTGTTTGATAATGCATCTATAGGCTAGTAATAGCCGTGTATTCATTTAATGTCGTAGCATCATCCCCACTCCGGTATACCCTAAAGTACACATACATAACCTTGACTATTAATATTAGCCTTTGGCATTAAGTCCGCCTCTGTACTTATAATTTTATGTTGTGCATTACGAATAATAAATAAAACATTTCGCTTTCACGTTCTTTCTTCTTATAAACATGAAATCACATGTTTCCCACAGGGTCTCGCACCTCTTTCGCTTCATCCACGTCTCTAGTTAATAAAGAAGAAATGGTATGTACTGGAAGATTTTTTTCATGTAACCAAACTCCTGTAAGTTAGTATTTACGATTAGTTTATGACTAGTTTCTTGGAGTAGAAAATTAAGATTGCAGTAAATTGAAATAAATCTTCACTAAAGTACGGCGCGTACGAAAAATTAAATTCATGCGCCATTTTAATAACAAAAATAGGTTTTGGTAAGTTTTTGTCCCCGCAAGCGCGTTGAAAAACGTCGTATGAGACGCGTGTGCTATGATCATTACAACGCCTCAGAACTATTGCTACCTCCGACTATGGCTCGGCTAGCAATAGCACCCCGATCGTAATGACCTATAATGACCAATTTATCTCACTTGTGTCATAAATTGCGCCATCTCATGTCTACACACACGTCAGACATAAAGTAGGTATTCCATTCCAATCTATTCCAATGCACGACCGCAAAGTCCGTAAACCGACGTTTCAGCCATAGACAATAACTTATCATTAAAAAAATACCTGAGGTTATTCATAAAATATTCCGAAGGTAACAATAAAAAAATATGCTCTAACACACAAATTACCAAAATTAAAACCGTAAAATGCCCGCCACTGTCATCAAAAAGCAATAATTAAAATGAATTGCATATTTCCCTTTCAGAAAAATGTTACGGCTTTGTGTACGTGAAAATAATTTAAATGGCGCGTTATTAGTCGCGTTCGCGCCAAATAAGAGGAATTTCGTAATCTGTGGTCACCGCTACCGCGTTAGCGCGGGAATACATTGTACGGTCCACGTCACGATATTTTTTCTCTTGCTGTTTTTACGTGTACTTTTTAAATTGTTATTAAAGCTTTGAAAAAAGATTCTGTAGTATTCCAAGCTTATCCAAGTTACCTCTATGGTGCTTAATTCTTACGGTTCTTCCTAATTATAGCCAGTCTGAACTGGTTGGATGATTATGATAAATTAATTATTAATCATATATTTTTTCACATTAGGCTTAATTTCATTACTATTTCACTACATATGTACTTCACATGTGCTAAGTAATTTGATTTGATATATTAAGAAATACATTTGTTGTTCCCACATTTCTATCGATAAAATAAAGTACCGTAAAAAATAACATGAACATACCTTATATTAAAAGGATTCCATATTTTAACAATGCGAACGTCCCGCCCGCATTCTCGGGACATTAAAAATATATAAAAAAAAACTTGTCGCAGGCTCACCGCGCAATTACGTGCCCGCATTGTTTAGAAAAAGTAAAACAAATATGGCCGACACGTGACGCGCGTGGAAATGGCGGGACGATGGATTTTTGACATATTTTTGAAGAATTTTCGTTTGTTGTGTGCTTTTTTCCAGGATTTTGCATTTAGTATAGGTATCCGGGTAAAAATGGTAAAATGTTATTACGAAAATATTATTCGAGACACTTTTTCGTATAACTACCAGCTGGCTGACATCAACTTTCGCTAAACGCTATCGATAAAAGTTGAAGTTCTTGTCTGTTGGCTATTCTGGCTAATCTTTAAGTGTGTAATAAACAATGAAGATGCTCACCTCTTCTCTGGTACCTAGGTAAAGAAATATGTCGAAAGGTCAAGGAGTATAAAAATTTGAATATTTCATTAAATTCAGTATTATCAAAATCCATACAGGCACTACCTACTCATTAAGTTACTCTCAATCAACTTTTACAAATAGATACACATATAAATAAAAGTCACCGACCGATCTAGCTGATTTTTAACACGCTTTTATTATTATATGTATAACTAACAGGAATTAACACGCAATAAATACCTTTGAATCGCTTGACGTTTCGACCAGGTTGCACTGATCGTGGTCACAAGCAGACTGATGCAGCGAGTTTACTCCGTCATGGGTGCGGTAGATTTTTCTTCATCTACCGCCATGTTTTCACAATTGTTATTAAGGCCGCGATACATTACACTCACTGTGTCCGTATTTTTAACCGACTTAAAATAGCGAGGTTTAGATATTTTAATCACTGGATTCCACGTTGCTGATAATTTAAAACCGACCTCCCGATTGAAAGACTTGTGTTTTTGGATTTCAATAGCTTCACGCACTACTCTTGAATAAAAGTGGCGAACAGATGAGAGGACTTTTGTTTGCTGGAATTCAATCCAGTGATTACTGCCTGATTGAAGTATGTGTTCGGCAATCGCTGATTTGCTAGTCTGACGGTTTTTTACAGCAGCGATTTGATTTTTAACAAGTGATTTTCACCCACTATAAAACGTCGGATTGAATCGAAACTTCGCACACCTATCAATGAGTCATGTAAATACAATAATTTAATTTTGGACGAAAAAAATCTAAATAATTTCTTTTTAAATCAAAGCACGTCGTAATTTTTCATTCATCAGATCATTGGCGCTCAGCACTCACGGGAGGAAAACAGTGAGTGTAGAGCGCCAATGATCTTAGGCCCAAGAACTCACCAAATTGCGAACGAACGCATCGTAGAGTAGGTAGTAAGTGTGGTTGAGATGATGCGCAAAACTGTTTTCTGTCCTGTCTGTTCTATTGGACGGATTCAGAAGCGATTTTCACAATTATGTAAATATTTATATATCAGTTGGTATGCATTTTACTTCATGCACTTCACCAGTTATTGAAAACGAGACATCAAATGGGCATGATCACCTACAAGATTTGCTGAAAGCCGGCGCCACCACTACGCCG
Source organism: Xylocampa areola (assembly GCA_935421205.1). Classification (NCBI taxonomy): domain Eukaryota; kingdom Metazoa; phylum Arthropoda; class Insecta; order Lepidoptera; family Noctuidae; genus Xylocampa; species Xylocampa areola. Next base: position 335,180 of record OW285228.1, on the reverse strand, counting down.
TATCCTCGGGGCAGTCACTGCTGTGGTGGCACCTCGGTATCGGCTCCCGGCCTATGCGACGCAGATATTTCCCGAAGCACCCGTGGTTCGGCAATTGCGTTATCATATTATTAATATTTTATTTCATGCGGGGATCGAACCAGTGATACTCTTATCTTTCAATCATGTTGTCGTAACTAAAAACGGAATTATAATAAAACAACTTTTAACCGGATTAATCGCGTGTATTATTGTTTTTTTTGTTTTTCCTGACGTTTCGAAAATTTTGCAGCGTTCGTGGTCGCAGGAGGACTGTCCTCCTGCGACCGGGCGGAAAGGCGGATAATGTCGTTGATGCTAGCGTGCCGGGCTATGCGCCCCGCACTCCTGCTACAGGACAGGCCATGATGTCCCAGGCTGTCGACAGCTTCACCACAGTGGCACCGATGCGGAGCAACACAGGGAGCACCCAAACGCAGGCAAGTAGTATCTTTTGTACGGTAGGCTAAGTACTTATGGATATTATATATTTAGATAATTATTCGTGTGCGTTTTATTTCAGATAGGTATAAGTAGGTATACATCATGTGTTGTGACTAGGTTGTCACTCAGTAACTATTCCCTTTCGTCCCATTGTAGTCTAGTTGCCCTAAAAATTGTGTACTGTAAAGTTGTAATATTAAATGGAAAATGAATACGGTCGCGAACAGGATTCGAACCTGCGCCTCCCGGATGGATACTCCAGGTGCTCTGACCACTAAGCCATCTCGACCACATCGAGTGGTCAGAACGCCTGGAGTATCCATCCGGGAGGCGCAGGTTCGAATCCTGTTCGCGACCATATTCTTTTTCCATTTAATATTACAACTTTAGAGTTCGCTAAGCATGCGTTAATGCTTTTCAAAGATTTATCTTGAATTGTGCACTGGTTTAAAAAAGTACTGTTTCAACCCCACAGAACTGTTTTGTATCGCATTAATCTTTCAATGTTGGTTCCGGATGAAACACTTAGATACTTATCACCTTAGCTTTCTTCTTTCCAAGTCATTGCGGCCTTCCACCTGAGGTGTGGAGTTAGGAAGACCCGTTTATGGGATTTGTATGTGGGGTATGTGCTTTAGGTGTTCTCATGTCATCATAAATCAGTAGTGTAGTTAAATCGGAACGGACATGTGATTTCTACGATAAAGTGATTCCTGATAGACCCATGGATAGTGTATCCCTAATATAATCTATCTATATAAATAAAAATCAATTGCTGTTCGTTTGTCTCGCTAAAACTCGAGAACGGCTGGGCTGATATAGCTGATTTTGGTTTTGTGTGAAATGTTTGTCGTAGTCCAGGGAAGGTTTAAACGGTGAGAAAATGTAGAAAAATTACGAGGAAGATAGTAAAAACAACAATTTCATTTGCCCATATTAATTGTTCATCTACTTTTCTGTCAAACATTTGACGTTCGAGGTAATACGTCATACGAAGTACACCGGGTAATCTAGTTCTTTAAAGAAAAAAATTCTCAGTAGATACTGGATATAGAAAACGGTTTTCATCAAGAACTTTTTGTCTCTAGAATGACTAGACCCAGGATCTATTGACCTTTTTCTCCATACCTACGTACTTACCTAGAACCATTAATATTTTAATATTAGACCCGCTTTGCACATTTCAAACCCGGACAATCTTTTTTAAAATATTTTGTTGTAACTTGTAGGTCGTTACTGTGTATTTCGGTTCGTTCCACTGAAGTCTAGTTGGACAAACAGGAATATTTATTTTATCATGCCCTACCTAATGCGTTGAATTGCTATTTCAACCCTTCAGAACTATTTAGTATAGCATTTATCTTCGAAGATTGAAAATGCTTTTAGATGAAATAGTAATAATTTATCTCCCAAGCGGTCTTTTGCGGCTTTCGCCCTGGCGCATGGAGTTAGGAAAACCTGTATTAATAACCGGGCAGGTCCTAACATTTCAGTCGACATCAAACAGTCCTTCCAGTTTCCATATAAAAGGGGTAATAAAAACATCAAACTGAATGTAAAACATTTATTATTTAAACGTTTTGTTCAATTTCAAACTGCGTCGTTAGCGAGCCGGCTTACCGCCGGGTTGCCAGTAAATAATTAGAATAAATATATTAGAAGCATGAAACTCTCGTTACATATTATATAATTCCTCTTCACAATTAAAAAACTACAATGACTAGTATTTTTACGAATAAATATGGCGCGGTGATCGGTTTGAAGGTTATTATTGAGCTGTAAAACTTTACAGTTTTATGACACCAAGTTTTAAATCCATTGCAGTGAATTCATCATACACTTGATGCTTTATTAGGTTCCTGAACAACACAACGTTATGTCAAAACGTCGCTGGGCTTACATTCGCAAGATTCAGATAGTGCAGTCGTAAAATTATGGACGCTGTCTGTTATGTTTTATTTCTATCGACTTTTAAAAGCCCTATCTTCACTTCAAATCGACCACATCGCGTCACTCAATACTTCGACGTCTCAAAATGTAAGATATAGTAAAAAATCTATACATTCCGTCCAATGTATTAATTACAAATCACAAACTACTACCTAATGAATGTAAATAGAACATGAGCTTACGTTATACAAATTCGTGGGGCACTTTTGTTATTATGAGATTCAATCACTAGATTGGGTTAGTGGAATAACTTTTTTTATCAACTTAAAATGCATTATGTAGTGGGCAGCATTATTTTATATAAAACAAAAGTGGTAACACTGTTGAGTGTTCCGTTGTCTTTGTAGTACTTTTAGATAATGTTATTTTTAAATATTAATAGTATTCAGTAAGTTTTTTCCTTTTTAAATATTGTTGTTTGTGGCGTTTAATATGTCAACTTATCGATAGATCATTCATCAAACATTCTCTGAAAATAGTAGTTTCGTTTCATTTAATCCACTAACCCATATCGTATTCGTACTTTAAGGAGATAATAATATGCTACTTCCAAATCGAAATATTCAAACGAGAGAAAGAGATAGACATACCTAAGTAGCTAACCACCCTAATCACATAACTTCAGTACATGAATAAAATACACCACACGTTATTATTTTCAGTAACAATCTTACACTAAAATATGTACAAAGTTTATAGAAACAACTATTTCGCGCTTTTAGGACTCCCAATCCCCTACGTAACTGTAATGTAACCTAAAAAAACACGCGATTTGAATAGTTACATCAATTTAAATGCTCGTTTAGCGACGCAAAAGAAATATAAAGTGACGGAGTCATAAAAGCGCGAGAGAAAATAAGAACAATATAATGCCTAGTCTATTGAAGACAAAAAAAAATTAACAATTTTCTGTTTATCTAGACTAAAAATCAAACTAAATGCGATTGTCAAATAATTACTTCATTATTGGTCACTGAAATCATAATCGGAAAATTGACAAATTTATAAATTACCTTGACTTTGCGATTGTGCTATCAGCTTCAGTAAAGCTAAGATTGATAATGTAATAAAATAATAATCGACTCTATAAGTGGAATCGATACCCGCATGTTCTATTGAGTTGTAGCGAGTTCTATTCGATTATAAAATTCACTATTATAACTCAGTATCACAGTTAATAAAATTTCAATTTTCCGATTAAGATTATTTATCTATCAAATCACACGTTAGTTTTACCTAGCTAACGTAGGTGACCATTTACTAAAATGGAAGTGTGATATGAATATTGTCACACATAGGCACTCTCCGTACATAGATTCATTGTACTGGGGTTTATTTCTACTGAACACTTCAACTACAATGAGAGAACTATCAATACTCTCGGAGTTACAAAAAAGCACTTTTTCAGACCCTTTTCATGTTAGGCTGTTTATTTTATTTTCTATGTCAGTTAATTTCAAATCATTAAAAAAAGAAACTGTCACAACAAAAAGCAGTGCAAGTTCGAGTAGACTCAAGTAAGGAAATAATTTTGTTATTTTCTAGTAATGGTACTTTTAATTAATAAATAACAGATCTAAACAAGTGCCCCTTACATAAAATATCTTAATAAAATCTAGTGCATCCCAGTGAAACGGGATATCAAAATAAATTACATGGGTCACTAATATTCAGTCTATTTTTGTTAAGGAAGACTTTTTAACATTATGCAGATACAAAATACTTAAATTACTTTGTACTTCTACAAAACGGGATACCTACATTCATTGTATAACTCGATTACATATTTTTCTAAATTTTTAAATACACTACCGAGACAGCTAGTCGCTTCGAAAAATTTCCTCATCAACAATTTCAACGGAAAAATAAATTGTACAAAAAATATGTTATTTATTCATTTATATTTCCAAACTAATTGAACTTTTGGTCCGTAGTATTCTAAAAGATTCTAGTTTCCAAAGCAAATCGTAATAAAACAAACTAGTAAGGCACAATACGATTGTGTCTTTCGGTTGATATGACTTCTCAATCTAAAACTACAAAAATGTCTATGTCTACTTATTTAAAAATCGAAAAAAATCTTAAAAGCGGCTCCCATGGAGTTTCATACATCACAATAATTATTTTCGTATGTTCAACTAATCGATTCGACCATTCAACTAAATCTACATATTTGACTTAAATAAAGAACCCAGCACCGGATGTACCACGTCTATTTATCTACTTATCTAATTACTGGGATGCACTTTACTGGAGATGGGTACTAGAAATAAAAACTAAGCGATATTTTCAACAGCAGATTTGGTAATGTGAATGACAATACTGATTTTCTTATTTATTTATAGTGAAACAGTTAGTTGCCTGTCGAAATAAGTCTCCATATAAAAAGTACCTAACGGTCCAGAGAACGCCATTAGTCCTAAAATTATTCCCAGACATGTTTGTAAGATAGGTAGGTATTGTAGGTGGTGTCCTATCGGTTAAGTAGGTACTAACCTAACTAGTCAAGATTTTTTGTACTTTCTAGTCATAAATTCATCATATAAAGCTGTGAAGGACCTATTTAATTGTACTTTTTTGTGTAGTTAATGAAGTTTGACGCAAAGTCAAATTCAACGTTGACCTGTCGTTAATTGGTAAATATTTTCGGAGGCGACAAGTGACCAACTGTTTCTTTATTCTAAAATCTTTAATACCATGCCGAGTATTTAATAGTACTTATTTAATATCCAATTTCTTGTCAATGTTATTTAGTGATGTTTGTTCCAGTCAGATTCTGTGGAGTTTATTTTTTATTTTTGTATGAATGCTTCAGAACATTATTTTTTACTGTCCACACCGATATGTCATAAATATTTACAATGTAATCTTGTATTGATGTTAATGTTAAGTCGTGTAGTACTATGAAAACGTTTAATTAGGTAAGTTTTAGTGGGATTTACAAAATTTTCACTGATATTTTGTTACCTTGACATTCGTGTTAACCTGACAAGAAATTAGACCTATACTTCAGTATTGTCTCACCGTATATATAAAATGAATGTCGTCTTCGTCTTCTCGGTCCCGAGTTGGCTCCGTCGACACCGAGGCATGCACACTCCACCGCTACACACTGCTCCTTAAGATGTCATGCATCTATGTCCAACCATAGTCTTTGATCTCCAAAACATTACTAACACTACTGACTTGGGGGTCGATCGACTAAGAAAATTCGTACTGGCACCCACTTGGGGCCAAAAGCTCTATAACTACGAGTCTCAATAAAAAAATATTCTTTTCCAAACTAATGTTTTAACTAACGAAGAGGTACGAAAACTAACGAAAAAGCGGATAAATGAAAGAACAGCTGTGTTTTGAATTACCATTTTATTTTTTTCTAATACTTGTCGCTAAGTGAAGATGAACCATAATATTGTTAATGGCTGAAGGAGGCGCGCGGCCGGCGCACTACTGCGTCCACTAGCTAGGGGGGCGCTAGAGAGCCCGACTATTGCCTAGTAACGTCTCTTTTCGAGTAAAAAAAGACGTTTTTTAAATAATAATCTACATTAATTATACAAAACATTCATTAATAATACTCCTTGCAGCAAAGCTTACTCCCTGCGCATAGACATTACACCATTCTATGCTCGGGGACCGTAGACTGTCGTAGTCGAAGTTATCTACGCAGCTACATACCCAAACCCAACCGTAACTACGGGGTACCTCAAAACATACATATATTCTGTTGAATTGCACAAAATGAGAGCTTCCATAGTGTGCTACTAGATGGCGCTACGTGACGAGAAGCTAGGAAATAATGGATTATGAAAAATTACTAAAATCTTATTTTACTTATTGCCTGTTATTGCTCATTTGTCTACCTTAAATTGTAAAATTAGGCCAAATGTGTTTTAACTATGTCATATTGGAGTATTATATATTCAAATTTCATCACAATATTTTATAACTACTTTACTTCATATCACACTAGCGCTACCTAGCAACAAATAAGGAAACCTCTATTAGCCGGTGGATACGTAAATAAAAAAACAGCCCATCACTAATTTGTCTATGATAAACTATGTTTCATAAAACTACTATAAATAAAATGCAGTAATTCGTTCAAAAATATACATAAAGGAATGTAGACATATGACTACGCGGATTTAGACGCAATATCATGTTAGTGCCGCCAAGTTTCTGAACGAGATATCACGTCGTGGCATGTTGTTGTATGATCATTCTCAACACAACAAGACTCTACGGTCAGACTATGTCTGGTTTTTATCACAGAACAATTTAAGCTTCCCAATAAATAATAATAAATGCTACCTAGTTAAGGCAGTATTGAGACTAGAAAAACCGCATTTGAAGAAACGGCCATACTTCAGACCAATAAAAGGGAAATCACGTCATTTCTCATCAAACCACACCAAAACCGTATCACCAATTATTTGAACGTTAGTTTAAGACTTCCCTTCAGTACAACATGCCACGATACAATTAAAAATAATAAAATTAATAAAAAGAATCATGGCCGCACGCCCTCAAGCGTCGGCGCAAGCGCCCTACACATAAACACTGCGCCACATACTGTCGCTTATTCAACAATGTAATTATATCGGTGACGACACCAAGGCGTAGGCTGTGTAGCTGGGCGACGTCATAGTCGTCAGTCGGTTGCCATGTATGTATGAAAGCTTATTTACGATCTTGATATTTTATTAGAAGGTAGATAAGACCTCGAGGTCCCAGCTAGGTAACCAGTGCCTGAAAATTTTGGGGTTGACCTATTTCACCAGTGATGATGGCACAGCAAAAAACTGGTCGGTTTTTTGGTCGATATAGGTAGCCTAGCGGTAGATACTACCTATAGCTGTTTGAAGTTGGTTTTTAATTAGAGCGAAAAATCTTCAACGCGAATTGCCACTTCAGCATTTAAATATGAAGGCTCATTCAAGATTACGTAATTATAAACGTAGACTGAGAAAGCTGACATTGCTTTAAATTAGAAAATTCCAATTAGAGGGCAATCTCCCTTGCCGAAGTTTCCTGTAAAACCTTATTCAATGTCATCCCCTGGTTAATTGGATATCGATATTACTGGAAAACGATCATTTATCGAATCAGAAGCACTTACGTAACGGCTTTTGGATGTTTTACGAGTTTTTCTAAATCAGTGCTTTTCTCGACTTGGGAAGGCCATAGAGTATATTGATATATTCCTATATGAAGGACAAAGAAGTCGATCAATGTATGACGAGTCTTCATCAGACGATTGAGCAAAAATATCTTCGAACACGCCGATTGTAATGAGGTCATAATGATGACACAAACTCGTATGTAAGCAAAGCTTCATTAAATAAGGTGCCTTAAATTAATAAAATATCAAGACAATGAACAGTCAACAAAAGGTTTTCATCCGACTAGCAACTCTTACGTCACACAATCTAACACAAGCTAACCGCATCTCGTCGCTTACCATTTAAAAATACAAGATTAACCAACACGCTACGATTACACAGATACCTATTATACAAAAATATTTGTATTTGTATGCATGTGTGTATAATTATAATAATTCTAACATTTTGCGCGCGCTGCCGTGCCCAGTCGTTACTTAGCCAAGTGCAATTATATTACTAAGTTTTAATTTAAATAAGTGTGTCATGTTGATGTCACTTTGCAAGCTCTTATAGAACTTTTTATATTATTCATGCATTAGATAGTGCAATTTATTATTCGTACTTATTGCCTTAATTGACAAGTAGAACATCTCAACCAGATCCTACATTATTTCATATACATAATCAACACTGTTTTGCACTTGTCCTTGTCTAATCTTTGTCATTATTGTATACTTTATCATTCAATTTCCAAATCCAACTTTTGCTCCCCAGAGTATTCGAAATTCAAGCATCAACCGACACACGTGACAATTCAATATTTGAGTTCCGCTATCCTCGTGCAAGCTGCAGCGCGCGCGGGCTGTAGTAATATTAAATGTTATTGCTTTCGGTTAGTCATATTTATTTATCATATGTATGTAAAACTTCAAAATGTCTACGCTACAACACTACTCTAGCATTGCCATACATTAAAAACACACAACATAGTATTTTTATGTCCAATTTAACATTATACCAATCCAAAAATTGTATATTTATGTATATTATCTTAGTAATCTTACATAATTAAGAATATATAATATATATTTTCAAATGCTGTTTACATTTTGGTCCAGTGAGCCTGGAGCGAACAAGCACTTCACTAGTTTATCGTTTGCGTGCTATGGCATATCTGGTGTATGGCACATCACTACTGCGTCAAGCTTATTATCGATAGAAATTAACTACAACTAGGCAAGAATAAGTATTGAGCAAGATAAGACTCTGTATTCAGTTTCCCGCCAAATTTTAAAGAAAAAAAAAAAACTATTATAAAAATGACTAGAGAGGAATGTATTCACGTATATGGCAACGAAGTGATTAAATAGTAATAGCGTCTTAGTTGGCAACGTCCCGTCTTATTATTGTCACATTCTTAAGCTACTCTGGCGTATTTCCTTTTTGTTTTTGGCAAAATATTATTTATACCGTCTTTTGTCGCAGTGTTCCTAAGTTAGGGTATTTCCTTTACATTTCGGCATTGCTCAACTCGTTTTATCTCATACATAGCGAACAGCTTCCAAAACACTACTTTGAATCGCTTCTTCCTACAACTGCGACTTCGTAACGTTGAGCAAAATTAATGTTTTTGGCTAAATTTTGGCCTGTTTTTTGGCAAAACAATTCTTATACCAGGAAGACCTGTGGCCCGAAGCGAAGCGTCTAAAGGTCTAAACTACGTGTCTACATATACAATATTCCTTTTAAAGGTTATCTTTAAAAGGAATATTTTTAATAGCACGCATCACAACCAACGTGTGGCAAACGCCTTAATAAATTGACAGTGAAGTATATTGTTTGGAAGATTAGATTTTGTTTACGTATTCATTCATGCCAACCATGCTGAACTGGCCGCGAATTGACGACTGATGGCACGTTCTCATTTTCACTAAGTCAAACCGTTCACTTATGTATTTTGAGAGCATTGTGCCTGAATTCAGTTCTCATTTATCTGACATGTCTCCTAATGAGTTGCTTGCGTTGTATGTTTGAGTATGCTAAATCGTCAATGCGCGGTGTCCAAGTATCTCTCTCCGTGAAGTTTTGAGTTAGTCACGAGTATGAAGACGCGTTTACACTACGGCGTAACACTATAATATACAACTGTTATACGCATGCCTGGTTCGCGTTACATGACTTACCATACGTCCGGTCTTTCCCACCCTCCTATACCAAATGAGGTTTTTGGCGCCCACCGTGGGGCAAATAATCAAGACTTTTCACACTTAGGGTTGCCAAATGTTAAGTAGAAATGTTACAATTTTGATTATTAGTGCTTCTGTCGTCGGGTTCACCCTAATATTAAATGTAGTTAAATCACAGTTTTAAAGCCAAAAGTGTAGATGGCAACCCCATAACTAAATACTACAAGTTCAACGTGCAAACTATCTAGAAAGATAAAAAAGTAGTGTAAAATACAACAAACCAAACCCAGCAGGAAGTCCCACGCTAAATAAAACACACAATTTTAATTTCTAATATTATATCCATGTAATGACACATCAGGTATTACTAGGTGCTCCTTACAGCGGGCAAACTCCTTCTAAAACTACAACTAAACCTACTGCCGACGTCCATCGCGATTTAGTGACGTCATCAACTACCACCCGAGGTACCTGCCAAAGGAAACCTCTTCAAATCAACTAAAACACTAAATCTTTTCATCTTTTGTGAATTTTCTCAACCAAAATTCCAAGTTGGTAGTTGGTTACGTGTCTAAATCTTCAGTTAGCGACGAACAACAGCGACCAGTTACCAAGTGTAACTAAGACAAGGGTGTTGGAATATCGTCACCCATAAAGGGAAGTTGGAACAGTACAATATATGAAAAAACAAATTTAAGTACATTACAACATTTGTGTGAGGGCGCGGAGGATTCGGACGAAACGTGGAACAAACTACAATTTCAAAACGTTTGATAAATATGAAAAAGCTATATGTTTTTGGTTACTTGAGTATATCAGAAAAGGAGATGGGTTCAAAACGCGCATGCGGTTTAGTTGCAATCTATTGATATTACAGCGTGTAACTACAGATATTTTTTTACACATGGTTTAGAACCGAATGACCCACAGAACCAAATCTTGTATTACAGAAGCGTAAATCACTTTGTATACATGTTTTTATGACCTTCATTTACCATGGCAAATAATCAAACTACCCACGTTCGTCGTCCATCGCGTCCCCACACTCGCCGCCCTCTATCTAATTTGGCAAGATACGAAGCGCACGGCGGTGACATCACATAGTCAACCATTCTAATACTGTCTCAGGAAAAACGACCGCTAATGTACAAAAGGTGTAGTTGTCGGGTGACGCAGGCGCGCGCTTTCTAGACGACAAATTGTTGTATAAAAACATACATTATTATAATAGAAAAACAAAATTCATTCTACATTTTCTTATAACTGGAAAGTAGGACTTTTGTGTAATTATGAGAAATTTAACTAAATGTTTAAAATAATAAAAACTAAGATACAAATGACTTTGTTTTTACACCATATTCAGTGTGAAAATATGAATCTGTTGACATGGCTCATTTAGTTATTCTGCACAAACTTTTTAGACGAGAAAGCGCACGCGCCGCCTATTAATCTCAGGAGGTTCTAATCCTACTTATACTAAAAATACTGCTATATAATAAGGGTAGGTATGTGTATACATAATGTGAATATCATAGCATACGGTAGCCGTGGCGTGTGGAAAGAGATTCGATGAAAAAAGTTAATTTATAAATTAATCAAGAGAAAATAAATGTACAGGTTAAAAAGGTGACACAAAATAGGTTTTTTTTAATACAGCTACATAACACATGTTTAACTATTGATGATTTTACAATATCAGTAATTAACAAGGCTAAGAAAAGTGAAAATGTAATACTGACTAGTGGCACCCAATTGGGCATAGGCCCAATTATAGGATTAGTAACTTCGATTTCTTTTTCTTTTAAATTGAATATAATGTTCCAAAATGTATTGGAATGACAATTTCCACACGTACCGGTTACAAGTGCGTCGGCTGGCAGGGAATGTAGCCGACCAAGCTACCATGCATACTGCACTACGCTTGCCGCGCGGCCTCGCCTACGCCCAAAGTATACGCTAATATAAATATAAAGTTTAAGTACTTTAAGTAATAGACATTTTTCGGATTTTTCCCGTTTGATGATATTTTTATAGGAAATTTCCCATAAGGATAGTTTTATTTTCAGAATTGGTTTATTTATTTATATATCTCTTTAGTTTAAGGGTTTTGTATTGTTTTTTAAGAATTAAGTATTTCGCCTGTTTCATTACAGCTATCTTTCGAATTAAATAATGCAGTTACATAAGTACATGAAGAATTGTGATATTCCGAAATATCCGAATTTCTCAAATTAGTTTCAAAACCATCGAATTAAAATGGATATCATTCCTTTATTCCATAACAAGTACTGTACCAAAGATAGACAAATAATTCTAACTGAATCAAAATTACTACTAATACAAGTATTTAGGTGTAAATTTTGAATTTCTTTAAAGGAACTTGTTAATCATCAAAAACTATGACTTATGATTCGAAAATTTTGATAAATCACTTGATGTTTTTAATACTGATGGTTTTTGGACTACGTCCAGTATACCGCTTAAATCTAGGAATTGCACGAACACAACCATCTTTGTCTTTTACACTCTCTAATCACATATTGTATTGCTTTTGGATCTAACGCTACGATTGATAAATTAAGTACTTCTAATAAAGGACGTAAAGGTCTTCTGAGGATTTCTTTGGAGGAAACTGTCTTAGATTACATTGAAAGATATTAGTGAAGAATTTAAATATCTTGAATCTTGTACACTAGAGCAAACAGAATATTTCAGGGCATTTCATGTAACAGTAATATCAAAATAACTTTAGTTGTAATACTCAATGTCATAGGACGCTAGCGGTGGTTTCCGATCTTGAAGTCTCACCTTCGCATATCATAATTGGGTATTGTAATCTTGTTACCAAGAACAACACGGTTTTTTTTTAAATTTTAGTCTTGACCATCACATGATATTTGTGACGTGTACACTAAGCCCATGCATGACAGTTAAGATTTAAGGTGACGTTAGTTTTGATTAAGTCAAAACCTAAGCCAGTCCCTTCCAAAGTGGCACCCAAGTGGGTCAAATCCTGCAGAATTCAAAATCAAAGGACGTACGTTCTAAAATGTAAATATAGATGATAAGGCAGGCGAGGCCGCGCGGCCATGACAATCTACAGCGGCTTATATACTTAGCTTATTGTCACGGTACACAGGGTGTTAGTCCACACTCATACACGCTAAACTAAATTAATATTAATGTAAACTAATTACTCGAAATAATTTTGGTGCCTTTTGGATTTTGTCACGTTTCTTGTGTACAGGAATTCTAAGATTTCTTCATATATTGTGGTGATACCGACGACGGTGTATCAATTTTTAAATACATGTATCATCCTTCAGTGTGTGTGTTTAAGTATTTTCGTTTTTAGTGATTGACAATGTTATTTATTGAACCTGTATATTTAACAGCTTCTAATTCATTATTGCGTCAACAACTTTCAAGACACATATTGAACTTAACTCAAACAGGAAAATACAAGGGTAGTTAAACTTTTTATCTTTAATGTGGGGTAGTTAAAATCCAAATGTCACCAATACCACACAAGTACTATAACTACGTATGTCAATATATAATACTATTGTAGAATGAGATTGCTTTCCGCTCGTCAGATATGTATGAGTGTCGTGAGCAGAGCGGCCGACGCCGTGTGACGTAACGCTTGTGACGTAGTCGTGATGACGTCATGCAAACACTGGGACGTACTTCGGCTGACAAAATTTTCTCATGTCGTGGGACCAGCCCTGAATTATGGTATTTTTAGGAAATTGCTTGGTAGTTTATGCTAAGTACTAGCCGCGGTTGAATAAGCTTCTTTTGCCTTTTGGAGTCAGAGATTTGACGTTAACGGTCTTGTAGATGGTAATTTAGATAATTTAATTTTGAAATCTAGCAAGCAGATATTATTGGAAATATTCTTAATTAAAAAGAGATTCTAAAAACGCAAACCTGAGCGAATTTTGGCACAAACGTAGGTTTCCTAACGAAATGGCACCGTTTTAATAATACTGACATCACCTACCATTTCTTTATATAATTTTATATATTGAGACATTTCTTTAGCCTAATTTAGTTTTAAACCTCTATATACCCGTTTGAGCTTGCGGGATGAGAGTTAATCAATAGAATCTTTTTTTTTTCGTATATGTGAAGGTAGTTTAAATTTTTTATATTCATTATAATAATCAAAATACAGCGCAGTCACACAGCGTCATTCTTACCGCGTATGTATATATATATATTAGACCTATGTTCTTTACCATTAAAAAAATACAGCTGCGAATGAGATTCATAAAAATACAGTCGAGTCATCATAAATAATATCAGGTTAATGTATTGCCAAACAAACGTGCACTATATCTACCACTAAATTACAAAATATCAAAGACAAAATATAAGAAAAAAATTAGTTTTTTTTATCGCAACTAAATTATTTGAGATCTTCGCCTTAATATTTAAAAGTTAAGGGGACACGCAACGACGCGAACTTTTGAAAAAAGAAGACGATATCTTTATAAGTATTGTTTGACTAGTCACTTTGTAAAAATCAAACTACCCTCACAATTGAAAAAACTAAAAAATTAACCATTATCAAGTGACTCATCAAAAATACGAAATAAATTCGAGACCGTCAAGTTTTCCCCATTCGAGCATACCCGTTGGGAATCGCCTTAATAAATTACTTTTTAATTAAAAAAACAAAAAATGAAATGCGTTCTCTTTGACGCCCGTAGCGGGCAAAGTATTGCTTTAAACTGCCTTACACTAAGTTTAATGAGCCAATAAACATCTTAACTACGTTCGAATACTGATCATTCCCTCTTGTGGCCACTGCGAGTACGCGGCAAGACAAACACCTTAATTAAAAAAAATAGTACGTAGGAACTCTATCGTAAGAAATAAAATAGCCGAGCTAAGAACCTAACCTCTGTAGGCGGGTGGGGTTTTCATGTCAATATTGCTCGTTTACCGTTTAGATGTACATGGGGAGGCCGTACATGGCACCCCAGTCGACTCCCTGGAAAGATGACATGTCGACACCAGCGAGCGAGTATGCTGTGCCGAACTGCGGCAGCGCGGGCTGCGGCTGCGGCTGCGGCGGCGCCACCAGCGCGGTGGCCGCTGTAGCCGCCGTGGGCAGCGCGTATGGGGCGTATCTATACGCATGCGCAGCTCCTACCGTAGGCACGGCGCCCACTCCACTGGTAGCATATACCAACCCCCTTCCCGGTCTCAACACAAGTCTTTTGCCCAAAGCGAGAGGCGCAGCGGCGACCGCTTCCTTAGGCTGCGCGCGCTTACACTCCACCTTCTTATTCTTTATAGTGTGGAAGTGTATATCGCACACGCGTTCGACGGCCTCCTCAGAATGGAAGGTGACGAAGCCAAAGCCCCTATGGCGTTTGGTCTGCTGGTCCATCAACATGACGGCGTCTTCGACGAGGCCGAACTGTGAGAAGTAAGACCTAACCTCTTCAGCCGAGGTGTCCTGTCCGACGCCACCGACGAATATCTTCTTGGTTTTGGCAGGACGCGGGGCTGACTTGGGCGTGGCGTGTTTTGGGTCGATGCGCTTGCCGTCCAAAGTGTGGACTGGTACTGCGAGCACCTTGTCCACTGAAGACGCCTCCTGGAACGTGATGAAACCGAAGCCGCGCGATCTCTGCGCGCGGCTGGTGTCAGTTGTGTGTCTGGGGGGTTTTGGTGGAGAAGTGGGGGAATACTACTTTGTGTTCAATTCATTGGGACACATATTTTAGTAAATATAATTAAGCTACACAGAGAAAGTTACCGGTAACATATGGCAATACAAAATAGCTGTCAAAAAAGTAACGAGAGTGAAACTCGCAGACACTTTTTTTTTGTAATCCCAGAAAGTTGCATACCCCCACTTCTCATAGACAGGGAGTTTAGTGACTTTTATACCTGAGTACCTACGTGAAACGAGGACTACTTATCTCAAACAAAACTTAACATCAACCGTTAATGTTATAGAATATATACCAATCAAGAGCGTATACAAGACAAACAAAAGCATTGTCCACAAACAAAACAATAAAAAAAGAAGTAAAACTGCTACATTTGAAAAAGGAACATAGCATAAAGTTGCCAATTAAAACTAAGTACTTAAAATGAGTTCTTATACATAGGTTACGGAATTTAAATTAATATTTCTAATTTCATACTTTTATGTTGGCAATACCTTACTTACGAGATGTACATATACCTATCTATTAAAGAATTAAAACTATAATTTCGTTAAAAATAGAATAATACAGACTACTTGGTATTTTATATACGCTCCCGATTTATTTATAGGTTAGATTCCGTCAGTATAACTTAGGCATGGAGATGTTGCAATTAGTTTACTAATTCAAAGGTAGTTCGAAAAGCATTTTAAAGAATTTCTTTGTGGTTGCAAATCCTATTTTTCAACTGAAGTTTGTTACAAACCCCAGTGATATTAAACTGATATTTTTGAGCTACAATAATATGGAATTTTATCAGAAACTCTAGTATGCAATTGAGTCAAAACAAATGCTACTGTGAATTCATAAAAAAAATTGTATTAATCGGACACTGGTATGACAAAGCTCTGAATTGATTTAACTGATAAAGGACATTTTTTAAACATGTAATGCCTATATTAATTACTATTTTCTGCGGAAACCCGCGACTTTTGACGGCCCGCGTCATCGCTTTCACAATTGAGCTATCCAGTTTGTTCATATACTGTTGTAAGTAATTGCTAAATAGATACCGCCAGGCATCTGCTAATTGCCAATGAATTAAACTTCTATCTGTATACATACACAACGTGTAAAGAAAATCCGTAGACAGTTTAAGCGGCAAAAAAAAAACTGCTGCTCCATACATTTTTTTGTCGCGCTTTGGATGTTGACGTACGAGTACATTGACCCCTTAAAGTATGATCGCGGAGTTCTGTTACACGTTGTATTTATTTTTAATATCAAATATTTACATACTGTATATACTTTTTTTCTTAGGGGCTCGTGGCTAAGTAACAGCAGCACAGATCGATTGATCGAGGTTAAGCTGCGCTTGCCGCGGTCGGTAGATGGGTGATCAGCGTTTCATACCGAGACTGCTCCGTGCCTCGGAGACCACGTTAAGCCGTCGGTCCCAGTTGTCAAATTAAGATCTATGATAGCCGTTACGGGTAGTCAGAGACCTGAAAGTCTGACAACCGGTCATACCTACCACGAGATATCGTGTTACCTAGTAACTGGGTTGTGGAGGTCAGATCGGCAATCGCTCCATGTAACATACTGGTATTAAGCTGCATCCGGTTTGACTGGAAGCCGACCCCAATGTAATTGGGAAAAGGCTAGGCAGATATATATGTATATACATATTTTTGTTTTATTGTCAAATACCAACAGTCTTGTTAGTATAGTGGCCGAAAGCGGTTGTTATTTGTTTTATTTTTGTCAGGAAATTCTCAGTAGCATGAATTTTCATTCTCAATGAAAACTTTTACACTATTACAATAAAAATTAAATTATCTCCACGCCTAGAACACACTGACTCGATAAATATTGATAAACACACTATACACCCACATTAAACAGCTATATCCTCACAAAATATAGTGTAAATGAGGGTACTTGTAAATTATATGCGTATTACTTTATATATATGTATGTATATTTACTAGTACATAGTACAAGGGCGTCTTATAGTACACATGCTTCTGTCAGTAGTCTATCTAGTTGGAATTAGTGATGATTTTTGACCATTTTATGTTGGGGAAAAGTATTTTAATCAACTTATAGGGTAATAAAACACTAGGCATAGAAACTAATATTTTATTTTCCGACTAACATTTTTAAATGTGAGTTTGCATTCAAGATAAATCTTTGAAAAGCATTGACGCATGCTTAGCGAACTCTAAAGTTACAACATTAAATGGAAAAAGTATACGGTCGCGAACAGGATTCGAACCTGCGCCTCCCGGATAAATACTCCAGGCGCTCTGACCACTTAGCCATCTCGACCTCTGCTCACCACCGCGAATTCTTCTTCCATATTAACGCGTCTTATGGCGACGTCATTGCAATCAATTCAGTACCTATACAGGTAACCGAACCGACATGACCAACTTTGCAGCTAATACAGGCCGGGAGGCGCAGGTTCGAATCCTGTTCGCGACCGTATACTTTTTCCATTTAATATTGTAACTTTGTGAGTTTGCATGTTAAGATGTTTTTAGAACTAATTTGTATACAATTTGGTATAGATAAATTGGAGCTTGGAGGAGGGCTATAGGCTATCTTTTGTTGCGTAGGCGAAGTTGCGACCGGCTAGTTTATATGAGCAGCGATAGCCTAATGGTATGGCTGCTGGACAGGCAAGTAAAAGGTCGCATGTTCGAATACAAGGCACGCACCACTGACTTTTCTAGTCATGTGCGTATTAGAAATCAATGATCATTTGCTTAAAACGGTGAAGGAAAACATCGTGAGGAAATCTTTGACATGGTTTTACAATAGTTCTGATACTAGGTTGTTCATCAACCACACCATGAGAGAGAGTTTAAAATAAAGTAACGTCCTCATTTTTCTTATTTTTTGCACAAGCACCCGGCCCGCCTGATTGAAAGCAGTTACCGTAGCCTATGGACGCAACACCAGCAGTATCAATCGCGCTGCCGTAGGAGCTGCTGTAAGAGGAATCACTGCGCCGACAATACCGAACTCGCCCTCTACTGCCAACACAACGCTTCCTCAAGCAGCACTAACGACCTTATCCACCGTTACGAAGGCAACACTACAGAACAGTGTTATTTGGCTACGATTTTCTGCAAGGTGGAGGTTCCCCAGTCAGGGGGGGGGGCTAGTTCTTCCAAGCCCTAATACTCTCTATACTTGATACTTTCTAAGTGAGATGGACTTGGCAAAGGGTGAAGATTACTTATAGGGGAAATCTAAGGTCTTTCTTATTACAGCGTAGTGCTTTATAAACCACAAACATATGGAGATCAATACAGTATGCAGAGGTATGCAATAAAATGGTCAACTAATACATACTAATATAAATACTGACAGACAAATAACTATTCTTATTATTAGCACGAATCTGTCTAACCGAGCAATGTTACCCTCAAAGTGTACCAAAATTCTACCATTTTCATCTGAGCATCTCAGTGTTACCTCAGTGAGAAAATAACTATTTACTTTTTTCTACCAAAAAGAGTAATTTCCAATCTATTCTGTGATCTTAGCTAATTACTATTAATTAATTAGTAGAAAATCGAAATTTTTAGGTTTTGTAGATAATTAAAGGGGATGATGTCAGTGTTGCTATGTTTGGATTTATTCATTTTGCTGATGGTCACATTCAACTGGGAAGTTTCTAATCTAGAACGTTTCTTCTCAAATTCAGGGTAACTAGGTATTTATAATAACGACAAAGTGCGAACTAAACTACTTTAAAAAATATGAATAGGTAATTTTCATTCCGTAAATACAGTTGGGCTGGCTACCTATGTAAAGTTAATAGAAATATTTCTATTTTAAGGGTTTATTTGAAATTCTGAATGGAAACTGCCGTCTATTACCGCCGTAAGGCAATTTTTACTATAAAATTTGTTTTATTATACCAAATCAACTTAAATACCAACACTAAATATTAGAAAATGCAACCGAAAGTGTAACAGTTGACCAATCAAATATATTCAATAAATAAAAATCTAATCTTTCAATTTAAGTGTGACCAATAAGAAGGAAAACAAAAAATAACATACCAAAAATACAAATGTTAAATTACTAAATTAGTAGAAAAAATAATAGCATGGCAACACCGACTGAAGGGAAACTACCAGATTCAAAAATAGAAGACAATAGAAGGAGTATTTTATCAAATCCATAGTCTAGACCTAACGTTCTATGTTAGTGAGTCTAGCATGCCGGTTTGTCTATGTTATTAAATGGATATACTTTTATTAGTGTTCCTAGGTTACTTTGGATCAACCATAGCCCAACTATGTGTGGTGATTTTTGGTCCATATGCAAAAAAAAAGAGGGGTAAAGGAATGAGGCTCGTTTCAACGCCTAAATTTTGTAACTGGGGCAATTATCTGTTAGAAGGGTTCTCTATAACTATAAGCAATCTCTTTGCTTATTGTGTAGACTTTTGTCAATACGATAACTTATTTTCGGGTCAGTTCTATTTCTAAGTTAATATAATAATAATAGGGGTTGAAGGGTTCACAGATATTTTACAGAAAATATCTGAGAACTATAACATGATATTAAGCCGCGGCTGAGCGGAAGGGTTAAGGTTTCAGGGAGTATTCTTACAATTGATTTGGATAATAAATTGAAAGGGAATCCATCTTTTGGACAAGGAGGATGGAGGCGTAGATGGAGTTACTTGCCCTCTCTTCTCTACAGGAATCTACATTTTAGAGTGTGGCATATCTTAAAAAAGTACATTTAAGTGGAATAAATGATGCAATTTTGACCATAATTCTTTTGTTATATATTTTTGTAACATTTCTCTCATTTTAAGAAGGAGTGGAAGCTGACCAATGGCCTGGGCATATCGCTCTACTAGACCCAGAAATATGGAGAAACATTGCCATGCCATATTCTGCTCAGTGACTGAATAGGGGACATCACCGTTGAGGGCGGAACCGTCTTAGATGACGGGACGACTTGGACTAATTTGTTGGGTAGTTATGATCAGAAATCTGTCTAGACAGTGTAGCCAGAGGGTGAATCATACACGTAGGTACGTGAAAACAATACCCCACCTCCGAAATAGGGCAAAAATAATAAGGGAAACGAGGAGTCTTTCGAAGAAAAGGAAGATGGAATAAGGTCAGGTGTTTTTGCATATGGCCTGAATCATTCACACCGTCCTACAGAACTACCTAGTCCAAATCAACCTATACAACTTTACTAAGACTGACCGGATGTGCTCCGTGATCTTCCTACCGCTGTCTTGAAAAAATTGCGTCATTATCTTAACAACTATGGAGTTTATACGTTTACATTTGTCAATAACATAGAGAGTAATTTTTTTTTGCAACGGGTTTTCCTTTATGGTTACGGACATCATCAGTAGCATCACACCTGTATTTTCGATGGTATAGCTGAGGAATTCTATTTTACGCTTCCATTTCATTTAATAAGTCTCAAGTGATAGGTGGTGAGCCTATCGGCTTTACACAGGCAAGACTGTTTAAGTACTCCGGGCTGCTAATGAGAATTTAAACACTGCCCGACCCGGGAATGAACCCAGGATCGCTCATAATAGCCATCGACGAATGTAAACGAAATATTAAGTCTTAGCAACATGCCAGAAAAAGTTTATTGTTAAATATTTTTTCTTTTATATTTACATTTTATTATATGTATTTACAATTTTAACCTAATACTAGTGACCCGTCCCGACTTCGTACGGGTAGCACTTATCATTATTACTGAAATAAAATATAATCTATGATACTCGGTGGTAATATAGCTTTCTTATAGTGAAGAATTTTTTAAATCCTTACAATCAAACAAAAAAATAAATTATAATAAAACACCTTTAACCGGATTTATCGCGTGTATTATTGAGTTTTTGTTTTTTCTGACGTTTCGAACAGTTTGTAGCGTTCGTGGTCGCAGGAGGACTAAATAATAAAATATCAAATCTTTTATCTTTATAATATTATTATTATTAAGTATAGTCTACTGGATTTTACGTAAATAAGGATAACGCTATACGTGGATTTAAAATGATTTTTTGAGACATTATATTAAATTTTTTCTCGGCTCTTGAGACCTTTGCCCAGTACTGAGACAACATCAGTTAGAGAATATTATATTACCAAGGTAACAAACAAGGGGTCGTGGCTTAGTAACAGCCGCATAGATCGATTGATCGAGGTTAAGCTGGGCTTGCCGCGGTCGGTCTGTGGATAGGTGACCATAATTTCATACCAAGACCCGTGCCTCGGAGAGCACGTTAAGCCATCGGTCTCGGTTGTCAAATTAAGATCTATGACAGCCGTTACACCCGTAACGGCGGTAGTCAGCGGCCTGAAAGTCTAACAACCAGTCAAACCGCGAGATATCGTGTTACCCAGTAAGTGGTTGTGGAGGTCAGATAGGCAGTCGATCCATGTAAAATACTGGTATTAAGCTGCATCCGGTTTGACTGGAAGCCGACCCCAATGTAATTGGGAAAAGGCTAGGCAGATATATATATCTGGGTAGGTACTTGTTATAGATTAGGAATCGGAGTAGTTAGCTATCTAAGAAACCTAACCTAACCACGAAAATTATAGTTTTAAGCTGTTGCGTCAGTCATTAGCAGACACAATAGATTTTTATTGTTACAACGTACAGATCTGTACGTTACTGAGCCGAAAGGTTAAGCACGATTTTTTAATAACAAACACTAATTTTTTTAAGATGAAAGATTTGTTTCTATGTAATCGATAAACTCCGAAACTACGGAACCGACTTCAATCATTATTTTACTAACAGAAAGCGGCTTCATCCAGAAGTAACATAGGCTATATTCGATTTCAGCAATAATAAGATTTGGGCCTGAAATTTCACGCCAACATAGCCGCAGGCTTATTTTGATGATTGCGATACAAAAACGATATTTCGCAAGCTTCATAACAAATGTCTCGATTTAAACAAATTGTGAAAGCATAGTAAATTCAGTAAACAAATGACATCACAATTACGTAATGATTACTTGCAACTAAGCAAGATTTATAAAAAGAATTATAACTTTTTATGGTCTATGAACCGTGCTAAAATATCTTTAGAAGAAATAAATTGGTGACGATTCTTAGAGGGGCTCGTGGTTATGTCACGGCTACACAGATCGATCGAGATTAAGCTGAACTTGTATATCATTTAAAAAAAAACAACTTTTAACCGGATTAATCTCGTGTATAATTGGTAAATAAAGACAATAATACACGCGATTAATCCGGTTAAAAGTTGTTTTATTATTATGTGTAGTGATCGCGAAAACTTAAGATGTTACGTTCTATATAATTTTATATTCTCCTAAGTTTATGCTGTGCCCGACAGGGTCCATAATGCTTCTGTATTTTTATATTTTTAAGACCATTTATGTACATTATGGAACGCAATAAATGATTGATTGATTGATATTGGGGCCCCTCTGTGCCTCAGAGAGCATTTAAAACCTTCTGTCTGCAACCACGAGATATCGTGTTACCCAGTAACTGGGTAGGTACTATGTACAGTAGAAATATAGGTTTTATATTTGGCATGTTGCTAAGACGTTTAAAATGTACATACTTATCTACTGAAATAATAAATTACACCACAGGTGGATGTAATGCAAAGTTAAATTATTGAGAATTGAATATTGTAAGTTACTTAGTATCTCTAAAAAGTAATAAAAATTTTTTTTTTTGCCTTTTCTCTTTTTATTCGGACACTACAGACCCTTAAAGATACATTGATTAACAATTTTCAATAAAAAAATTTTTAAAGAAATTAAATATAAACAAACGGTCAGAAAAAAAACGCCACACATAAAAAATAGTAATCAATATAAAATTGGTAGAAATAAATCACGCTTATTAAAATAAACTTTTTATTCTGCAAATAGGTCTTTGGAAACTCTTCTACGTGACAGTATGATCTAGATGGCGCCATATTCATTCTTTTTCATATTTAATATCCAAATTATTCAATTAAAACACCTTTTTAAAATTATCTGTTTCATTATAATAAAACAACTTTTAACCGGATTAATCGCATGTATTATTGGTTTTTGTTTTTCCTGACGTTTCGAACACTTTGCAGCGTTCGTGGTCGCAGGAGGACTGCACGATGAGCGCTGTTAAAATTTGTTTTATTATAGTGTGGTAGTGATCGCGAAAACCTAAGACATTATCTGTTTCTACTGAATCTTCTCTATAAGAATCTACATTTTGGAACGCACCAACTTATTCTGGACAACTCAAAAGTGCCTCTTAAGAATTTAATGTCTTAAAAATAATTCCGAAAATTTTCTATCTTCAACAAAATAACTTTGCATGGCATCCGTAAAAATCCCAGCCCAGTCACCGCTTACCTGTGTTACAGGATCCTTCATAATCAGTACATCAGTCACCGGTCCGAACATTGCGAAGTACTCTCTCAGCTTCTCTGAGCTGGTCTGCCAACTGAGGCCACCAACAAACAGCTTGCTTGGTGATGGTGATGTGGTGCCTGTCGGAGCTGGGGCTGTGCCATTAGCTGCTGACGTCACCGGGGTTGAACGCCCGGATGACGGGGATGTTTCTGTTGGAAAGTAGGGATCTAGGGTCAATGTTGTGAAGTTTTTACTTGCTGATGGAATTGGTACAGTCAGTGTCGAAAGTTTAGATAACTCATGTATGGTTGACAAACAACATAGTGTCAGAATGTACACCATAGACCACATTTAAAAAAATTTACATGTGCGACCTACTCCTGCGTTACTCCGTAATTTCTCCTGCGTTGTGAGTGCATTAAGCTTTAAAAAAATAAACTTTAAAACAACAGCCTTTAGAAACATTTTCATATTTCACTAAAATGTTGCTTGAGCCATATAGCCTTTCACACATCAATAACATACATACACACAGACAGGAACAATTTATTTGAATACCAAATGTGCTTTCTTAGTTAATCAAAGACATCACAGAGATACGGTGAAGGAAAACATTGTGAGGAAACCTGGAATCGATGGCCTGAAATTGCCAACCCGCAGTGAGCTAGCGGGGGGATCAAGCTCGTGCCTTCTCTGTATGAGAAGAGGCCCGCGCCCTGCAGTGGGACAGTTATGGGCTTGCTACGTTATTACATGTTAAATATAACATTCTCAGGGCCACTTCCCATTACAGTACAAAATGGCTATCAATAGTAGCACACCATGTTGCAGCTTATTCTTTTAGTGTTATCAACAGAAGAATGCTGTGTCATTTTTATGAGTATTAATATTGTTTTAGCAGCATTGAAAGTACAGTGGGCGTCATAGGTTCAATAAATTAAATATTTTGTAGAAAATCAATCTTATACCTATGTGTTTAAAGTAAACTTTTGATTGAAACTGATATTTGTTTGTGAACACATATTTACAAGTTGAGTTAAGTACACAAGTTTAGAAATATTGTCTAGAAGATTATAGATAACAATAAAAATCTATTGTGTCTGCTAATTAGCGAGCCAACAGATTAATCATAATAATTTCTTTTGATATATAAAGACTGTATTCTGTTTTGTGTGCCAAATCTAAATCCGATAAGCTGTTTCTGAGATTAGCATGCACAAACAGACAAAAGTTCTAACAATCATTGTTTCGGGTGCTATTTGCATTGATAAAGGTCCCAATAATATTTTATCTCATATATCTTACATGTACAAACAGCAATCCGTTACATTTTTATTATATGTATTGATGATTGATGAGGATTGATAAATTGGAAATTTAACCAAGTAAATGTTGAACAATTTATATTTAAATAGTTTCAATTGTATTTTTAATGATTTGAAGTAGGAAGAAACTTGGAAATATACTATCTTAGATAACAACAACTAATTTATCATATTATAACAATGCTCTTATCATAAAATCTATACTAATGTACAATTGAGAGAAAATGATGCTATGAGTCTGATAAGAATTTTTAAAGAACATTATTTTTATGTCTCATACATAGGTATTTAAGTACATATAATCACACCTGTTTCTCATTGGGGTAGGCAGAGAGTATACTGTATGATTACACTGACATGACTCTTTTGATTTTAACTATGCTTTGTGAATATGGACATTATAAAAAAATGCTTTCTTTCTTCTTTCTTTTTCCATTTAATATAATAACTTTAAAATGCTTTCTATCAAGTTAATAATCTTATTGGAACCCAAACTATTCAAATATCTATTAATATAATGAGCATGATGAAACTGTAACTATATCAAACATAGTAATCAGACCAAGAAGGTAGGCATATAGCACCAAAAACAAAATTTCTAAGTTCACAACAAGAATTTCTAATTAAAATTCAGTTGAATGACTATGGAATTAAAATACACCCATGGACAAAAGAATCAAATTATTTTTAATTTGTTTAGTGAAGTAAAATCTATTGAATTCTTGTTTGTCCTTTGAAAATGTTTGTAAGAACGCGCATTTGTTTTACGTGCGGAAAGAAAGTTAAAGGTGGGCTCTTGTGAACTTTAAAAGGGTAAAAATCCAAATTGATACTCACTGATTTGCTGCACAGCAATCTGTTGCTGCTGGTGTTGTTGATGTGCCGCTGCGGCGGCCGTGGCGGCGGCATGAGCGGCCGCCTGCGCGCTCAACACGTGAGCCGTCAGCTCGCCGCCTACCAAACCGCCATCCAGCACCTCCACACCGCCCAGCGCTCCGCTAGAATATAATCCCATCATTGTCACCACCGTACAATACACAGCACAACTATCAACTAAATTATTTACGTAAATATCGATGGCCGAATCACGATTCGGTCCAACGACGCTTTCACTTTGTGGCAAAGAAAAAAAAAAACAAAACACGATCTCTGCTGTTTACATTCAGCCAAATTTCCCGCTAATACCACAAATGAGTTTGAACTACTTATTAACTAAACTATCACAGAATCAATATTATTTGAATATATTTTTGTACAACATAATTAAAGGAATAATAATTTACATTTCACACAACGCAAACATAATATTGTTGAGATAAATTGAATTTTGTAACCGAGAAGGTTGTCATTAACAATTGTATTGTTTATGGTGAAATTCGTACGTCAATGACAGTTGAGAAAAATGATATTACAATAGGATGTAAATATTTACGTTTGAACGCGATAAAGAAAAAGTGGCTTGTGACATGTGTGAGTAATTTGAAATTAAATATTATTTGCTCTACAGTGTAGGACATAAGTCCTTCATGTGACAAATCTGATATTCAGCAAATTTAGAAATTGAATCTCATGCGGCTTCCAAAGGGAGGCAAATATTTGCAAACGGGGTGAAACTGAATCCGTGTTTGAAATCTGATGCCAACTAAAGCGAGACATTTATTCGTATCGTAGAAATATAGAATCTGAGACAAATTATTTATAATATAATATTGTTATCCACAGGCTGAATAATTTCGCATTGTAATAAACACGTACCTCTATAAAATAATCATTCTGATAATTATATACGCTAGTGGTTTAATTGAGTAACATTAGTTGAAACGAAAAATTAAGTGGTAATGTTCGATGGCAGACTATGACTATGGCGTTTAGGTACGTTTAAATATAAAACAAATAAAAAGATAGTCTTAATCTAATAGTATATATGTAATAGCAGCGATAACTTTGGAGTATGACCGTCGGATTGGTAAATCAAGGTTGCATGTTCGGACCCTAGCAGGTTCACTGTCCAACCAGCGCCGCGCGCTGTGTTCAAGGCGGTCACGCACCGCGCTTTAGCAGGTGCGCCGCGGTGAAGTCAAATCCCGGTTGTCTGTTGACACCCATCAACAGACCATAACCTGCTATAGTGGCGGTGAATGGTGCTACGGACGTGGGGCCTTCACAAAGGTTAGGTAGGACAGTGTAGCTTTTAGTCGGTAGGAGTCCGGCACAGCGTCCATGTTGGATTTTCCACCCAAAAAAGTACACTAACCAGACCCGAAACTAGCACACCTTGGAGAAGTTCTCGATGTGTGGCGTGTAAAGCTATCAGAGGCAAAGGCTTAGCTACTACCGTAACAGCCGTATCAATGACCGTGTGTAGTGTGTATGACTATTATGAGGAATAATGAAAATACGGCAATAATTACTGTCTCACTGTGTCTTTGCCAAATACAAGGAGTCCCATTATTTGTTTAATATAGGTGAATGAGTGATGTTAGCATTCTTCACACCTACAGGTAAAAAGGGCTCTGAAGAATTTTGATACAAGGTCCATTTATAACTAGATACAGCAATGGTCAGAGGCCTACTTTTACACATTACAGGAACTTTTAAGTATAAAAAAATAGGATTGATTATCATAATATTATATACGTTTTAATTTTAAATCTGGGAGGCGCAGGTTCGAATCCTGTTCGTGACCGTATTCTTTTTCCATTTAATATTATAACTTGTAGAGTTCGCTAAGCATGCGTTAATGCTTTTCAAAGATTTATCTTGAAATTTTTTTTTTTTATAATTTGTTTGTTCTTTATTCTCTAATTTTCGCATGCCTATACCTATTTTTATATTGTTTACCAATTTTTGTGAATACCATGTCTCTGGCGAATAAAGATTCTATTCTATTCTACGGGTGGTTTAAAAAACTCTGTTGTTGTTCTTCAACTATATGACAGGTAGAAGAAGAATCTAATAAAAAATAGATTATATCCAAATTACATTTATAAAAAATTATATACTTTAAAAAAATCTAGACGTTCAAGTCTAACAGAAAAGCGCGCCGTCGCCGGAAAAGCTTTTATTTTATTGAAAATGAACTTATCCGTACAGCTGCTCCACAAAATTACCCTCCTACGAGTTGCGCATTTCATCTCCACGAGGTTATTGCTATCTCTTTTTAGCTTAAAGATTTTCCAGTAGTAACGCGTCTCTGTCCCTCTCTTGAACCAATATACCTGTCACTTTCGGACACGGATGTTAGTTGTACTGCCATTTCACTCGCAGTTTAAGGGTGTGGTGTGGAGGGTAGATCCTCGTTGCTCTAGGGCAGTCGGCGAAAACCGTGGAACGGAGCCGGTTGTTCTACAGCTATCACAGTCAATTTAAGTAAATATGCTTTATAATTTTATTAAATACAGCATAGGTATGGTACTATTAACTCATATATAATATATTAGGTTTACTTAATATTTAAATAGATCGATCTCACCATTAAATTCTGCGTTTAGAAATACGCATATTATTATATTTATTAAAACTAGGAATTGTTTTAGCAAAATCTCGCGCAATGCATATCTCGAACCCTTTGTTAAACACACCCAAAGATGATTCAATAAATTAAAGATAAATATTTGAAAAGCATTAACGCATTCTTAGCAAACTCTAAAGTAATATTATAACTTTATGATTCAATAGTTTTACAATACTAAACAGATTAAGGACAAAGTAACATAACTTGATCCTCTTACCATGTTATATTTAACTATTGACTATTAATATGAGAAAAATATGCGAATGAGGTTCACGAGTGTCATCCATGGAAATATTGTTTCAAATACAGCTTTTTGATATTAACATATGACAAAAATAAGATTACAAAAATTACAATAGCCTTAATTTCTAAATGACGACGTGGTTATTTTATTGACTGTTATAATAGAAAACTATTTTCAGCCGTATTATAAGAGGCAAGATGCTATTACTTGAGTTAATTACATAGCATTAAATTTATTAGAGCAGCTTCTTACCTATGCAAACTTGAGAGAATCTTAAGCTTTTACTCAAATTATTCATACTGAATATAAATTAATCACATCTGCACAGAGAACTTTTAAATCCCGCTTAAACACGAATTAAGAAATATTAAACGGTATAATCTTGTTCGCCAAGTTTGATAGATGCGCGCATCTTCCGAGGGATCTTTGAAAAAAATCCCCTAGCCAACTATATATCAGAAAGGACGTTCGCCATTTATCTCTTCCAAATATTATGTGGGGTCCGTTTCTTACAACCTTATACTATTCTTGTGATAAAAGAACTCGAATAGATGTCTCTATTTTGTATTCAAAATATTACAGATTTTCCATATGGGACACTCGTTAAAAATACATATTTCATGTCTCAGATTTATTATGTGAGAGCGTTTTCCATTTGCAACGAAATAATTTTCTCGTTACTTAAATTGCTGGCATTGTTAAATTGTTCTTAATCATATACAATATTCATGCACGCGAGCTTTACTGAACCTAGGTACTTATCTTTGAACACAGGCCATCACACATAGATTTATGAAACCTCCGAAGCGTGAGTAAATAAATACTCAATGCTTCACCATAGACGTAAGTACATAGCAAGATTAATTAAGTGAAATTGATTTATGTACATCTTTTGAGAAACAAACTTCAACAACTCTCTCTCACTTTAAAACATAATAACTAACAATGTCATTCACCTTCTTCTCCTATCACACGAATTACGTAAAGGTTTATCGCAATAAATTTGATTTCGATGAATTAAGACTCAGTAAAGTGAGAAAACCGTCAGGCGTGACAAATAGTTTCTTTAATTCGCTTTCGGGTCAGAGGCGAAGCGCCCGGCTGTTTGTTACGTGTTGTCAATAGTGGGGAGAAATAAGTCACTCGTGCATTGGAAACTTTGTAACCAATCTGCGCCTAATTTGTAAAGAGGGAGACTTATCTTGATATTCGATAATATCCTTTTATTTATAGTTATTTTGAACATTTACGGTTAGTAGTGGGCGTTGAAACGAAAGCATTTAATAATCCTTTTCAAATTATGCAAATAAGCACAATAGATATAGATAGATATTTTAATCAATTTTAGTTTATTGCTTAACTCAAATTGGAAATAAGTACAACGAAAAGTTTGTTGGAATTTTAAGCTGTTAATCACATTTCTATGTATGGTACCTATGCTTTTTTTTTTTTTTAATTTTAAGATTAAAAGTTAGCAAGCATTATAATACTATCTGCCTAGCCTTTTCCCAATTACATTGGGGTCGGCTTCCAATCAAACCGGATGCAGCTTAATACCAGTATTTTACATGGAGCGACTGCCTATCTGACCTCCACAACCCAGTTACTGGGTAACACGATATCTCGTGGCATGACTGGTTGTCAGACTTTCAGGCCTCTGACTAACGGCCGTCATAGATCTTAATTTGACAACCGGGACCGACGGCTTAACGTGCTCTCCGAGGCACGGAGGGGTCTCGGTATAAAATGATGGTCACCCATCCACAGACCGACCGCGGCAAGCACAGCTTAACCTCGATCGATCGATCTGTGCGGCTGTTACTTAGCCACGAGCACCTCAGCAAGTATTATAATACAGTTGTTATTATTGCTTACTCACTTTAGTATTTATGCCGTTCGCTCTAAAAGGGTTTGAAACGTTAATTGTTGCGTTCTATGGGTAAAATAAATGGCTCCTGAATGCCAGTGTTGCTGAGTGGTGTTGATAAAAAACAAATAAAAAATAAAAGACTTTTATTTCTACGTTATTAACTATTAATGATAATTTAATTAACTAGATGGTCTTTTGATGTGATTGTTTCATTAAAACATTAAAGATCTTACATATAAAAAATAATCGATATATTGTTAATAATTGGTTCTTGTTTACCGATCAACAGTAATGAAGTGACACAAGTTTTAAGAGTTTGTTTGTACAAAAGTACGTATTAACCTGTTTTAGGGGAAAATAAGTATTTTTAAGTACTAAGCAGTTTTGTGTGCATCACGCGAGTGTGCAAATTTGTATTTATTCAAATTTTAAAGTAGACCCACCTGCCACAATCAAATTACGCATGTTCTCAAAAAAGGACAGGTCAAGAGCAAACTTAATCGACGAGCATGCATGAATAGGTTTCAGAATCTTAGCAAGTGGAAATTAATAGTCTCTGCCGAAGTACCACACCGACTCATTGGTCTAGTGGCCACAGGGATGACCACTAGACCAATCCGTCAGTGTCATTGGGTTTCTGATTGGATATTCTCAGTATCAGCCCGGAGTTTGTTATAGGGCCAGGTTGACGGCAATAGGCTCACCTCCTATTACGGGATTTTATAACGGCATGGTGGAATGAGGGTGAACAACTGTGTACACCTCTGCTTACCCCTTCGAGACAACAAAAACCAATAATACACACGATTAATCCCGTTAAAAGTTGTTTTATTATAATGTGTAGTGATCGCGGAAACCTAAGATATTATAATAAAACAACTTTTAACCGGATTAATCGCGTGTATGATTGGTTTTTTTGTTTTTTTGTTTTTCCTGACGTTTCGAACACTTTGCAGCGTTCGTGGTCTCAGGAGGACCTAAGATATTACTATTTTGTGTATTTCATAGTTATGTATGTATTTATTGTGTTATCAGAAACACCAAGGCCGTAGACAGTAATTGATTGGGGGCTTCTACGTCGAATTTATTTATTTGTCTGGGGGGGGGGGGACTGTGTCTACTCTTTTTCACCTATGAATTTTGTTTTTCCATTTAAAATTATAACTTTGGAGTTCGCTAAGCATGCGTTAATGCTTTTCAAAGATTTATCGTTAATTGTTAAGGTAATTGCATCTTTACGACATTGTATTAACTGCAAAGTTAGTCGTGTCGGTTCGGTCATCTGTATAGGGACTGAATAGATAGATAGCAATGACGTCACCAAGACGTCTTAAAATGTGGAAGAAGAATTCACGGTGGTGAGCAGACGCCGAGATGGCTTGGAGTACCTATTTATCCGGGAGGCGCAGGATCCAATCCTGCTCACGATCGTATTCTTTTGTCATTTAAAATTATAAGTTTAAAGTTCGCTAAATCTTAATATTTTATAAATCTTTGATAAGCATTAACGCATATACGTTTATCTGAATTTCTAGGTTCTACGCCCCCCCCTCCCTTTCAACCCCCTCTTCCCCGGGCTACGGCAACGAGAAACACGCAAGACAGTCTGCGGCTGCAAAAGAAACAGGCAGACACATCAAAATAATGTACAAAACTTTTTTATGACTTTACTTCCTTTGTAATATATTCTTATTTGCTTACATGGGCACAAAGTTTATATATAGGAACTAGCTGATGCCCGCGGCTTCGCCCGTGTGGATGTCAGTTATCGCGACCAAAAGTAATCATGAATTTTAATCCCGTTCCCGCTTTCCAATTACCGCTTTATAATCGGAAACAAATAAGCCGTCTGGGAGCTCTCAACGAAAACGCTGCCTAAACCCTTTGAGATATAACAAAATGATGTATGGTGGATTTGCGTATCTTATATAGGTCTACAGAAAAGTCCGCGATGGCATATGTCTTTCTGTCTATCTGTTAAACATACTATATCCATTTACATACTTGAAAAAATGGACAATTATAAAGCGGCAATTGGAAAGCGGGAACGGGATCAAAATTTCATGATTACGTTTGATCACGATAACCGACATCCACGCGGGCGAAGCCGCGGGTATCAGCTAGTTACATATATAAGAATAATAGCTTTCTGAACTCTTTCTCCATATAAATTTTAATTGTAACTACATAATTTCATATTCTTCCGTCCGCGTAGGTTTTGTACAAAGTTTTGACTTCACGTACCTTCTAATAAACAGATAAGAAAATAATGAAAGATCATCACTTGAGAACGGATTGACCGACGACGTTGATTTTTTCTGTAAATTTAAATGTGTTTCGATTTTTTCTTTATCGTAAATCATCGGAAAAGCATTTCATGACCAATTTTTCTCATTAGTAACCTACACCCTTATGAAGTTTTTTAATTATATACTATATATCACTATGCATAGTTGATTTTGTGAAAAGAATTCGTTAAATCAAAATCAGTATTTTCTATGTATACCTACGCGGCTGTTCTGAGTCGGAACAACCCTCCGGTCGTCGACCCCACCTAGATCGGACTCGGCTCACTCGATAAACACAGAGGGATGAGTCCAATGCGAAACTGACTCAAATATAGCATTGTTTATCATAACCAAATGTGGGGAGCAATGCACAGATTCATATCAATTTATTTCTTAAAAGGGTGGAGGATAGACCGCCTTCTTGATTTGATATATTTTTAAGCATTAAAAAAATCGTTATTCCGATTAAGAAGTGTTTTTTTTTATTATAATCTAAATGAATATTTGAGTGATGTTTCATTATAAATTTAATTTGATTTGTATTTGTTGTAGTATTGACAATAAAAAATAGTTTTTTTTTTAGAATAAAACCGCCTCATAGCAGCACAACTTAATAGGCATGACAAAGGATTCTAAAAAATTACCTAGTTTTATTAAAAACGATTATGATTATCAATAAAATAAAAGTATAAAATGCTGCAATTGGCCATGTTTACTGAAACGTCAATCACAGCGAATGACGTCACGCCTCAGTCAAATGTCAATCATCGCCGTACATTGTGGCTTCAACTTATGTTAAATATGCTGAGGCATGACGTCAAAACGGCGCCATGACACCCAGCAGCGTTTTCGCAGTTAAATCAAATTAGAGACTTAGTTTATTGCTGAAATAATGATTTTCGGTGAAGTAGACATGTACTATCGCGGACACTCCCGCCTAACCACCACTATGTTCATTTTCGCTTGCACTAAAAAGATAGAAGCGCTCTGTAGCCCCGCCAAGGTCAAATGAGATCTTCCTTAAAATTCACAAAACGGAGTATACGTGATGCGTCTCTTAGCTGCGCAGTGCAGATTGCAACTAATTACGTTCTCGCTTTCCTAATAGGCGAACACTTTAAGGGGGAGTGACATGGCGCCGGCGCAGGATATACATGAAAAAAAAATTAAGTGGGCAGGCCGCGATAGTACCTACATTATAAAAGGAGATTTCAAAATCTTTTATCATGCCTATTCTTTTGATGATCTTTATTTTTACCTATGATAACTTATATAAATAAAAATATCTTCTGGGTTGTGAATGTGTTTACGTGTGTGATATGCGATCACGTTATGAATCATGTCATTTGGAAAATACGATTTGTAAGAAAAAATTGCGGTTTTTCGCTCGAGATTTGGACAAATAACACTTTATTCATTTCTTTTGGATCAGAAAAAAACTGTTAAAATCCTTAAAATTTCGAGTCAAAGGTCGCAAGCTTGAATCCAAGGCACCACTGACATTTCGAAGTCATGTGCGTGTTATAAATTAATTATCACTTGCTTAAAACTGTAAACGAAACCATCGTGAAGAGACCAGTGGGGTTACTCTTGAAACTAATACCAATTCCAATCCAATTCCAATATTAAATAGACGCCTTATAACAACGCGTAATTTTAAAATAAATTACCTACATTACAGTTACCTCAATTTTAAAGCATGTTGTCTTCATTTTATCCCGAATCTATAATTGTTTTTTAGACATTTTGGCATTTAAAAGTACATACTGACATATTTCCAATGTCAATCGAGCGGAATTATTTTCAAGAGTAAGCCCACAGCACACCTGAGAGATGTTCTCGATGGTGTGTAAAGCTATATCAGAGACTAAACTCTGACACTAGGCACCAAACGCGGCGTCGAAAATTATATTATAATTAGCCTAGTTACTCCATAAATGGTCAGCTACCTCTCAGTAAAATCTTATCAGAATCAGTCCAGCCGCTTCGAGCATTAGCCGGAATAAACAGACAGACAAAAAATTTAAATACTTATTTTTAGGCATTAGTATCGTGCAAATAACACTATCAGCTTAAAAAAATAACGATTATTTTGACATCACAAACAGTCACTTCAATTTTATTTAATTGAAACGTATTTTCGTTAACGCCGTTATTGGGGCTGGTCATCTCTAAACTGTCATCGCAAAGTTTTGAATTGTAACTAGATTACTAGACTCTATAGACTTCACATTACATGGTTCTCACATATGATTTCTATATTATAAATACAATGTAACCAACAATATTGTAATTGTTTGATGAAAAAGAGTAACCGTGGAGTTTCTTGCCCCTTCTTCTCCACAGGAATCTACACTTTGGAACGTGGCAACTAGTTTTTTTGACAATTCAAAATTGCCTGTGAATGGTCTAATTGAAATAAATGCTTTGACGTTGACTTTGATTGATGATGATGATGACTAGAAACCGAACCCGAGACTCACTCGAACAACGCGGATAAGTTTGCAGTTGTTTAAAGTATTATTGTAATATTTCTTGTTTTTTAGCTTCATCCTCATCACAATACGAGGTCAAGCGGGCGGCTTCGTGTTCTTCCATAATAATGCAGCATTCTTACATTTTAATACCAGCCACCCGCCCCGGCTAATCTCGAGCGCAATTTTAACAAAAAATCTATCCAATTTTCCGGTGGATTTTCTCTTGAAAATAAATCTGCTCGATTAACATTGGAAAGATGTTAAATCGTCCGTTCACCTATATGCAAAAATGTCTTAAAAATATTATTAAAGAATCTATTACTAATAAGCCAACGTGCTTTAAAATTGAGTTCTGCCTACCTAACTACCTGCCCAGCCTTGTCCCAATTACATTGGGGTCGGCTTTCAGACCGGATGCAGCTTAATACCTGTATTGTACATGGAGCGACTGCCTATCTGACCATTTATGTTAACATTACTCATTATTTTAAGGCGTTGATTAAACATTGGAATAGGCATGATGACAGATTTTGAAATCTCTTTTTATTACTTAGGTACACGTCTACTATATCCGAAAAACACATTTTTTCATCAATAAACTGATTTATTACGCAAATTATTGCATTTTAATTTATCTAATTCGAATTATGCGTGTAAACGCTCATAGGTGTCATGGTGCCACTTGTGCCGTCAAGCCTCGGTAAATATTTGACAAAAGTTCAAGCAGCACGTACGGTTGTGATTGATATTTACCTGGGCGTGACGCCATTCGCTGTAATTGACATTTCAGTCTTCTTCTTATCGTGTGGTTGATGAATAACCGTGTGTCAGAGTTTAAACTTACCGTAGGCCTCTGATGTCTTAACACACCATCGAGAACATCTCTCAGGTGTGCTGGTTTCCTCACGATGTTTTCCTTCACCGTTTTAAGCAAGTGATAATTAATTATTTGCCCGACTAGTTTCGAGCACGAACGGAGCCCTTAGTCGTGACTCAGTCCACGGTAATGTCACGAGTCAGACTGGCGCTGCATCGTGCCGCATGCCGCTTATAATGCCATGCCACATGTAAACCGTGGTCAGAATCCTTTATTTGTGGTTAGTAACCCAAGAGTGTCTCTCGATGGGATGGGATTTGGAGCATTTACATCTGACTGAAGAGCACGTTAAACATCCAGAGAACACGTCAATGAGAGGCCTATATATACCAAGTCTAATAAGAATTCGACGGCGTGTTCGGCGCAGTGTATCGCAGGTTCCTGCACGGAGCAAATATTTGTACAATCTACAGATACTTGTTACGGGTCTGAGTGAGTGCGCATGAGAGATTATGTGTCTATAAACGCACCCACGATATAGGAAGAAATTCCTGGTATCGCGCAAAGTTATAGAAACAAAAAAATTACAATTTACTGAAAACAACAGAAAAGACTGCCACACTGTCCTGTGTTCCCAGGTCAGGCAATGTTTAAAATTATTTTTTGGAATAGAAATACAATGGTTGATGGCAATATGCTCACCATTGTGTTAACAATTATAAAATAATTGCCGTTGACTAAATGTAAATGACTTAAAACACTTGTATCCATGACGATATTTCGTCTATGGTACAACAAAAAGGGTGTAGCTGTCATTGACTCCGGGAATTTTGGCTTTAAAAAAGGTTACCACACCTTTTTTTAAAGCCAAAATTCCCGGAGTATAAAAATTAACTTTTTCTGAGAAGTAAGAATACTGGCTAAGTATTATGTATTCGCGTTAAAGAAAATAAAATGGAATATACATATTCATGTTGTTTGTCTTCTGGATAGATAACAATTGTGTCAATTTTGTACACTTCTGCTTACCTCTACGGTGATACAGGCGTGATGCTATGTAGTTCCGGAAAAACTAACTAAGTAAAAGTATGAGAGAATGTTTTCGATCCACCGTTTACCACACCTACGTAGAAAAAGTTGTTGTACTATTTAAAGGTGGGCGAGACTGGTTAATTTTAGCTAGACTGTTACTGGCATAAAAGATCTAGGTTATGAAGTGCATGACGTATTATTGTGATAGTCTGTGTAGGTATATTGATCATAATTTGACAACAACATGAGATTGTTAGTGATTTTTTGAATTTGACATAACAAATTATAACTTTTAGATTTGACATAATATTGAATTATAAGTTTTGAATTTGGCACTTTATAGATTATGAAATTTTGACATAATATTAAATTTGAAGTTTCTGTAATATACAATTTCGTAAACAATGCATTGTACCTCTAAAATGAATAGTTCAGTGTAAAAATTTGTGTACAATAAAATTAAAAGTGTATACCACACTTAAAATTTATTTTTTCGTTTCGTTGTCTAAGACAACACAGTTTATAATTTGTCAATGGTACTCTTCCTTGACTCTCCTCTTTCTTGTTCCAGCCTTCATCATGGCGACTTTTATATTATTATTCCCATAGGCCTTCGTAACTACTATTGTAGTCATCCATTAATCATGTACAATATAAAATATATGTTCAAGAATATCTTTTATTCATTGCAACATCAAATATTCCAAAACATAATAATGTAGATAATTTTTTTAACATAAAAAACTTCTGCGTTCTACGTAATGCAAATACTAATAGACATCTATATCATAGATTGAGAATATCTTGCTATGGTCTATATTAAGAACAATACCAGCCAGTGTTACATTAAACGTCGCCACAGCATGAGAGCGCGTTGCCAGGACAACGCTCGAGCCCCCCCGTAACCTACTTCTCACAGTTTGACTCTTTACTTGCGAAGGACGAAAACACCCTGATATTATCCACCATTTTATCACTCCTTTTCCTCCCTCTTTAATGTGTAAATGGACACGTAAATCAAATATTGCTTTTGATTTGTGTCTTTGCTTTAAGTAAAACATTTATTATCTATGGTAGCTTGACAGTTTAAATTAAAAATGGCGAAGAAGTTGGCGGGCAAATATTCTTCATAAAAACAAAACTAAATGTAAACTAAAAGGAAGTCATCAATGGTTAATAATATCAACAATAAAGAAGTAAAAATGTTCTTCAAAAAGAAGAAAATCTATGTCAAAGAGTTGGTCCGTTCAAAGAGATGTGATTAGTTTTCATATTTAAAACTGTGACTTACAGGAAAAATGCACGCAAGAATGTGACCAATGAGGTGAGGCTTTGTTAAAGAGCTATTTGCCTACTTAATTTTATTAGATTAATTATAAGGTTTCCACCACATCTTAATCGAGGATCTTATACTTAGATGACTTTATGACTGTATTTCACCGATAGGCGAATAATAATTGTTAAGGAAAATTCAGTCTCCAAACCAAGGTAAAGATTTTACGATTTTCCGAATAAAATGGCGGAGGCAGGACAATGGGACGTTCGATTTTCAAAACCTCAGCTCAGCTATCTTAGCTTAGGTGCGGGGAAGGCACTAAGAAAATTGACTAAAACCTTCAAATTTAGAACACCCACCAAAAAGAAACATAGACAACCCCAAAGATGCGTGCTGATGAATTAAACCATTTTTTTTACTGGAAAATCGATAGTTGATTGTGGGCGTTCATTGAGGGTGTCGTAGAGGCCAAGGGGGGTGTTGGCGCGTGCGCGGGGCGGCGGGCGGAGGGGCGCGGCGGCGCGGCGCGGCCACGCTGCCTCACTCGCCCGCGGGCCGCCGGCCGACACGCGCGTCACGACCATATTGTCCTGTCACAGCAGTACGTGTTGCCTACAGTTACTGCTGCGTCGGGACAAGCGGGCCGTGGCGTTGCAAACACATCAAAGAAGACCCACAACATTTCTCTGTATATCTTGTGTAAACTGTACTAATAATTTTTTTGCAGGTTATCTTTGAGAAAACACGAGAAAAGCCGCTGTAAAGTTCTTGTTAATAT
This sequence comes from Xylocampa areola, assembly GCA_935421205.1. Classification (NCBI taxonomy): domain Eukaryota; kingdom Metazoa; phylum Arthropoda; class Insecta; order Lepidoptera; family Noctuidae; genus Xylocampa; species Xylocampa areola. The sequence continues at coordinate 295,783 of OW285228.1, read as the reverse complement.
TACTTTTGGTCGTGTTAAGTGTTTCCGTGGTGTTGTGTGAGTGTTGTAAGAAGTCTTTTACTGTAAAATCGTTCGTTTCGCGTAGATACGATAGTGGTTTCAACACATGATCACCGGAGGGTGCATATATCGAGCGGAGCTTTGCGCATGCGCGCCACATTTTTCGCTGCATCTGAAACTCCGGCCATTTTCTACTCGCGAATCGTGTTCTATTCGATTTTAGACGAAATTGTGTCTTATATATGTTATTTTTAGGTTGCTTTTGGATTGTGAAGATGTATTTCCTTGAAATATTTTGGTTTTGTTTTCCTTTCATTGATTTCGAAGGGACAATAAACTCCGGATGGTGGCGCGCAGGGGTGGTAACTAGGTTGACAAAATTCGAGTCAATATGGAGCTACCCTGGCCTGCAAAAGGCACAGGATGAAGATATATATATGTTTAATCTAATATTAGTATTTATTTTCCTTAACATTTTCACAGATTTCCAAGAATGAAGCACTTTTCTTCTTCCACTGAAATCTGAGAGTGAATTCTCTTAGAGCAAAGAGGTTTCAGTTTATTATTTTATTCGCACAGGGGGTGAGGGGAAGGGGAGAGAGGTCTTTGCCCTGCGGGTCAATACGGCTAAAATATTAATTTTAGTTTTAAGTTAGATGTAGATGTAGAGCTTTTAGAGGTTAGGAACTAGATAGCCAAGTAGGTGTAGCCGAAAGGCGTTACCGGTGACGCCATCGAGCGACGGGGTAGCAACCGTTCCGAATTAAGAGGAACAGTTGGCACAAACGAGTAGAATTTAGCCACATAGCAACACTCATTGATACTTTAGTAGTAATACAACCTCCTTTATTTGAGAAGGGCGTTGTACGCTTTGGTATTGGCACAATAAGTAGAATAATTGATTAATTCGCAACTTTAGGGTTGGCCATTGGATGTTTGTCTTAGTGAGTGTTCAATTTTCGAATGTGCAATTAGTCGATTTTCGTTTTTTTTCTTCTTGTAGTGTTTATGATTTTGTCGATTTTGTTTTGGTAAGAATTAAAATGACGATTTCGTATTATTTTTAAGACAATTGTATTGTTTTCTTCATGCCTCTTTTTATAGTATTTATGAACTTTGTTTCCGGAATAAATTAAATAATTTAAATTAATTTTTAGAACTTATTGTCATTGTGTGTAGCCATCTAGACACACAAGGACAATAAATTCTACAAAAGAGATTTTCTCGATACTGTATAAATCCATGTCACTGGCCTACGAGTGGTTTAAACTTTGACACTAGGTTGTTCATCGACCACACGATGAGAATAAGTTTCACAATAGTAACAAGAAATTGTAAAATATTTCATTATAACAGTATAAAATCTTAGCTATCGCAAGTTAAATATTCCGGTATCTGGGCGTTGCCATGGTATTTTCAACAGATGGGGTAGCAACTAGATACGAGTACACATCTTTATGGGCAACTTAATGGACAATATTGGCCACACCTAGCAGTATGGGCGTTGCAGACAATGTTAGGGGGAGACAGGTCTTACAATATTTAGGGCACTGAATATAGCTTTTTAGGAGAGTCTAGGGCGGGGTGTTTAATTAATGTTTAACATTGAAACTGGCAGAATTTTGACGTAGAATAAATAAATGTAGATTTTAATTGGAATGGGTAGTGGACTTATTGCCATAAACCGGGTATAATTAATCGAGTTGACACGCCACAATATCGCTTTGAGTTTAGCCTGTGATGACATTAGTATGTGTGAAATAAATAAAAGAATTTCCTAACGGAAAAACTCAATAACTCTACCCAACTTGAGAATCCAAGACCTCACGCTTAGCAGACATCTTTACGAGCACAAGGGTAAGTAGCAGTGGATTTTAATTCTCTATTAATTGGTTTTCCTCACTGCTTACTCATACTGAGAATATTCGTTCACAAAATCAAAATCAATCTAAATTGCTTTATTCAAATTAGCCTTAAAATTTGCGCTCCCAAAAAGCTCACCCTTCACAGCTTCCTAGTTTTTGAAATAGGTTACAATTAAACTACATAGCAAGGCCTCTTTTCTGTTAGGAAAGTTCTTATTAATAGCTCGGTAAAGGATAAATGATATTTATTTCTATAAATGTATCTGTTACATACACTTTTACAAGTTAAGTTTTTTAACTAGATACCGTCGCCATTTCCTATCTAACTATGTCTGTATGAAATGGCGAAACAAACTCAGAGGTCAACGTTTCTTTAAAGTCCAGACATTATTTAATCAACATATGAGTTACCATTTAGGGATGAGTCTGGGATGGCCTTTTGAGGAAAGAACCATAGCAGTTATGAGTTGATCTGTCCTAGTTAGGACAGATGATAGTTAGACACGTGCATCAGTCACCGTGTAGCTAAGGTAACTGAGGGAGTTCAACGACGAGTACATGACGATACCGGATTGGCAGGATATAATAAATTAAATTTTAAGTGTTTAGAATTGTGCCCGGCAGATTGCAATGGACTCATGCAATTTTTTATGATAATTATAAAATATAAAATTTATATTTGAGACAGAAGAGGCCCTAGAAGAAAAGGAGCATATTCTATATTTATAGAAATGAATTCCTATTTCCTTTGGTCACACCATAACTTGAGAACGACTGCACCAAATTGGATAGGTAATTCTTTTTTTGTTGTGTTCGTCATTGTCAGGACAAGGTTGAAACATTTTTTTTAAATTGTACTCTAAAACTTTTTCAACGGGGCGGGTGAAACCTCGGTGCACAACTAATAAAGATAAATTATATTTCGTGCCGTCTCCTTGTTATATTGGCTGTTAGTATAGTCTATGTATAGTCTATGTTCTATCAAGTATCCCATAAACAATCAAATTTAAACAGAGCTAGCGATGATTTTAATACCCAAGTACTAGGGTGACATGATTCGGCAAGAGGTACAACAGCGCAGCGCAGCGTAGTCACGTAGCACAGGCTACGAGTCTACAAACTATCCGATTGGTTACGGAAATACCTACGCAGCGACGTAGCAGTGGCGTAGAGAATTACTCGGCCTAGACAAAGCACAGTTTATTTATCTTATTGTTTTGTAATAGTAATATTATACTGTATCGGAATTGGGTTCATCTGTAGCGAGGAATTCAATTCCGAAATAAAAAAAGCTTGTTACTAGAGGAAAATAAAGTAAAAGAGTACAGTTAGCGATAAAAGTCGTTGAACATTTTTCTGCTTAAAAAGGTCCTAATTTATTACTTATCTTAAAAGAATTAATATGTAATTCAAATAAATTCACTTTGGCTAAGAATGAAATGAAAATAAACTATTTGTAAATATATATTGTACTAGCAAGACGAAAACTGCTCCTTGAACGGCGAACATTAAGAAAATACTATAATTATTGTAAAAAAAAATTGAGGCTTAAATAAATCCTTGAAGAGCATTATCTTTTCAGTCCCTATACAGGTGACCGTACTGACACGACTAATTTTGCAGTTAATAAAATGTCGACCAACTGCAATTATCTTAACCAATACAGGTAAATCTTTAAAAAGCATAATGCTTTTAAAAGAAGTATTAAAATGTTGCAGAAGAATTTGGGGTAATGAGCAGAGGTCGAGATGACTTAGCGGTCAAGGCGCCTGGAGTATTTATCCGGGCGCAGGTTCGAATCCTGCTCAATACCGTATTCTTTATCCACAAAAAAAGTTAATCCTTATAAATGACACATTGATCCCCTATAAAAAGTTAACTAATAAATTAAGACCTTGTTTAATATAATAAAGCTGAAGAGTTTTAATGTTTCTCTGTTTAACCCTGCTAATCTCTGGAACTACACTTTTTGCATTTGATAGCCCCATTCTTGAGGTAAGTTTAAGGCTATTAAACACAACGCTATGACCTTTAGTAGCCGAGCAAAAATAAAAAAACCGAGTGAAGCCGGGCTAGCTAGCCTATTACAATATGTCTGAGATCTGAAATTTTATCAAACTACCTGTAATACAAAACATTTTGACACTTACGAGGACCAGCCGGGAGACTGCTTCTGACAAAACATCGAACAAATTTGCTCACCACTTTTGGTGGGGGGTGAGGTAACATACAAGCACAAAAGAACTTGCACTAAAGCAACAATAGCTCACGTCGTTACATTAACCGTATTAATACTAAACACACATAAAAAAACTAAACACAAACATAAAATTGTGTCACACACGATTAAATCGTGTTCTATCATTGTCACCATACAGGTAAAAGGTATGAAGGCTTGATTAGGAATCCTATGCCAGTGGCGAGAGGGGACGCTCGCTAAAACTACTCCAGTACTAATTCCTTCAAGTTTTGACATCATATAAATACAGAAAATTCAAAAAGTAATTCATCATATCGCAATGGTTAGTGTTTTGAATTGTGTTAACTTTCTTTCTTCTAGGTTGTAGGTAGGTGCTTCGTGAGGGTCTCTTCAATGATAGTTATATTTTCTTCTAGTTCACAAGACTTCTTTATTTAATGAGTATTAGGTACATTTGTGCAATTATAGGTAATTCCGTGATATAATAAAAAATAAAATAATCTAGCTAGTACGACGTGAACAATGGTAATAAAAAAAGTGCGGACCCGCGGCGTGTCCCCCCCCCGGCCCCGCCCCGCTGCTCGCTGCCCCCGTCGAGGCCTGTCGTTTAATTTATAGTTCAGAGATGGCGTTGCTTGTCTGAACATACCGGCCGCCTTGGAAGGATCCTCTTCTTCCAATTGCTTCCAGGGTATAATACGATTTAGTTTGAGTCTTCAAGAAGGGGGCAAATTTTGGAACAGGCACGTTGAATGATGCCCGTGGATGTGCGTAGCTCGGCAACCCGAGTGATACCATCTTTTCCGGGGAGAAGTCGTATCACTCTTCCCATCTTCCATTTAAGCGGTGGAAGGTGTTCTTCCTTTATCAAAACGAGAGTATTAGAGGCGATGTTATCTTTGTTGACTATCCACTTAGTGCGGCGCTGGAGTTCCGACACGTATTCCTTTGACCAGCGTGTCCAAAAATGCTGTCGTAGTTGCTCCAGTCGCTTGTAGCGTTCCAAACGGGTTGCTGGAATCTGATTGATGTCCTCAGAGGCTGGAGCAGTCAACGGCCGGCCAATGAGGAAATGAGCTGGGGTGAGTGGAAGGTAGTCGTTGGGATCAGTGGATAGAGGAGACATGGGTCGAGAATTCAGGACAGCTTCGATTTGCGTTAACACCGTGCTGAACTCTTCGAATGTTAATTTAGCATCGCCAACGACCCGCCTTAAATGGTGCTTGCACGACTTAACACCCGCCTCCCACAAACCACCAAAATGAGGAGCGTAAGGCGGAATGAAGTGAAAGTTAATGTTATGACTACTAGCAAAATCTAAAACGTCTTTAGTGTTCTGAAATACAGCTGAAAGCTCTCTTTCAGCGCCAACGAAATTCTTTCCATTGTCTGAAAATATTTTATAAGGTTTCCCGCGACGCGATATAAACCGTTTGAGTGCCAATATATAATCTTGTGAAGACAATGAACTGACCAACTCCAAATGCACAGCGCGGGTAGTAAAGCACACAAATAGACAAATGTACGCCTTGATTAACCGTGAACCTCTGCCCTTCCTATTTAGAATATATATAGGTCCGGCGTAATCCACGCCGCATTTCATGAAAGGATAAGTAGGGGCTAATCGTTCTGACGGCAAGTTGCCCATAAGTGGAGTTAATGTCTTCCCCTTAATACGCGTGCACGTAATACATTTATGTACTATTTGTTTAGCTAAGTTCCGAGCTCCGAGCACCCACCAGCTGTCACGCATAGTGGACACCAGGAGTTGTGGTCCAGCGTGGAGCAACCTTTTGTGTTCGTATAAACACAAAAGGTATGTGAACCGATGTTTATGGCATAACACGATGGGGTGCCTTTTCTCATAATTAAATTGAGAATTGTGTAATCTGCCACCTACCCGAATGATTTTATTTGTGTCTAAAAATATATTTAAGCCTGCTATTTTATTAAAACATTTACCACGCTTTTCCTTAACAGGTAAGCTTCTTATAAGGTTACGATATTCATCATAAAACGATTGTTGTTGAACTAAACGTACTAACATTTGTAATGAGTCGCTAATCTCACCGGCTGTTAACGAACCCGTTTTGCTTGGTTGCCTGCTGCACGAGGCGCGCGCGTTATGTATAAAACGTAAGACATACGCACCGGTTCGCTGAAGACGATTAAAACACGAAAATCTATTAAAGTCAATAACAACATTCAATTCTGAATCTGTACTTAATAAATTTATAGTTTTAGATTTTACTTCTGGCAGTGACGTATCAGCTTCGAGATTATTATTAATTAGCCATCTGTCAGTTGGTTCGTAAAGAAAACCCGGTCCGTCCCACCATAGACATATGTTGTCTTCCTTTAATTGGTCAAAATAAACACCTCTAGATAACAAGTCAGCCGGGTTATCCTTACTCATGACATGTCGCCAAATAGTATTGTTAGTTAACTCATTAATTTGTACAACTCTGTTCTGTACGAAGGTTTTTAATTGATGTGGAGCCATTCTAAGCCAGCCTTGAACGATTGTGGAATCGGTCCAGAAATATATTTTTTCAAATGTTAAACGAAGAGAATTTATGATTTTGTTATATAGCTGCGCTCCAACCAACGCACCACATAGTTCAAGGCGTGGTATACTAATAGTTTTAAGAGGTGCCACCCTACCTTTGGCACACAACAACCGAACGGCTATCTCGTTATTGTTATATGAACGTATGTATGCACACGCGCCGTACGCGACCTGCGACGCATCGGTAAATATATGAAGCTCTTTATGCTGCGCGTGTATTATAGTACAACGAGGAACTTTTATTTCAGGTAAGTACTTAACGCTATTCATAAATTGTTGCCACTCATTAGCGATGTTTCTAGGAACCTCGTCGTCCCAATCTAATTTACTGAGCCATAGCTGTTGCAATATAATTTTAGAAGTAGTAACCGCCGGTGCTACTAAACCAAGAGGATCATATATTTGTGAGATGACGGACATAATTAAACGCTTTGTGACGACAACATTGTTGTTGTGTGATTCTAAGTTAGAAGTAAAATACAGCTCATCACTTTTATTAGACCATCCTATACCCAATGTTTTAGATTGGCAATGCTCCCCTATACTCAAGTCTCGACAAGCTTCCGGTGCCACATCATGATTAAACGTCCACTTTCGTAAAGGAAAACAACCGCTTTGTAACATTTTCGATGTTTTGTTACAAATGTCTAATAAGGTATTTAACTCGTTATGACCCGTAATCAAATCGTCAACGTAAAAATCGTCACTGATGACGCGCGCGATGACGTCATCGTCACATTCCTGAGCCAGTTGCTTCAAGCACCGAATACTCAGGTAAGGCGCCGAGGTAGTACCGTATGTGACTGTATTTAATCTATAAATTTGAAGTGGCTTATCAGTATTTGTTCGCCATAGAATGAGTTGTAAATTACGTTGATCGTCTTGAATGAGAACCTGTCTGAACATCTTCTCAACATCTGCGCAGGCAACGTAACGATATTGTCTAAAGCGCAGCAATATTGAACATATGTCATTTTGAATCGCAGGGCCTACGTACTGAAGGTCATTCAATGATTTATTACTCGTGGTGACCGCACTCGCATCAAAAACGACGCGCAATTTAGTAGTTAAGCTATTTTGACGGTAAACACCATGATGAGGCATAATATAAAAAGGTTTAGGTAAATTGTTAATGTCTGCTGCTAACAAAGTCATATGGCCTAACCTTTCGTATTCATCTAGAAAGTCGCAGTACATTGTTTTGTATTGAGGTAAACGTTCCAACTTTCGTTCTAGCGCGTAAAAACGTTTCTCCGCCGAAGTATAAGAATCTCCTAAAACGTTGGGAGAACACTTAAGCGGCATTCGAACTTGAAATCGACCGTCGCTATCACGGGTTGTTGTCTCGCTAAACAAATTCTCGCATAAACTTTCCTCCTTTGATAACATACGCGTAACATTAACTTCCTCAATTTCCCAAAACTTACGTATTTGAGCATCTAAAGTGTCAGTTTGAGTAAAATTGCATTGAACTGCATTAATATTTTTTAAATTATGTGAACGTTTATTATTGACTGGACCGGAGATAATCCAACCGAAACTAGTACCTTGTAGGTATGGTCCGGCTTCAAGTTTGATAGTTTTATTTTCGTCTATTAATGACCAAAACATATCCGCGCCTATTAATATGTCAATTTTAGCCGGTATATTGAACGATGGATCAGCGAGTTGCACATGATCAGGTATCCATATCGTATCGCAATTAATATTTACTGAGGGTAGATACGAAGTTATAGTGGGTAAAACGAGACAATGTAAATTGGAATTGAAATCGTATAACCTTGAACGCATCTTTACATTACATGTATAACTTGATTGTGTGTGTGATTCGCCCACACCACAGACACGTATTGTGGACTGTATATAAGGAATTTTTAAACGTTTACATAAAGTTTCGGTAATAAACGAGTTCTGACTACCATTGTCGAGAAGCGCGCGCACTGTGTGATAATTGTTATCCAAGTCGGCGACTTCAATTAACGCTGTTGACAATAAAACCGGTTGCAATACTTTCGCAGTAGTTGTGAACGCACCGCGCCCCGGGTCAATAACATTACAATCAGCCGTTTGGCTTACGCAATGCGAAACAGATGACTGTGGCAACGTATTATCATTGACTGTTGATCGTGGCGCTGTATTTACACTATCATGATTGTCAGTATGCAACAACGTATTGTGTTTTTGTTGACACAATTTGCACGGGCCAAAAACACACGCTTGAGTGCTATGGCTATCCGTACGTATACAATTATAACAAAGCTTTTTCGAAGTAACTATGTTCGACCTATCATTCACGGACATATTTAGGAACTTTGCACAAGAATATAACGAATGATTACCATTGCATAACGGGCATGTAACATTGTACGTAGGTTTAGATCGACCTCCCGAGGTACCTTTGTTCTTGTTCGTATTTGCTACGTAACTATGCGTATGTTGTGTGTTGGAATTCCTATGTGTAGTCTTATCGTTTGACTTGGAATCATTTTTATTGTGTTGAAAATGTGAATTACTATTTTTAGTGTTACTCGATATCATGTCCAACATGTCCGCCCTATTTCTTAGAAACGTAAGCAAGTCTTCTAATTTTAAACTGATTTCCTCTTTACGCGAATCCGTAATTATCGTTCCTTTGTACTGTTCCCATTCCCGCTCTGTTGCTGCATCTAACTTAGTAACGATTAAATAAATGATTAATGTGTCCCACTTGTCAGTGGGTTCCTTTAATGAGTTTAGTGCACGTAAATTTCTTAAAAAGGTATCAATTAATTTACGGATTTGCGCCGCGGACTCTTTATTAATTGAGGACACGGTAAACAAAGACTTGACGTGGTTGTGCACCAATAAGCGATTATTTTGGAACCTATTTTCTAGTAACTCCCACGCGTGATCATAATTATATGAAGTAAATTCCAACGCACTAATAACCGTTAACGCAGTTCCACTGAGTGCTGATTTTAAATAATGAAACTTTTGAATGGAATCCAAATCCTGACGCTCATGTATCATGGTCACATACGAATTTTTAAACTCTAACCACTTATCATATGACCCGTCGAAAGTGGGTAGCTGTATTTGAGGCAATTTAACGTTTAGAGGTTTACCGAACTTTCCTACCGCGCATTTGGAATTGTTAAACTCACTTTGATCATTGTTGATCATACATTTAGCAGTAGATATACCCGAAAAATATTGACACTCAAACGTTTCTCTGTATTCTAACTGTGCTAATAATTCTTCTTCATCTACATTATTTTCGATTTTGGACTGAATAACGTTGAATTCGGAAAAGAAACTGGCTGCTGATTCTAATCGCAATTGAACTTGTGTCTTGGTTACCGAATCTAAACATGAACTGTCTATTTTTTTTATGAAATTAACAAAAAGGGTTAACCGACCTTTAATAACACCTCTTTGTTTTTTGAGATCGCTAATATTCACTTCAGAACAATCGAATTTAGCTTCGTCGTCACTCATTTTGGCGGTTATGGAATGCAAAGGTACTTACAGTCGTGCAGCACGAAAGGTCGGGCGTGGTAGGACTCGCGAACTCACTTTTCGAGGTGCCCTGTACTCGAACTTCTAGAAAACGTGTAGAACGGTATTAACACAACTCGAGCGAAATAATGAGAGGAAAGGGAGGGCGAAGGATAACCTGACCGTTGCTGGCCGATGCCTATGCGATGATCACAGGTGTGAACGCTTACTCCGCCTCTCTCATCCAGCAGATTGAACGCCTGATTTTGAACGCCTGGGCATCTGCTTCAGGTTCTCTTCATCCGGCTCGAAGGACCATGTTTTGAATTGTGTTAACTTTCTTTCTTCTAGGTTGTAGGTAGGTGCTTCGTGAGGGTCTCTTCAATGATAGTTATATTTTCTTCTAGTTCACAAGACTTCTTTATTTAATGAGTATTAGGTACATTTGTGCAATTATAGGTAATTCCGTGATATAATAAAAAATAAAATAATCTAGCTAGTACGACGTGAACAATGGTAATAAAAAAAGTGCGGACCCGCGGCGTGTCCCCCCCCCGGCCCCGCCCCGCTGCTCGCTGCCCCCGTCGAGGCCTGTCGTTTAATTTATAGTTCAGAGATGGCGTTGCTTGTCTGAACAGTTAGCACCATAATCGGTGATGTTTTGGTGCGTGTTAATTTAGTTCTATCGCTGCCTGTACAGCACTCAGCCTAATAAATGAGTAACAAGCAAAAACACACAAATTTCGAACGAAAATTGCGTCCACTACTCACTCGCCTTTATCAAATGAAAAAAGAGAGAAAAAAAAACACAACCGGAATGACACGCCATTTTGTTTCTCGCGAAGCTATTTCACTTGTAACACGACCGAGTCATTTATCTGGGACTTGTTAAAAAAAACATACCATCCCACTATCTAAGTTAATTTGATTGTGAACGAATCACCGTGATTTTTTCATTTTCCAAATAAGAAATGCTACGTCATGTCACAGTACTTTGACATTACTGCAAATATAAATTTACCATCCACACAACGAAAATTTACTACACTTTGAACTGTATTTCATGGACTTAGAGTACATTTGGCAGTGGGCGAACAGCAAAATTAAGTTGGTATCACTGTTGCCGATAGACTAATGAAGTGGTAAGAAAAAAAAAATGGCGACGGTTGATAAAAACTTCGCGCCAGTAACGAGCGATGGGGACGATGCTTTCCCGCCAACAATGTAGGGCGGATATTTTAGTGCTGGGAAATTGTATCCGATTCTTTTAAGGGTCCATGTCGGAAAATGGACTTTTTTCAACGCTTTCTATCGGAAATAGTTAGTAGATATTGCGCTAGTTTCTTTTTTTGGAGTGGCCTCCAGTGATTTAGGTTTTTACAGTGTATGTCAGCACTCTGTCTGATTCTTTAGCAAAAACTGGATTTGTTAGTTACCTAGGTACTATATTTTTTTAATTAAATAAATAATCAGATTCTTTCTAAGTAAATTAATCGTCGCTTAGAATATAATCTATTCTGACCATGGCCACAGCTAGGGGGGATTTTGGGTGTTCAAAGCTCCCCCAAAATCCCAGAGAAAAAGGGAAATTATTCTTAATACACTTGTTCCGAAAGTGAAAAAAGGGTAGAGCCTAGTAGAAGTCTACTGCCTTGATTCTGACGATCAATAACTACAATACATGCAGATGTGATTGATTAAAAACACTATGGGACACTTGTAAAGCTATAAGAAGCTTTAATAAGTTATATTAACTAAAATAAAAATAATTTACGTTGAATTTTAGTACTACTGTCTATTTCAAATTAGGACCTATGGCAGAAAATAATTTGAAAATGTATTTTGTCATCGGTTGGAATTAAAAGTCAAAAACACAATCTTTTTAGTATATTTAGGCTTCCGCTCTTTGAACGTCAAACGTTACTTAAGAAAGCTCCCAAAGAAGCCTAGTTTTTTTTTCTGTACTCTGTATCAGAATAGATACTTGTCCAACATTAGTTATGTATTCAAAAAGTAAAAAAATAAATATATATCAGCTGTAGGTACTTATACCTAGAATTGAGTCCTTCGAAATACTAAACTAATAAACAGCTATCCGGTACTAATCATTGTTTCAAACACCCCTAACAGCGTATGACAATCACCTCGTATAATAACTGTAATTAAAATCGACTAAGCACCTAGTTAACTACATTATACAATAGATATCCACGTGCAATGATGGACATTAAAATCGACTAAGTGTAATTAGTAACTAATAATTATGGGCATCTTTATTCCTTGGCTACTGCCAACATCAATGACGTATGCAGTGGCGGGAAAATTAAAACATATATCTTTATTATATTTCAAAAATAGAACTGCATTGTATTGCGTTCTTTTTCTGTCGTGTGGTTGATAAATCAATAAATTAATACGTGAAGCAAAAACTTGGTACCCCTTTTTACGAAAATTACGCTGACAGAGGAGTATGAAAATTGGCACAGTTAAAGATTATATGGAGAAGGGGTACAGAAAGCTAATATTATTATATACATAGCAATAGAAATACATTACATTAATAAAATAACATTACACACACTACCATGCGTTTCACCCACACACACATCTTTGACAATAGAACTTTATTGACGTTCAAATTTATAGTTTAAATGAATTATGGGCGAATTTCGGCCAGTGGGTCAGCACAAGTATTATTTAATATATTTAGTGTCAGAGGTTAAACCACCCGTAGGTCTCTGACAAGGCTTTACACACCATCGAGAACATCTCTCAGGTGTGCTAGTTTCCTCACGATGTTTTCCTTTACCGTTATAAGCAAGTGATCATTAATTTATAATACGCACATGATTTTGAAAAGTCAGTGGTGCGTGCCTTGGTATCGAACTGGCGACTCTTGACTTGTTAGTCCAACGGTCATACCACTAGGCTATCACTACTATCACATAATATATAAGTATTTAATTATCTTATTATATTAAAACAACTTTTAACCGAATTAATCGTGTGTATGATTTGCGTTCGAAACGTCAGGAAACACAAAAACCAATAATACACGCGAATTATCCGGTTAAAAGTTGTTTTATGTGTAGTGATTGCGAAAACCTCAGATATTAATAAAGGATATTACGCGTAGTGTTAGTAAAAAGTCGTGTAAGGTTCTTAACCACAGAAGTGACCCTTGACATCTCTGGGTTCACAATAAAAGAGCTCGGGGCGTCGCCATCGCGTATAAATTAATATCAGGCGACGATAATCTTCAGTTCTGCTGATGATGGCGTCTGTATTTTATGACGCATGAATAGGGTAGGGATGGCGCGAATATTTTAAGTATACATACATAAAATCACGCCTGTTGACCATAGCGGTAGGCAAAGATTATGACACATCTCTTTCGCTTCATCTATGTTCATTAACCTTTTTGTGAATGGTCGTCGGTTTAGTTTGCGCCTGTCCTTTTTTGAGAACGGTGATAATATTATTGCAGGGGTCTTTCGTTGAGGTGGACCTGCCCCAATTATTCCATCTACACTCGCCTCATATACTAGTTATAAGTATGTAGTTTGGTATGGTTTGAAAAAGACTAGCCCTTGGTGGATTTATGTCGAAAAAACGAGAGGGTCGATAAATCTCGTAAGTTTCTTTTTGGTATAAGATTTGTTGTATGTTTGCTCTCTATCAGATTTAACGCAAGCTTGGCTACTGAGTGTGATGACTTGGATTCCCGGAATATTTCAGTTTCTCTAGAAAAAATCGTAAGGAAACCGACGCATCCGGGATATGTTCTTGATGGTATGTAAAGCCATGTCATAACAAAGCTATGTCATGTTCGTCGACCACACGATAAGAAGAAAACTGAGTTCTAGCAAGGTAAAAACTGCTCCTCTAATAAAAACATAAAGAAAATTGTTGTAGAATTGCAACTAATGGTTTGGTTTTTGGGCTCCCTTATTTATGGTCGAGCTACACGATGACTGATGCATGTGTCCCGTCAGTTAGGACAGGTCAACTTGAAACAGCTATGAATCTTTCTTCAAAAGGCCATTCCAGACACCATATATGGTTTCGCTCACATAGACTTACATACTGATGTATTTATACATTAAACATCATTAATAAAGATAACTTTCATTATTTAACACACAGAACTTTCTAATTTACGACGCTCTACAGTAAAACATATCAACTCCAGGTAAATAGTAATCCAGTTAGACCATTTATTTTAACTATTTAGACAAAAAGCCCCGGTCGCACAACCCTGTTTGTAATGACAATTTATCATACATACACACCCCTACCGGCGTGCGTCTGGCGGGCGACTAGAGTTTGTGGTACAGCGGGCGGTGCGACGCTGTAGCGTGGCTATGACTTTAGGGAGAGCTATGCTGCGTGACTTTAGGGAGAGCTATACTGCGCGATGGATCGATTAATTATGCAATCAATCAATCATTTCAATCAGGCGTTTGGCCAGTTACACAAAAGGCAAGAACATTGATCACTACGCTAGTTCGTTGCGGGCTTGCAATTGCAGACCAATAAGTCCAACTTTTCCCTCGTTTTCCGTCACCGTATATAATATTATAACTAAAAAAAAAACACATGGTATTGAATTTACATCAAGCCTGGATTCTGAACCGTCGGAAACAGGCGCTTTCGAATCCATGCGGAAAGTTGTCGATCAGAAATACTAAGCGCTATTAAAAAACGATGAAATTGATTTATAAAGCATGATATAAATTCGTACATAAAAAATTAAAAAATACATCGTAATAATATTTTTCATACAGTTTTTAAATTTTATAACAAGTTAAAGTTTCCTTTCCGATACGGAAAAGTTTTCGAATGATTCAGAATAATATAGGCTTATTCTGAATCATTCGAAAACTTTTCCGTCAGAGACCCTTTTTTGAGTGTGGAAAATACGTCATAGACGCTGTGCCGGGCTCCCTACCGACTAATAACACGGTCCCACTCTAACCTTTACCTAGGTCCCGGATTCTTAGCAGCAGTCACCGCGAACCGGTCAGAGGCCACGGATGGCTTGAAAAACTCGTGACAGGTTAAGTTAGCTTTAAGCCCACGATAGAAGTAATTACAGTGATACATTCTACTTGAATAAGTAGAATGTATCATGTGAGAATTCACAATATGTGGTTCAAAGGGTGGTAAGTACATGACTATGTGAGTGTAACTATGCAGGGATCGTCTGGAATGGCCATTGGAGGGGCGAACCGTATCAGCTTTCAGTGACCTGTCCTAACTGATGTCACGTATGCTTCAGTCATCTTGTAGCTCAAGGCTTCCCAAACTTAATTTTACTGTGAGTGGAGTTCGCTATTTTTTTTTTAGACTCGCCACCCCTGTTGGGCTAATAGTTCCTACCAGTGTTTAGTTATAGCCTAGTAACAAGTTATCAAAAATAAACGAAATAACGTTTACAATTTTTCAACAGACAGGCAATCTAATGTAGATTGCATGTCTTTTGAATTTACCGACTGTAACGCCATACCGTATGTGGATCGCCTCACGACGCCCCCGGGATAATGCCCAGACGCCTCAGGGCGTCGCGACGCACAGTTTGGGAAGCCCTGTTGTAGCTCAACGATTCGGTCCTTAGCAGAGTGAAAAACATATCTTCATACTATCCATCGCTTTGTTTTCACTATCTAGCATACTTTAGTTCTCAGATAATGCGGAGTGCGTACATTGGCGCTCTACGGGTGGCGTTTCACACTAGCAAATAAAAAGGTACTTTACTTTTTATTATTTACTTTGTAAGATACTTTATAGTACCATTAGGTAGAGGATATCTGTAGATAATGTGGAAACGTAGATTTATAGAGTTTTATTAGCTGTGCCCAGCAAAAGTCGTTCTGTCATAAAAAAAAACTGGATAGGTCCACCCTTATCAGTGAGGGGTATAAAAAATAGCATACGACCTATTCTCAGACGCACCAAATATACAAAAAAAAAATACGATAATCGAGAGTTCGATAACAAACACTGTGACACGAGATTTTTATATATAATTTTATAGTAGGGTATGTAAAAAGGATGGATGAAAGGCGATTGACAAAACTAGTATTTGAGGTGAGTGTGGATGGAAGAGTCCACAGGCCCCCCTCGACGAACATATCAAATTGTAGACATTCTCAAAAAAGGAAAGAGTCAAGCTAAACCGAGATGTACGGACAAGGAGAGGTTGATTAACATAGATGAAGCGAAAGTGGTGTGTCAGAATCTTAGCGAGGACAATCGATAGTCTCTGCCTACCGCAATGTGGAACAGGCGTGCTTGTTAAAATAATGATTCAAAAAGTTGTCCGAAAAAAATTTAAAATTCGGGAAATACTTAAAACTATGTTTGTTCTATGGGATTTGGGTCTGTGGACAGGGTATTTTGGGTCAGTTAGTTCTAATCTACTTAATTTGTTACTCTTTCACGCAATATTACGCAATTAAAACGGATTTCAATAAAATTTTGCACACAGATAGTTTATAATCTGGATTAACACATAGCATGCTTGTGTCTCGGCTGAACTAAATTCTGAAGTCAACAGAGAAGAATTCGCGAACAAAACTAATTATTAAAGAATATAGTAACAAAGGAATAAGCACTTAATGAAATCAGCCGCTTACAGTAGGCCTTGAGATCCAGGGGGCTGACGTCGGGCCCAGGGGTTGATTCCTCACCTGCTCGGCAGACATGTCGATGCATTACCTTTTATTTGCGTAACACCATCAACCTCGCCCCAACACCTTTGCCGGCGTAATACCGATTTGCTAGGTGGCGGTATGGGGACGGTGGGGGTCCCGCCACAACAATCCATGATGATTTACAGTCGTTTTGAGTCACTATGGACGCAGGCATGACAGATCGGCTTACAGTAGGCCTTGAGATCCACGTCCAAAAAAAAAAAAAGATTAAGCGATTACGTTACGCGATCAAAAACCGTACGAAACGAAACGTCATTTAGATGTCATGTGACACGTCGCATCGTCTCTGGTGTGTTCCAAATTTGAAAACAAGGATAATGTCATTACGTTTTTCAATTTGCGCCTAATGGATTCCTAATTTAAATTATTTTTGGCGACGTTACATAAATGTTTGAGGGCATTTAAATGTCCCATTAAGTACGCGTTACGATTTCTTTTATTGCGCCTAAATTACGATACGAAGACATAAAAGGCAGTTTTGAAAAAAATAAAATATCCTACTAATATTAAAAACGCGAAAGTTTGTATGTATGGATGTTTGTTACTCTTTCACGCAATAACGTGACGGATTTGGATGAAATTTGGCACACAGATAGTTTATAACCTGGATTAATACATAAGGTACTTTTTATCCCGGCTGGACCTAATTTTGAAGTCACAGACGAAGTCGCGGGCTGGAACTAGTATATTTAAATTTTTCCGATAGTATTAATTTTATTGTAGAAGATTTTTTGAATACTATGCTTAAATGATTATTTCTTTTTTATTTCGGTGGAATGCGTACTTAATAAATACATATTGGACAACCGATAAAGTACCCAGTAACAATTTTTGTGTAAAGAGGTTTATTTTTTCCAATAAAATTGGTATTTTTATTTAAGTGGTTGAAAATTTATATGAATTCAAGTTTTCAAGTAAAAGAATCAAAAAGTTTGTAATGTCGACGTACATTCTTTATAACTTTACAATCACAATCAGTAACTCTCTTAGTTACAGGTCTCTTCTCATACAGAGAAGTAACTTTTGTTTACTTACAAAACCATGATATGTTTTAAAACTCGATTTACTTCAACCAAAGGAAACCTATTCGAATTGCGAAAAGACATAAAACTTTTTTCTTCATTATTTACGATTCGTTTAATGTGAACGCGGAGTTTACTGTTTTGCACATAAAATAGTGCTGTGCCAGTTGTGAACTTGATTTAGTCGATTTGGGTTACGATTGTGTTGTAGAATAAATTAATTGTTTATGGTAAAATAAATGAGAGTGACGGATTGTCCAGTGAATTACTTAAGATACTAAATCAATAAATAATTTCCATAAATATGGTTATTTTAAAACTTTTAATACATTCATTTAAACTAAAAAAATTATCGGACACATCCTATCCTACTAATTAATAAAATTATAAATTTGAAAGTTGGTGAGGATGGATAAATATTGTTTGTTAATCTTTTACGTAATAACTACTGAACGGATTTGGATGAAATTTGGCATACAGATAGTTTATAACCTGGATTTACTTATATGTTACTTTTTGTTCCGGCTGGACCCACGCAGACGAAGTCGCGGGCAGAAGCTAGTAATGTATAAATGAGACAAGAATTTTTAAATAATCTTTTAAATGAATCCTTCACACACATTAACCATTGCGTATTCATTTATCATCTTGCAATGTAACAAATTATTGTAACACTAACACGTGTTCAGCAATAAAGATTTGATTGATTGACTCCTTAAAATAAATTTTACAAATAATGTTGGGACTTAAAATTATAAAAATTACCTAACCTAAATATATCTTAACTTTTCTAAATATAAAACAAATTAAAACCGAATTAAACACGTGTATTTGTTTCTTATGAAGTTTCGAACACTGTAGTGCTTAGGGTGACGGGCGCCATAACAGTTTTATTTAAATTATTTCAGTCTACCGCACTTAAAATGTATAACATTATTTTTGTATCAAATTCATTTTTAAAACTAGAAATCGAAGCCTTGCCTACTGTAGTAACTACAAAGTTAATACAATTTTAAAAACGTTTGCATCTCAATTATGTCGTTCAAAACCTTTTTTTTCTTTCGATAGTTTTACTTAATTCTGCACTACCTGTGTGCAATATTCTCACTCCACCATGCAGTGTCTATTCCAAAATACCTGAAACAAACAGATAAAAAAACTTAGTAAACTGCCATCTATCGGTCGCAACTTCAAAACAAAAGTTCCGTTTGTACTACGCAATAGTAGTACTGCAATACGCTACTAGATGGCGTGATACACAACTTTGGTTGGACAATGGAATTTATTGATTTTCCCCGACGTCGGGGTGGCAGGCGAGGGTGTGTTCATTTCGCAGACTATTTGTGTATGTCTCTGTGCAAAATTTACTGTTGACATGAATCAAATTATGTACAAAACGAATTCCCTCATTGGAATGATATTTTATTGATTCGGCGAGTCTCTTCCATTGAAATATTTGAATGTTGTATTCAATTTTGCGTGGCGCGTCGCAAAATGATATTGATCAACCGTATTACTTTATTTGGGTCACATTTTGTTTTTAAAATGCTCTTAAAATATCATATTACATAAAAAAATACATTTACATAATACGATGTCGTAGCTTGACGTAGGCCTACGCCGTAGGCTTTGTGGCTACGCTTCGTAGGCAGAATAAACGAGTACTTTCAGGATTTATATTAAAAATAAATTTAAGTATTTTAAATAGTAGGTAACTTGGTTTAGTGGTCACAGGTGCAGCTGCTGAGTGTGAGGTGCCGGGTTGGATTTGCGGGATAGGCATAAACATAGCATAGCATCACACATGCATTCCCCAAAGGGGTAAGCAGAGGTGTACACAGTTGCACACCCACATTTCACCAATGCTGTTATTAAGTCCCATGTAATAGGTTGTGAGATTTTTCTAAAAGAAAAACTCAATAACAAATACAGATAAATATTTGAAAAGCATTAACGCATGCATAGCGACCGCTAAGCCATCTCGCTAAGCCTCTTAAAAACATAACACTCCACTCCGTTTCGTCGTGTAAAAAATATAGAGCCCCAGAAATACAAAGGTTTTCCGTCAACATTAAAAACCGGTGCGTCCACGTGTTGTGTTATCTAAACAATTATATTATTAACGACTGTACAGACGCCGGAAGAGACCCGTGCTCATGTCGGGTTTGAGTGCTGTATCTCTGCCTCTGCCGCCGTGAGGAAATAGGTCAGTTCGGAAGCTGTATAGATATGGTTGTGGAATAGTTACTTTTGATTACAACATTATTATTTTTAAAGCTACAATATTAAATGGAAAAAGAATACGGTCGCGAACAGGATTCGAACCTCCCGGATAAATACTCCAGGCGCTCTGACCACTAAGCCATCTCGACCTCTGCTCACCACCGCGAATTCTTCTTCCATATTTTAACACGTCTTATGGCGACGTCATTGCAATCAATTCAGTACCTATAGAAGTGACCGAAACTCTTTCCATTTAATATTGTAACTTTAGAGTTCGCTAAGCATGCGTTAATGCTTTTCAAAGATTTATCTTGAATCATTATTTTTATTATTACTCTAGATCAGGGCTATCCCAATCAGATACAATTCCGGGTCAATGTACATTTCTACACGCCTAGATTAGAGAGCCGCAGAAACAAATACTTCAACTATTTTTAAGAAAAATAAAAGTCGGAGATGATGTCTAATTAAAACTGTTTTTCACAGACATTTTGCCTAAGAATTTTCCAAAAAAAAATTGGTTTAGATAGAGAAAGGACTGAGTTGCCTGCGTCCTTAGGAGTGCACCCTTAAACTAGAATCCTCACACGTGGCCCCTAGGTGGTGCAAAACAGGCCGCGGTTGGTTACCACCCACCGGACGACGCCATGCCGTGAAGCGACCTTGTCGTGTTTCGGGATACATCCCGACGGTTGCACTGGACTGTAGTTGTGGGAGACGGGTCTGGGCAGTTGCATCAACTCTCCAAATCTATCCACTTTACTTAGATTGAATAGATTTCTTCTGGATTTTATCTTATATCTCAATCGATCTCTTCAGGAAGTAATTCTACTTAGATTGAATAGATATCTTCTAGATCTACGTGCTCCATCCTCGCAGACACCGTCGCTTACCATCAAACGTGTTGGTAGCCAAGCGTAGAACATTTTTGATAAAAATAATCTGGGTGTCTTCAAGACGGAGTGAATCGGTTTCTTCTAGGCAAGCGTGCTCCATCCTAGACCGCATTATCGCTTAACATCAGGCGAGATCGCGGTCAAACGCAAGCCTTTAAGCTAATAAAAATAAAACATAACGATCACCAACATATTGCCCTTATATCTCAATCGATCCCTTCAGGATTTAGGAAGTAATTCAGTGTAAACCCACAGCCATTACGCCCAGCAGGCCGTTAGAAACACGTGTTGTGTTATGGCCGAAATATTCTAATCTACGTCGGACGGCGTCCATCACTAACTGGCGACCCTTCACGTTTTCTGCATGTACGGGCAAATTTTTGACAGCTGCCATCAAATGATTTTGCGATAGGTGACCGTGTAAGTGTTGGGTTAATGTTTTTGGGTTATTACAAACCTGTGACTGAACGGCAACGTTTAACAGTAAAATTTTACGTGAGTTATTTGTTTATTGATTCTTAATGTAAGTACAATGGATAGAGGCATTACTTCTTTATAATATACTCCTGACCGTATTTCGGTCACGGCGGCCTATTTCCTCGGAGATTAGCCAAGTACGCAGGAGATATTATAGTGCACAAGTGTATGCGCAAAAACAGGTGCACTCCCTCTTCCTTCACTCTCATATTCCGATGGGACGGCAATCCGACATGACCGGAGAGAGATCAAGCGCAGGACCACAAGCTTTACGTGGTCTCCGAAGCACGGGCGTGCCACACCACCAACTTTCTAACTCCGGGCTGCTACTGAGAATTTCTGAAGAGAATAACCCAATAAAACTTTGGTCGACCTGGGAATCGAACTCAGGACTTCACGACAAGTGCGGCTACTTGAGGTCACTAGATTAACGACTAACTTCTATTTAATATAGGGTGTAGTAATTTATGTTAAGAGGTTATACAAGGTGTTCCGAGATAAATAATATAAAATAATAGTAAAAGACCAAGAATAAATCAAGGGATTGAAATTGCCCGTTCGTCTAGTGGTCCCAAGCGCGACTGATGAGCATGAGATCTAGGGTTCGATTTCCAGGTCCGGCAAAGTGTTGTTGGGATTTTCTGTTAAGAAATTCTCAGTAGCAGCCCGGAGTTTGGAATTGTGCTGGGTTGATGGCAATAGGCTCACCGCCCTATTACATGGGACTTTAAAACAGCATTGGTGAAATGTGGGTGTACAACTATGTACACCTCTGCCTACCCCTTCGGTGAATAAAGGCGTGGATGCTATGTTATGCAATGATTACAAATAATTGCATTTCCTTTTCATTTTCACGAAGAAATCCAACCTAATCGTACATATTTACGATGAAGCGTTTCCTCGAATGATGTGCCAAGGGCGTTATATTATTTTATTCTAATCTATTTTGAAATTCCTCAAACTAATTCTGCAGCCTGATAGTAGAGCATGTCCTTTTACCACGTTTCTTCCTTGGATAACACAAAACCGGATACCTTGTCTATAAAAAAATTTATAAATACATGTAAGTCTTAGTTTCTTGATATTATGTCGCCTATCTACATGATCTTATGACTAATAACTCTCTGCGCACTATCCTCTAAACTATCAGTAATATTAAATATCACTCATAGATAATAAACTTGGCTTTCAATAAGCAATAACCAATAACGCGTGGCGGACGGCGTCGGTGACACGCGCGGACATAAACCTTTGTCGATAAGGCTGTTTATATATGATATATCGACAGCGCGGTTGGCGCAGCGTTCTAGAGACTGACTGCTGCGCTGCGTGTAGCAGGTTCGATTCCTGCACGGAGCAAATATTTGTACGATCTATAGATAATTGCTCCGGGTCTGGGTGTGTGTGTGCTTGTGAGATTATATGACCGTAAACGCACCCACGACACAGGAAGTAATTCCTAGTGTGGGGCAACGTTTTATATTAATAAAAAAAAAAAATGGTAGTTGCAACTGGTGGAAGGTATACAAGGTGCTAAATTGTACTCGTGTAATTTTTTGAAGAGGGTACCATCCCGCTCATACTGAGAGATATCAGCATCATGATCATATGCGAGAGGGGCTCGTGGCTAAGTAACAGCCGCACTGATCGATCGAGTTTAACCTTTCGGCTCAGTAACGTACAGATCTGTACGTTGTAACAATAAAAATCTATTGTGTCTGCTAATGACTGACGCAACAGCTTAAGCTGCGCTTACCACGGCTGTTCTGTGGATGGTTGACCATCATTTTCATCCCGAGACCCCTCCGTGCCTCGGAGAGCACGTTAAGCCGTCGGTCGCGGTTGTCAGATTAAGATCTATGACAGCCGTTACGGGTAGTCAGAGGCCTGAAAGTCTGACAACCAGTCATACCACGAGATATCGTGTTACCCAGTAACTGGGTTGTGGAGGTCAGATAGGCAGTCGCTCCACGTAAAATACAGGTATTAAGCTGCATTCGGTTTGACTGGAAGCCGACCCCAACGTAATTGGGAAAAGGCTAGGCAGATACTATCCCGCTCATACTGAACACGAAACAATAAACGAGATTAATTAATAAAAAAAATTAAATGTACGCCTGCCATTTTTATAAATCTTACTCAGGCACAGTTCTGGGCCTCAAAATAGGTTGTGAACACAAAACTACTGAACTGATTTTGACCTCAATAAGCCTATGTTATCCGGGATAATGTAAGGATTCTAACGATACCCCATACATCGAAATCGGTTCAGGCGTTTAGAAGTTATAGTGGAATAAATACAAGAAAAACTCTAAAGTTATTACATTAAATGGAAAAAGAATACGGTCGTGAGCAGGATTCGAACCTGCGCCTCCCGGATAAATACTCCAGGCGCTCTGACCACTAAGCCATCTCGACCTCTGCTCACCAGCGCGAATTCTTCTTCCATATTTTAACACGTCTTGTGGCGACGTCATTGCTATCAATTCAGTCCCTATGCATCCTGGAGTATCCTGGAGTATTTATCCGGGAGGGTTCGAATCCTGTTCGCGACCGTATTATTTTTCCATTTAATATAATAACTTAAGAGTTTGCTAAGCATGCGTTAATGCTTTTCAAAGATTTATCTTGAATAATACTCCTTTTTTGGACAGTCGTGTAAAAATACAGTGATCATTAATTATGAACCTGGTATCTTCACAGTACAATGTTCACACCGCTAGGCTATCGCCTCTTCTGATTACGCATGTAATAGCATTAAAAATATAGGGCTTCACCAGTAAACACGCGCCTTCCGTAGTGCGTACTGTTTTTATACACAATCAATATACGCAGACAGACTGACGCCCGGACGCACGAGGGGAAGTTACCATCGAGTGTATAGACAGAAGGTTCAGCTCGAGTGGTACACGAAAAATACGTGTGCGGCGTTGTGTAAGGCCCGTTAATAACATACATACTAGTCATGGAAAATAATGATATTTTATCTTATTTTCATGAGAATGCGAATCCTTGTGTCTCAGCATGCTAATTGCTAATGCAAAATTATTATGATTTTGTTAAATAAACACATGTTAATATGCGAATTAAAAAGCTTGTTTAATATCGCGTTCATTTCAGTCGGTCGCATCTCGAGAATGAGATTAAAGAAAGAAAGAAAAACAAATTTATTTTGATCTCTCACATAAATTGAACACTAATATAAAAAATACAACAGCAAAAAAAAACAAGAGTGACAAAAATGGACCGTAGCTCAGCATTTATAATAAGCAGCGCTGGTATTCTGCTAGGACCAAGTGATTTCACGAATAGTTACAACAATTTCGTATAAGCATGTTAGCATTCCAGTGTGCTCCATAGGAATTAACTATTTTCGAACCGTGCAACTAAATTTTGACGTTTCATAACTGCCTTTCAAATTGGTTTATGTGAAATAAAATCTTTTGACTTTTACTTTGAGTAATTTCTGTGCTTGCAACATTACGTCAGTAAACCTTCTGACTATCCTGTATAGTGTAACTAAGGGTCGTATAGAAAACTTCTTCGTATTTATGAGATCCTGGTAATTGGGGTGGCCATTTGCCTTGATTTAGAGGTTGCAGAAATACGTATCTTTTTTATTTATTTTCAGCTCTGTGTAGCAGTGGCAACCTAGTAGACTGGGAAGTGAGGGATGGCAGGTTCGAACGTAAGGCACGCATCACTGACTTTTTTAGTCAATGTGCGTATTATAAATTTATTAAGAATCACTTGTTTAAAACGGTGAAAGAAGGAAACCAGCACACCTGAGAGATGTTCTCGATGGTGTGTAAAGCTAAGTGAGAGACCTACGGGTGGTTTAAACTCTGACACTAGATTGTTTATCAACCATTTAAGAAGACCGAGCACAATTCCAAACTGAACCAAAATGTTACTGAGAATGTTCTCTCAAAAAATCTCAATAACACTTTAATCGTACCTAACACCGTTTATCAGCTACGTTTGCAGCCACTAGACTAGACCAATGAACAGAAATAAATGAATGCAGATAGAAGCATCGAATTGAATACAAACAGCATTGATCTGAACGATAGTATACGATTCGATACAAAACCGGAACCTATTGGTATTTGTGAACATCGGCGTTTTGGTGTTATCTCGACGTGACAACGGTTTTATGGGAAATAGAGGATACAATATGAATAATGATCTGTTGAGCTGTGTGTTGTATATATCTATACAACGTGTAACAGAAGTTTGTAGTAATAATTTAAGAGGTCAATGTACCGTCACTAAACTTGAGTAATTTAATATCTCTTTGCGTTGGTACATAGGCGCGTGCTAGCTAACATGTGCCATAGACATTTTATCTCATTAGTTAAAAAATATTTTATATAAATACAATTTTGATTTGTATAGATGTAGAATCTGTTAATATTTATGATACAGACAGATGTGTCGCTGGGGAGTTTGTTGCGCTGTGTCTTCTTCCCACCTAAAACACTAAGAAGTGGTGACGGGACTTTTTTGGGGGCTGTCGTAATGTTTGACTTCCAAAAAGCGAAAATTTAAAAATAAATTTCGATTTTGAAGAAATTTTACCACGGAGACAACTTCAAAATGTAAAAAAACTCAAATATTTGCCATAGAAATGTTCCTAATGTATGAAGACCAAAATGTATGAAGGAAATGTTTATTTTTTCGCACTTTTAATGTTTGTTCTGTAGTAAAATTTGTTCATATATATGAGTACATTGACCCATTAAAGTATGACTCTCGACTTTTCTTACACGTTGTATAATCAGTGCCTTTAATGAATATTTGTGAAGTACAATAAACGCATTGAGTATTATGTCTAGCCTTCCTCCAACAACGTTGTGATCGGCTTCTATTGTAACATTATCCAGCTTAATACCAGTATTGTACATGACGACTGCCTATCTGACCTCCACAACACAGTTACTGGGTAACACAATATCTCTTGGTAAGATTAATTAACTAACTTTGAGGCTTCTGACCAACCGTAAGCCGCGGCCGGCCTGCACAAACAACTTGGTCCGTCGATACCTTCGACAGACCATTACAATAAAAGAAAGGAAAAATGAACAGCTATTTTAACATTAAATATTAGTAACTTCAGTGCCATTATGTTAATCACAAAATGTCATAAAATTATTCAAAGTTTATAGTAGATAGGAACCTCGTTATTTATCAAGCACTGCAATGCACAAAATAACAATCAACTTACCTATTATCCAATAACATCGCTACCTTGTACCTTCTAGGACACCAGAATAGCGTGATGGTATAGATTACACCGACAAAACTTTCCGCACGCGACGCCGAGATATCTCCACTAAGTTGTATATCGATTTAATTTCTGGTCTCCTAGTACCAATATCTGGAAATTCTTGTGATCCGTGTAATTTTGTTAAGGTTTAGTAGACCTTAGAGTAATTGCGTTCCTGGTATGTATGTGGGTTGCAGATTTTATTCCATCTCTAGGAAAGGTGCGACAAGGGTCTTTTTTCTTCATATCGTATGGTTGATGAACAACCTAGTGTCAGAGTGTAAACCACCCGCAGGCGTCTGACATGGCTTGACACGCCATCGAGAACATCTCTCAGGTGTGCTGGTTTTCTCAGGATGTTTTCCTTCACCATTTTAAGTGGTAAACACTAAAAAACACTTTTAAGTGGTAATAGATCTTAATTTAACAACCGGGACCGCTGGCTTAACGTGCTCTCCGAGGCACGGAGGGGCTCGGTATGAAATGATGGTCACCTATCCACAGACCGATCGCGGCAAGCACAGCTTAACCTCGTTCGATAGATCTGTGCAGCTGTTATTTAGCCACGAGCCCCTTATTTCCACATTCGAGAAGGACATATGCTACCTTTTATCGCAGACGATGTCTTGGACAGTGGTTAGTTTTTATGATACGCACATTATCGTACGTTCCCACTCCACTTGGCAAACTTCTTGTAGTACTAGATGTGTTAAAGCCACAAGGAACGGCACATAGAAAATCTTTTGTAACGTAATATTGTTCATTTAATCTAAAATTCACATTATTATTTTAGCAGGAATCAACATTTCTTTAGCGGCCAGCCAATAAATACGAAATGAGGCTGTGTACTTGAATTAATAGTTAATGTAGCTGTAAGGCCGTGGTCCCAAGCCGGCGAGTAGCGATTAAGACATTAGCGAGCTTGCGTTTAACGTGATTTATTTCCTAACTTTAGTGTTAGTGTTCATTTAGCATTCGCATTAACTTTTAGCATGCGAATTCTCATTTAGCATTTAGCAAATTAAATACAGTTGCGAAATTCTGTGAATTGTGAAATCATTTATCGCTTCGTACTTTGTAATGTACGTTAGCGCGTCGCGGCAGCATGCGAAGTGTGACTCGGCTTTGGAGCAGCATGTTTGTAAAAATATCCGCTAGAAGGCAGCAGTAACAGCTTTACAAATGTTCTTATTAATTTTTTCTGTACCCTGCGAGATAGCGAATTCAAAAACACACGAAAATTTAAGCTAAATTCGCGAAATAAATTTTATAAATCCTTTGAGATGCTTCGGAGCTTTTTCGAGGCAAATTTAGAGAGAAAGTAGTTTTATAATTATTGTAATGCAGTCGAAAATGTTGACGGTCAATCTCTTTAAATGCTAAAATCGCTTGCATAAAACGTCTAAACGGAGTAGAAAGCACTTGTAAAGTAGCGCGAGTCGTTCATGGGATTTTGTTGCCAAAAGGTATTACCGCCAACATTTCTAAGAACGTTTATTCCCCATATTATCCTCTTAGGCTCTTGGGTAAAGGAGATGCGGTTCATAAAAGTAAAGCAGAAAGTCGCTAGCAGTGTGACCGCACCCTCACAGCACACAGATAAGGCAGCGTACATAAATCGCGACTATCTCATTATGCTACGACTATGCGCGCGACTGTGTCGTCGTTAATCGTAGTGTTTGTGATCTGTTTACAGATTTCGCATAGAGTTATTGGTTGTTTTGGCGTTGGTACAAAGATTTGTAATAATCTAATAATTAAAAAAATCTCGTGTCACAGTGTTTGTTATCGAACTCCTCCGAAACGGCTTGACCGATTTTTATAATTTTTTTTGTGTACATTTGGTAGGTCTGAGAATAGGTCGTAGGCAATTTTTTATACCCCTAGGTGATAAGGGTGGACCTATCCAGAAAATTTATATGGCCGAAAAATTTTTGCGGGGCACAGCTGGCAATTTTATATTTTTTATGATAACAGATCAAAAATCTGCCTAGCCTTTTCCCAAGTATGTTGGGGTCGGCTTTCAGTCTAAATGGATGGAGTTTATTACCAGTATTGTACATGGAGCGACTGCCTATCTGACCCCCACAATCCAGTTATTCGGTAACACTATATCTCGTAGTGAGACTGGTCGTCAGACTACCCGTATGGCTGTGATAAACCTTCATTTGACAACCCTTTATGTAAGAAACCCTAAAACCACAAACCGAGAATCGAACTCCCTATATTCCAATCCTATCCACACCTGAAATTATCACCTCTGTCCCCTCCTACCCCCCTTTTCTCACCCGCAAAGGGATAACATAAAGTCTGTAAGCCGCGCTGGTACCAGGAACGCATAACATCGAGGCTCTATCAACATAAACCAGGATTTGTTCACAAATAACATACAAGGTATGAGAAAAACAGGTTTTAGATATGTTTATGTGTGCTGGGGTACCAGGGCGTCAGGTGTTTAAAGAGCATTGTGAATAAGGTGACATTGGTTTTGTGAAGGAAATGGAAAAGTGTTAGATATATCCACGGACCTTAAACAATACGGACGTAGCGTTGCGTACGACATGTGAGAAGCATGCCTAGTCACCCAATTTCGCTTGTCATACACGAGCTAAACGCACACAAATACTTAAAACTCATCCACTCGGCGCCAGTACGCTACGTGTGTGTTCGTAATCTATGCTTCGCTTATGACAAGACAAGGTTACATCCGTATTTTTTTCAGATCCGTGGATATATCTTCCAAAAATAATAACGCATGCGTTAAACTCTAAAGTTAACCATATTTGTGGAAAGAAAACTACAGTTGTGCGCAGGATTCGAACCTGCAGCCCCGAATTAATACTCCAGGCGCTCTGGTAACTGAGCTATCCAGGCCTCTGTTTACTATTCCGAATTCTTCTTCAACATTTTATACGTCTGCCTACCTCTACGGGACGCAGGCGTGATGTTATATTATGTTGTGTTGCATAAATTTTATTTACTTAAGTAGCTACATAAAAAAATATTAATTTGACAAATGTAATATTTTCGTGAAATTCGATCTTTATAATAAATGATTAATATAAAAAGAAAAATGTTATTTCAAAAATTTTTACGCAACCTTGCCATGTGTGATTGTTTTTTTAGTTCTTACTTCTTTGATTTCTATAGCATGTATATTACTATTTTTTAAATCTTACTATCCTATTTTACCCGGGACAATGTAAGGATTCTAACGATACCCCATATATCTAAATCAATTCAGGCGTTCAGAAGTTATGGTGGATTAAAGAAACTCACAAACATACATACATATGTACATGAAGCCTTAAAAACACAACACTCCTACTTTTGGGTAGTCTTGTAAAAAAGAAAAACCTAAGCACTTCTTCTCATCGTGTGGTTGATGAACAACCTAGTGTCAGTGTTTAAACCATCCGTAGGTCTTTGACATAGCTTTACACACCATCGAGAACATCTCTCAGGTCTATTGGTCCTCACGATATTTTCCTTTACCTACGTCAAATTTTCTAATACGCACATTACTTCGAAAAGTCAGTGAGACGTGCCTAGGATTCGAACTTGCGACGGTTGACTTGTCAGTACAACGGTCATACCACTAGGCTATCACTGCTTCATACTATTTGAAGACTATACATATAAAATTAGAGATTGAAAGTCCTCCTTAAAACTTTTCGTGTATTTTTAGTTTTTGTTGAGTTTTTCAAGAAGTTTTTTTACATGGGGCCACCTCTGAAGCCTGAACTCAGAAGCTACCGAACAAAAAGAGTATCATCAAAATCAATTCATAATTGGCGGAATAAACGCGTAACAAACATACAAAACAAACATAGTCCAATTGAGAATCTCCTCCATTTTGCAGTCGGTTAAAAAGGAAAATGATTTGTGATTTTAGCAATATCTATTGTGAATTTGTAACTATCGTTTCAAATAATCCAATTATAGTCATAGAAATCGTATATTTCGAGGTCTTTCTAATAAAAAAACACTTTTTTATTATCTATTCTCCGTGCTAGTGACATTTTTACTTTTTTTGTCTGTGCGTTTATGTATAAAGTCACGTAAAAACTGAACCGATTTAGGTTGGTCGTTTTTAATGAGTGAAAGTTTGGAATGTCGTGGCGACTTGGAGATTATGGATTTAATTCTTAAGCACCGGATTCCTACAAGGAATCCTGCTGCTTAAGAAGTAGGTTTAGTTTTAGAACTGTCTTTTTTATATCAATAATTTTACAATTATATTTTAAAGAACACATTACTAGAAAAAAAAATACGTCTGTGAGCAGGGTTCGAACCTTCGCCTCCGAGATTTATCGACTTACAAAAACCCGTGAAAGCATAGCAAAGCAAAAAAAAAAAAATACCAAGAAGTACGGATCTGAAAAAAATACGGATGTAACCTTGCCTTGTCATAAGCGAAGCATAAATTACGCACACACACGCAGCGTACTGGCGCCGAGTGGATGAGTTTTTAGTATTTGTATGCGTTTAGCTCGTGTATGACAAGCGAAATTGGATGATTAAGCATGCTTCTCACATGCCGTACGCAACGTTCCGTCCGTATTTTTTTTAGATTCATGACCAAGAATTTTCTCAAGTTGTCATCAAGAGTTCCAACTCGCTGCCAACAGATGGCGCTGTCATTAGTTTAGCATTTGAGAACGATTAGCAGCGTCTTGGCGAGTTTTTGCTTCATATTAGCATACTGCAAGTATTTGGATACCTTTATAAGTAGCTTATTTGCATTGGTTCAGGTTTTATGCTTTTTGTGTGAAAATAAATAAAGGATATATTTTTATTTCGTGTTTATTCAAATGTTGCCACATTAGGTTTGTCTCAAACCAATTAGTGGAGTGTGGTATTAGGATAACATCAGAACCTGGCGCATGGATAACATTTTGTGTGACATAGCAAGGTAGAGGGAGACCGTATCGGTGGCGGTTACCACCAACAACAGCATTCCCAATGAGGATTGACGTCAGGCAGGCGGCCGGGCATTAAACATAGCCAAAACTTTAGCAGCATCCGCAGTCAGATATAGGTATGCTGCGCCGCCCCAAATAAATTGAGATAAGGTTTTCTAAATGTAGGGATTTAAGTGGAAAACAAGCGAAACTAGAACGACGAAATCGGGACACACACAAATACACATCAATAAACATACAAATAGTTATTTCTGCATCTACACTATTAATATAAAGAGGAAAGATTTGTATTTTTTTATGTAACGAATAAACTCAAAAACTACTAACCCGATTTGAAAAATTCTTCCATCATTAGAATGCTACATTATCCCTGAGTAACATAGGCTATATTTATTACAAGAAAATATTAGGGATCCTTACTAAAACTTCAATAATGTAACCCAAGGTGTAAATGTTTACCCGTGCGAAGCCGGGACGGACCGCTAGTCAATTCTAATCGTAATTATTTTAACACTCGGTCGCCTCGTGCGTTGCGTTATTCAAAAGCTGGTTTGATGAAAAAGCCGGATTTTGGGACGCGTCCCATGGAGTATTTGTGGGGATCAACCACAGACTCAGAATAATTTTATCCGCAGATTAAACAAAAGTGTTTGCGCCGTACGAGAACCGATAGACGGTTACATAGAATTAATTTATTCTATCTACAATAAATTAAGAAAGCTGCCTCGTTGGTCTAGTGGTCCAAAGCGCGACTGCTGAGCATGAGGTCTCGGGTTCGATTCCCGGGTCGGGCAAAGTGTTATTGAGTTTTTCCGTTAGAAATTTCTCAGTAGCAGCTCGGAATTTGGAATTGTGCCCGGTAGATGGCAATAGGCTCACCACCTATTACATGGGACTTAATAACAGCATTGGTGAAATGTGGGTGTACAATTGTGTACACCTCTGCCTACCCCTTCGGGGAATACAGGCGTGATGCTATGTATGTTATGTTATGTTTATAATTCGGGTTCCCGTACGAAATCTGCATATAAAACAACATAAACATACTTAGAGCCTGTGCCCGTTAGATGGCAAGATGCCACTTATTACATGTGACTTAATAACAGTATTTGTGAAATCATCAATCGACTCTCTCGTTGGTCTAGCGGTCCTGGGTTCGATTCCCAGGTCGGGTAAAGTGTTATTCGATTTTAATATTCGGAAATTCTCAGTAGCAGCCCGGAGTCAGGAAGTTGGTGGTGTGACCCCCGTGCTTCGGAGAGCACGTAAAGCCGTCGGTCCTGCGCCTGATCTCTCTCCGGTCGTGTCGGATTGCCGTCCCGTCGGACTATGAGAGTGAAGGAAGAGGGAGTGCACCTGTGTTTGCGCATACACTTGTGCACTATAATATCTCCTGCGTACTTGGCTAATCTCTGTGGAGATAGGCCGCCGTGACCGAAATACGGTCGGGAGCAGTATTACTATTATTATTGGTGAAATATGCGTGTACAACTATGTACACCTCTGCCTACACGTTCGGAGAATACAGGCGTGATGCTATGTTATGTTTATGCGGTCAATTTCTCGGGTGATTGAGTGAAATTATCGGTATGTGTCTTACCGGTAGCAGTAACGGTATTAAAACGTTATTCGTTATGCGTTAACGGTAAATAACAGTTTATTTAATTGTCACCATGACTGTTTTGTGAACGGTATTTAACGATTTGAGTGCATAACATTTTTATGATATTAATTTATTTGTAAATGTGTTTTAATTTAAGAGAAATCGTACTGTTGCAGGGAGTATGAATAAAAGAGATTATTTATTAATTATTGTTCACCGGTTTCTACTCGAGTGTATTTTTCTGCAATAAAATTAGAAATATTTAGGAAAAATGCATATTGTATGTCAATAAAAATATACAACCATCTCTCTCAAACCATCAAAGAGTTGCCAACAACCCGATTTAGAAGCAAACTGTACAATTTCCTAATGAGTAAAAACTATTATAGCATTAAAGAATATTTAGAAGATAAGATACCTAGTTCCTAATAGAAATTATAATAATTTGCACGCCCCAACGGGCAGAATATGCTGTAACTATATATAAGCTATAACACCTATAAATCTACCATGTTCGAGCAAATAAATGATTTGATTTGATTTGATTTGATTTCGGGTTTGCCCGACTAGTTTCGAACCCGAATGGAGCCCTTAGTCATGAGCCGCCGAGTCCGCGGCAATGTCGCGAGTCAGGCAGAACGAATACACGTGAGTAGGTATTAACCGGTGAACAATAATTAATATGAACATGCCTCAGTAAAATCAGAAAGTTATTAAATTTAAATAAATTATTTGTTAAAGTTATACATTTTTGACGTCATCAGGATTTGAACCTGCGCCTCCCGCATAAGGCGCTTTGTCAACTAAGTTATCTCGACCACCTAGTTAGTAAGAAGACGTAATAAATAAGAATATTCATCATCAATTACTATTTTTCAAAGAAACATTGAAAAAATAATGGACAAGAAGGGGGTTTGAACCCACGACCTATGACGTTCCGGGTCATCACTCTACCAACTGAGCTACCTTGTCTCGTTAATATCCATTGAAATTTTCAACCTTCTTTGTATTCGTCTTAAGGAGACGCCTGGCGATATTTATCTAGCAATCATTTTCAGATCTACTAAACTCAGCGTTACCACTTTACAGTTGTAAATCGCCGAACAACATTCCAATCCTTTTTCCACAATCTTGCTGTACATGCTACTCGTCTCCACAGAATAAGCAACTCGTTCATGGGTCTATAATAAATTTAAGAAAGCTATTAAAGCTAAACTATGCCGAAAGGGGTATTACACTATCTCGGACTGTTTAAGCGATAAAAAGGCATGGGAGTGATATGAAAAATGCTTAATTATATTGTTTCGATTTTACCTGACATTGTAATTTGAAAAAATTTGGACATTGTATAATGAAAAAATTTGACATTTAAATAAGATATAATTGACATTGTAATATCATAACAATTGACATTCTTTATTGTGACATTCTTAATAATACAGAAATTGTGAATGTGAGCATCATGTAGGATGTTTTTCTTATTTTTTTAATTTTTATTTATTGTTATACATATTTGAAATCTGGCGGTTTTGAGGTTTTTATATGGCCTACGCAAATGTCCTGCTGATCTGGTATCGCCTTGCGACAGGTCGTTGAGCTCCCTATAACATGGTTGAGCTACACGATGACTGATGCATGTGTGCCGTCAGTTAGGACAGGTCAACTCGAAACTGATATAGCTCTTCCTTAAAAAGGCCATTCCAGATACCCTGCATGGTTACGCTCACATAGGGATGTTTAATGATGTCTGGACTTTAAAAGAGACCTTGACCTTTGAGTTTGTTTCGGCGTTTCTTCTCAGAGGTAGTCAGATAGGAAACGCCGACGCCATCTAGATTATAATGACATGTAAAAGAGTTTTTAAAAGACCTACTTACAGAATAAACAATTTCATTTCATTTCATTTCATTTCATTTCATTTCTTTAAAAATCATATATAGGGGAATAACGAGACAAGGTAGCTCAGTTGGTAGAGTGATGACCCGGAACGTCAAGGTCGCGGGTTCAAACCCCGTTCTTGTCCATTATTTTTACAATGTTTCTTTGAAAAATAGTAATTAATATAGGCATTACATGGCCTCAATATGTATTAAAAAATATAATTATATATGAATATTCATCATCTACCGTGATTTCGTGAAATCCCTGGTATCCTCATTTCCCTGCGACATATACGTATTAAACATTAATGTCTCTGTGTAACTTTAAATAATTTACAACCCTATTTTGTAAGTCCTAAGTCTTAAAATCGTATACATATAATCTTTTTTAGAGAATATGTCATCGACTGTCAAGCAATTTACAACTTTACACTATCTGAATATGGTAGAAAATTAACTGCACAAAACGTACGTGGAATATTTATTAAAATAATAAGCCTGGCTGATTATGTTAAATGATTTATAACCCTGTGTGTTACGGTGTAAGGTGTTTAATTGAATGTTAATTTAATATATCACAGATGTCTGTCAAGCAATTACTAACTTTAATTGCTTTTGTTATAAGATTGTAAATCGATTAATGAAAGTTATCCACTTCACTAGACTAGTGGACGTAGAAGGCTGTTGATCGTAAGGTTTTCAGTTCGATTCCCGGGCCTGTAATTGTGATTTTTCTAAGATTCAACGGTAACCCGGACTTAGAAACCGTTAGTAGAGGTGTTATAAGGCGGTGAGCCTATTGCCTTCTACCGGGCACAATTCCAAACTCCAGACTGCGCCTTAAAAATTTTCTAACAGAAAAAAAAAAATAACAACCACTTTACACGACCCGGGAATCGAACCCATACCTTCACGCTCAGCAACCGCACTTTCGACCACCAGACCAACGAGGCAAACGGTAATTAATAATCTATAAGTACCTAGTAGTATGACCACGACCCTCGGTCAGACGGGACAGTCCTGTCTCCGACAGTAAAGAGTACAGTGCCCACGTTATTGATGCGTTCAGGACACGCCTCCCTGCCAGTGACGGGTTCACTGCCGGTTGTGTAACTTTTGATTAATAGCACTTTATCTCTGGTTTTGATTGTTTGGGGTTCAAAATTTGTCGTTGTGTAGGTACTTACAATTTTTATTTAAAAAAAAGTGGTAGAAAAAACCGGTCGCGCGCAGGATTTTAATCTGCGCCTCTTAGATAAGTACTAAAGGCGTTGAGCCAATCATAATGAAGCCTCATGTGCCTGTGGTATGAGGGCCACTTTGTTTGAACAGTGCCGAATTGTTCAAGGCTGAGGGTCATGTGATGAGGAAAGTTTTGAGTACGAATGTAGATGGCTATAAGAGTAGAGGAAGACCGAGGAAGCGATGGATGGATTGTGTTAAAGATGATATGGCTATAATAAAACAACTTTTAACCGGATTAATCGCGTGTATTATCGGTTTTTTGTTTTTCATTTCAACATGTATCAGAGACAAAAATAATTTTATGTATTTATCAATTATATGTACGGTAGACTGAAATAATTTTAAATAAACTGTTGAGACACCTGACACCTTAGTCCTCCTGCGACCACGAACGCTGCAAAGTGTTCGAAACGTCAGGAAAAACAAAAAAATGGCTATGATATGGCTAGAAAAGGAGTGACTGACGATATGACCGCTAATAGAGATGTAATAAGAATACATGCTGCGCCGATCATTAATAAATTGGGATAAGGACAGGAGGGTGATGATGATATCGCTATCTATTAAGTCCCTATAGGGGTGACTGAACACTACCTCGATGTCTTGTAGTCATCAGCGCGGCTACTGAGCGTGAAGTCCTGGGTTTGAACCTTGACTCGGGTGAAATGTCATTGAGGTTTTCTATGTTAACTGTCAGGAGAACAGCTTGCTTTCAATAAATGTCATGGAGTTTACATTTTGTTGTCGTTGCCGTTATTAAGGCCAATGGGGGTGACCGTTTTCGAAACGATGTTAATTTAATATTATTACTCCATTTTATATATAGCCTTCAGTCACAAGCAGAGATGGGTGATCTAAATATATCCGGAACTTCGCAACCATATCTCCCAACATAAGAGGTATTAAGGTAAAAATATCCACGTGGACCCGGAACAAAGGAAATCGATGCAGAACGTATTGAAATAGCAGGTCGGTTGCCATGGTAACCGTATTTTTAGACTACTGCCCAAAAATGCGAGGGTTATGTTTATCCTACTAATATTATAAACGCGGAAGTTTGTAAGTATGGATGGATGGATGTATGGATGGATGTTTGTTACTCTTTCACGTAAAAACTACTGAATGGATTTTAATGAAACTTTACAATAATATAGCTTATATATCAGAATAACACATAGGCTACAATTTATAAAGATATTGTGTGAATTGTTCAAAATATGACGATAAGTGTCAAGTAAGTAGGAAAAAATCTACCATCTGCGAGCTATTCTGGCGTGCGCTGCCTAAACCCTTTGAGATATAACAAAATGATCTATGGTGGAATTGTGTATCTTATATAGGTCTACAGAAAAGTCCTGGATGGTGGTATACGTCTATCTTTTAAGGATAACATACTATATCCATTTTAATACTTAAAAAAATGGGCAATTATGAAGCGGTAATTGGAAAGCGGGACCGGGATCAAAATGTCATCATGATTACTTTTGGTCGATATATCCGACATCCACACGGGCGAAAACGCGGGCATCAGCTAGTATCATATAACTTCTAAACGCCTGAACCGATTTAGATGTATAGGGTATCGATAGAATCCCTACATTATCCCTGGAATCACGGACTCCAAAGACATAGTTTTGCAATAATAGCAAAGACAACACAATGTAGCTACCAGGCGCACAGACCTTGAGAGAGGTGTCGCGTTGCTATTGTGGACCGCGGGAGTCGGATGACTCTTTGTGTGTTATGTAGGCCTAGTAGGTATTCGTGATGTAGGAACTGTATATATTTGATGAAATAGGTGCAACCTATATAAATATATCTAAATATATATAATAAGAAAAACTGCAAATTAAAGTAACAATTTAAATGGAAAAAGAATACGGTCGCGAACAGGATTCGAACCTGCGCCTCCCGGATGAATACTCCAGGCGCTCTCACCACTAAGCCATCTTCTTTTTCTATTTAATATTGTAACTTTAGAGTTCGCTAAGCATGCGTTAATGCTTTTCAAAGATTTATCTTGAATTATTCAGGTAATTGCAGTCTTTACGACATTGTATTAACTGCAAAGTTAGTCGTGTCGGTTCGGTCACTTGTATAGGTACTGAATAGATAGCAATGACGTCCCAAAAAGACGTGTTAAAAATATGGATGAAGAATTCGCGGTGGTGAGCAGAGGTCGAGATGGCTTAGTGGTCAGAGCGCCTGGAGTATTCATCCGGGAGGCGCAGGTTCGAATCCTGTTCGCGACCGTATTCATTTTCCACAAGAATTTGTAATTTTAAAGTCTTTATTTCTAAATCAATTCTAATACGGCGAGATCAATAAATTTAATTTTTAACCGACATCAAAAAATTAGGTTCTGTATTCGCATATTCTGTATGTTTGTATGTATGTTTGTTTGTACGTCCGCGATTTTCTCAAAAACTGCTGATGAGGATTTAGATGAATACATACATACTTTTTAGGAAAGGTTCTAACAACCTTTATATAAAACATTACATTCTAACAATGGAACTCTTCGATAACTAATAGCAAATGATCCACGATTGCTGAAATTAGGTACTGTGTTTAACATTCCATTAAAAGCGGATATTATTTCTTTATAAAAAAAAATATATATAGTAAACTTATTCTTTCTTTGTTGAGAGGCTTCCGCGATAAAAACATTTTGGACGTCCCGCTCAGTATGCTGGCGTGTCCCGAGAGACTTGAAAACCGGGACATCTAGCTATGCTACCCACAACATTGCATGCATCACTCAACAGCGGCTGCAGCCGACACGTGATATTACGACTGTCGGGAACACGACGACGCGGTGACAGACGACAATTTAGATGAATTAGGCCGCTAAGTACCGAGCTAGTTAGACTGACCAACCATAGAATCATAACAACGTAATTATCATAGTAATAATGTCTTAGGTTTTAGCGATTTTATCGTGAGGTTGATGAACAACCTAGTGTCAGAGTTTAAACCACTCAGGTGTGCTGGTTTCCTCACGATTTTTCCTTCACCGTTTTAAGCAAGTGATAATTAATTTATAATACGCACATCACTTCAAAAAGTCAGTGTTGCGTGCCTTGGATTCGAACTTGCGACCTTTGACTTTGTCAGTCCATCGGTCATACCACTATGCTATCAGATTTTAGCGATAACAAAAAAGTAAAGAAAATCGAAAATAATATACGCGATTAATCCGATTAAAAGTTGTTTTATTATAGAATGCAGTTGTATAACGTTACATATACATTTTAGTGGAAAGAAAATACGGTCGTGAGCAGGAATCGAACCTGTGCCTCCCGGATAAATACTCCAGGAGAGATCCGGGAGGCGAAAGTTCGATTCCTGCTCACGATAGTATTTTCTTACCATAAAAAAAAGCTTTACAGTTCGCTACGCATTCGTTAATGTGTTTCAAAGATTTATCTGTGTAAATGCAATTTTATGTTCCATGATCATTTTATATTTTACTACCTAATCCCAGTCACGGATTTTCTTTTTGCTCGCCTCCTAAGGGTTATAACGTGATGTTAAATAGCACATAACCTTCCTCAAGAATTAGGCTACCAAATGCAGAAAGTTTTTTTGAAAATGGATTGGTAGTTCCTGAGATTAGCGCGTTCAGACAAAAAAACAAACACTAGCTTTATTATTACATTATTGAAGTCGTTTTTTTATATTTATACCTTTATTTAATTATGTCTTTTGAATAATTTAATTTATATATTTTTAGGGAACTTAAAAATTTAATCAAGACAATATAAAAATCTGTTTATAACAAACAATAATAATAAAAAAACATCGTCGAATTTAGAACTTCTTTCTTTTTGCACATAACATATCTGCTGAGGCCCTAAATCATAAATAACCAACATACAAAGTAATGCCCAACCACAAGCAACGCCGGAGCGCGATCATAGTTTATGATCGTATAATGTCTACGCCGTAGCACCGTATCCGCTACGAGCGTGTCTACGCATCTGCTACGCCATCTACAAGGCATTTGGCTTGCAATATGATATAGTTCGATGCGTTGTTCCGATATTAGTATTGGCTCTTCTAAGGTTATGAAGTCCTGGTACATTATGAGTTGCCGTAAGGAAATTGTTATGCCGTTTACTTAAAGCGGGTAGGCAGAGGAAGAGGTTTACTTAGAAAAAATATTTGTCGGTCGGCGACGGTATTAGGTGTCATGATAAACGGTGAGCCTATTGTCATTTACCGGGCACGATTCTTAATTTCGGGCTGGTGAGAATTTGCTTATCATAGCACCCTTATTCCTTTCACTGATGCCGTAACTAAGTGACATCTACTAGGCACAATTCCAAACTCCGGGATTCCTAACAAGAAAACCCAACACACACTTTGCCCGATATACGAATTGACCCCAGAATCGTGCACCCAGCAGCGTAAGGTTTTGAATTCGATTCCCAAGTCAGGCAAAGCTGTTATTTGAGTTTTTCCATTATGAACTTCTCAATAGCAGAAATTGATATTATGCCCGATAAATGGCAATAGGCTCACCACCTTACTCGTATTATTATGGGACCCAATATCGTTATTGACCGATAAAAGTTTTTTCTAGGTAATAAACCCTCTTCTTCTGCCTACCCCTTTTTAAGTAAACGGTATAACAATATTACCTCTTCCACAATCTACCAGGGCCACATAACCTTACTAGAGTTAATAATATTAATATCTCTAAATATAATTACATACTTAAATACAATCACGCCTGTGTCCCATTGGGGTACGTAGACACTTTCGTATCATCTATGTTCATTAACCTCTTTATGCATGATCGTCGATTTAGTGGACCTGCCCTTTTTTGAGAACGTCCGCAATTTGATTGCGGTATGTTCGTCAAGGTCGGCCAGCCCCGACTCTTCCACCCACTCTCGCCTCATGTCGTCCACCATCACCTTTCATCCATCGTTTCTACTTGCTGAAAACATCACAGCATACCCTTCTCAATCCTCGCACTACATCCACTTTCACTCCACAACGTTCCCTTATCACGCTGTTCCTTACTTTATCCTTCAAATTCATAATATATTTTTTTTCCAATTGTCCATTCTCCCACTACAGTTGCACCGGACTACATCCCGAAACACGACTAGCACGCTTCTTCCGGTGGATGGTCACCAACCGCGGCCGAAGCCTCCCACTAGAGCTGTGTTGCCTGTGCAGCACCACCCAGGGGCCACGTGTAGGGATTCCATTTTAAGGGACTACGGACGCAGGCAACTCGGCCCCCTTTATATTATAACTTTAAAGTTCACTCCACATGCATTAATACATTTTGATTTAAAGATTTATCTGTAGCTAGCTGTGCCAGCGACTCCGTCTGCGTGGATGTCGTAAATTAACACCATGTCGTGTATGAACACAAATTCGTAATTAACAAAACGTGATTCATTAAATTGGTTACTTTTTTATTTTTGATCCGATTGACATGAAACATACACTAAATGTTAAGTGAAGCTTACCACAATATATATATGACAACCGCATCTAAATCGGATAAGCCGTTTCTGAGATAAGCGTGCACAAACGCACAGACAAACAGATAAACGGACAAAAATTCTAACAA
Source organism: Xylocampa areola (assembly GCA_935421205.1). Classification (NCBI taxonomy): domain Eukaryota; kingdom Metazoa; phylum Arthropoda; class Insecta; order Lepidoptera; family Noctuidae; genus Xylocampa; species Xylocampa areola. Next base: position 253,820 of record OW285228.1, on the reverse strand, counting down.
ACATTGTTTTGGGTGCTATTTGCGTTGATAAAGGTCCCAATAATATTTTTTCTCATATATCTTCCATGTACAGACAGCGATCCGTAAATTTTTTATTATATGTATTGATTAAATTTCACCTGTTTAAGTGATGATATTTTTAATAAGGTTGTATGCATGTATTTGTAACTAAACCGTATGTAGGCCGACCGTTAACCGGATAGGGTCGGCACTCATATGGCTTCAAGTCAGTCTTGCGGCTTCTTGTCGCGTGTATTGATCTTAAACCGATAATGTCACGAAAGTATTTGAAAATAAAACTAATGATAGCGTAAAAAGAATACGGTCGTGAGCAGGATTCAAACCTGCGCCTCTCGGATAAATACTCCAGGCGCTCTGACCAACGAAGCCCATCTCGGCCTCTACTCATTACCCCGAATTCATCTTACACATTTTAATACGTCTTTTGGTGACGTCAATGATGACGGTGATGATGTAAAAAACGCATTCCAAACGTTTTTTTTTTATTCTTTTCAATTATTACGACTTTGTGTTCACAATACGTATCTGAGATGATGTTACAATTCAAGCGCTGCATCTACTGTCGAATTTTATCATGCTTTAAATTTTATGATAATCTTGCCTCTTTGAGTTTCCCCCATGTCCTTGGCTTTGTGTGATAAATATCCCAAACTGAGGCAATATTGAAGTGTCAAACACGACAAGATCTGACGCTGCCCTCTTTGCTGATACTGCACAATATAATCCTGACGCTTTTAGAGGGACGGCATCCACTTTACGCCACGGTACTTGAAGACGGGTCTTAGCGAGTAGAGAGTTTAGTTAGATATAAGTTTGTGCGTTTTTGTTTTGGCAAACTTTACCCCACTCCAGGTTCCTGGGTGCGTTTAAAAACACATATCACATATGCATACACTTTCAGCCCCGAAACAGATCTGCAAATTATAGATATATATCAAAGGATTATTTCGCAATTAAACTCGCGAGAAGCGACGCTTAAACCAATCTTTCTGACGTGTACTCCCTGCCGCTAAATTATAACCCAATTATTAACTTTAGCTTTTCTTTCACATGCGTTATAAAAAACATTAAAGCCATTGTTAAGGTGTACACTTTTTCACAACATCAAATATATTTTAAAATTGTTTTTTTTTTTGTGAAAATTATCTATCACAGCATACATCTACCTACCGACATTCCAGAAATGCCGTTATAGAATCCCAAATAATAGGGGTGAGGCTATTGTAATCTACCGGTCACAATTCTAGTGGGCTGAGTTGCCCACGTCCGTAGGACGGAATATTAAAATGGAATCCCTACACGTGGCCCCTGGGTGGTGCAAAACAGGCAACACAACTCTGGTGGAATGCTTCGACCGCGGCTGGTTATCACTGAAGAAGCCATGCCGTGAAGCCACCTAGTCGTGTTTCGGGATGCAGTCCGGTGCAACCGTTGTGGGAGACGGGTCTGGGCAGTTGCATCCACTCCTCAACTATCATTCTCCCCAAATCTATCCACTCTACTTAACGAGTGAAAAGGTTTATTCTGGATCTGCGCGCTCCATCCTCGGTCACACCGTTGCTTATCATCAATAAACAAAAACTCGAGCTGCTGCTACTGAGAATTTAATTTCAAGATTTATGGCGTTGCATTTTCTACGAGAGCAATAATTGTTAAGAACAGAATTGTAATATCTTAGGTTTGCGCGATCACTACACATTATAATAAAACAACTTTTAACCGGGTTAATCGCGTGTTTTATTGGTTTTTTGTTTTCCTGACGTTTCGAACACTTTGCAGCGTTCGTGGTCGCAGGAGGACTAAGGAGACACCTGACACCTTTGTCCTCCTGCGACCACGAACGCTGCAAAGTGTTCGAAACGTCAGGAAAAACAAAAAACCAATAATACACGCGATTAATCCGGTTAAAAGTTGTTTTATTATAACAGAATTGTAATTTACTTTCTAGCCGTTTTGTTTACACAGTCACGGCTCTTATGAGCGATATTATGTTAATATTATTACACTTTATTATTACCAACAATACTTGTTAGCTCTAATTAATGGATCGTAATGATGATAATAAATTACAACATTTTCATAATAATCATTTTGTATTTATTGTAATGTAATTGTTTAGACAAATTATGGAGGTGCTCGAGGCTAAGTAATAGACGCATATATCGATCGATCGAGATTAAACTGCGCTTGCCGCGTTCGGTCTATGGCTGGGTGACCATTATTTCATACCGAGAGCCCTTCGTGTCTCAGAAAATACGTTAAGCCGTCGGTCCCGGTTGTCAAATTTAGATCTAAGACAGTCGTTACGGGTAGTCAGAGGCCTGAAAGTCTGACAACCAGTCATACCATAAGATATCGTGTTACCCAGTAACTGGGTTATGGAGGTCAGATAGGCAGTCGCTCTATGTAAAATACTGGTATTAAGCTGCATCCGGTTTGACTGGAAGCCCACCCCAATGTCATTGGGAAAAGGCTAGGCAGATAAATAGACAAATTAACAATATTTTTGTATATAACAACTTTCGTGAGACACATTCATATTCATTATTGTTCCACGGTTATTACTCACGCGCATTCTTCGGGATTGTCAATACAGTGAATAACAGCATAAGACTGCCTCGTTAGTCTGGTGGTCCCAAGCGCGACGGCTGAGCATGAGGTCTCGGGTTTGATTTCCGGGTAGGGCACTGTTATTGGGTTTTTCTGCTAGAAAATAGAAGCAACCCGGAGTTTGGAACTATGCCCGGTAGATGACAATAGGGACTTTAACAACAGCATTGGTGAAATGTGGTTGTGCAACTGTTTACATCTCTGCTTACCCCTTCGGATAATACAGGCGTGATGTTATGCTATGTTATACATAAAATTAAACGTACGTAAAGAATCTTGAAAGGTATAAGTGACGGGATGCCCTAGAAATTATATATAATTCAATTACAATATTTGTCCGTCTATTGATAGCCTCTTTCCGACGTAATTGTGGTTGGCTTCCAGTCTAACTGGATACTGTTTAATACCAGTATTGTACATGAAGCGACTGTCTGTCTGACCTCCACAACACAGTTACTCTGTAAAGCTTTGTCGTGGTAAATGTTATGTACTGATTATCAGACTATAATTTTTTTTTTATCTCGAACAAGGATTGTGTAATTCCTAAAAAAGCGTCCTCTACATAATTTTACTAGAGGTCGCGCATCACAGTCGCGTATGCCACGACAGACTTTTAGTCGGTCGAGTACTCGTAACGTTTGCATTAGATCTTAATTTAACAAACAGTATAACAAAAAACGGGTTGACAACTGAAATAAGAAAGAAGAAAGAAAGAAAGAAAGAAACATTTATTTGCACAGAACACAGGTGGTACCAGATTTAACAAAGGTGCATAATAGTTCAAGCTATATTCTGCCTGTATTAGGCATGCAAATATTTATAATTATATATATCATTTTAAACGCTATTATATTATCATACTACCGAATGTCAAGTTCTATTATTATTATTATTACATTAAATTTTACAAATAATCAGATACATTTATTTTATGTTGCATAAACTCTTCTATCGTATAAAAACACTTATCTACTAGCCATTTTTATAACTAAATTTTGAAATATTTAAATGGAAGTTCCCTTAGACTCTGAGGCAGTTTATTAAAGACGGATGCACATGTGATAAACATTCTTTTTATTTAAAGTTGTTCTGCATAATGGAAATATAAAACACATACCTAAGAAAACGTATAAATAATATTACAACGATAATATCACCCATATTCAGTCAAAAATATCCTCAATCTATCTATCAAATAAAGGTAAAATCCGTTCCATTGTCCCAGTGCAAATTCAAGCGTCAATTCTTATTTACACACTCGACGTCTTGCCGCGTCTTCTCGCGATTTCGGATCCACCGCGACAAGTATGCGACAACCCTTACTCGACGCCTAATCTGAACACCCGTCGACCTCAAGCCGTCAATAAGAACACTAGAGGAACACTTGAATGGGACTAAAAGTACCATAAAGTGTCATTGTAGTGTCTCAGTGCCATCGACAGCGTTGGAACATGCCCTATCTTTATAAAGCACTTTCTAAGCAATTTTAAATCAAGTTAAGACGCTCCGGCTAGATTTTTATGCATGTATTTATATTTATAATGTATTATTGAGCACGTTTTTCTATAAAGGGGTGGGTATTTCAGTAGTTTTATGTTACGGCGAATCTAAGACGATTAACAAAAAGATCTACAAATCAGGTATAAGTAGAAAGAAACGCCGGGAAGGGAAGCCCTAGAAAAACATACCCTGACCGCATTGATGTCCTTCAAAAAGGTCAGGTTTTAAAAACATTTCAGATTCCATAACTTCAGTACCAGGATTTCAACATTTATAAGAGGTATGTTGTGCCATCTAAGAAGTCTGGTGGTATTGCAATATTTCATCGCTTGCGTATTTGCATATATTTGCGGACGGGCGGGCAGCGCACAGGTTTGCATGACTATCCTCGATATTGTGGAAGTAGCTAGATATTGTAGTTATTTGCATCCATTGTAATGGACTTCCACAAGGTAACGTCTGAATCAATTTTCATTTCGATATGAATGAATATAAATAAATATAAAGTGCTATTTATTCAAGTCCCACGCAAATGAAGTCACAGCCAAAGCTAGTAAAAAAATATAATTAATTTGTGACTAAATTAAGCCAGCAGTCATCCCCATCTCGTACAAACAATTAAAGTTTTCACCCCTCAAGTACCAGGCTATCATATATTCAAGAAGGATTCTTTATACGAATTACAAATTGTCAGAGTAACTCGTGTTCAATTCACATGAGACTAACACACACATACGTCTTGCCTTAATGAAATCTTTAATTTGGCACCCGACAGATTTATATGATCATTACGCCTTGAGACGTATGTTATAGCTGGTAGTAATGAAAGAAAAGCTCCTTAGACTGATGATGGCCTAGTACTTTAGGGGTGAAAACTGTTAATTGTATTAAGAAAATGCTTTTATGGAAAGTAGTTAAAAAACGTAGTAGGTACTGTTTCACCTTATATACAAGTTTTTATATAGATTTTACTTATGTGTGCGTTTTCTCAAGCTCCCATTTAGTTAATTTATCTCAAACTAGCGGCCCGTCCCGACTTCGCAGGGGAGGACATTTATTTTTTAAACATTTTAGGAATAAACGCGAAGGTTTTTTGTAGTTTTTGATATGTTCTATAATATTATAGAATGTTTTTTTCTGTGCTATCATCAATAGTTTCCGCAGCGCATGTGATGAAAGACATTTTATGGCAAGTTTTTTACACCTTGGCTTACATAAGTGAAGTTTTAGTAAGGATCCCTAATATTTTCTAGTAATAAATATAACCTATGTTACTCAGGGATAACATAGCATTCTAATGGTGAAATTTTTTTTGAAATCGGGGTTGTTGTTTTTGAGTATATTCGTTACAAACATACAATAATATACAAATCTTTTCTATTTATAATATTATAAGTGTAGATGTCATTAGTTCTATTAACCCTTACTGATGCCCGCAACTTCAATCGTCTGCGTGACAAAAGGTAGCCTATATCTTTATCCAAGGTCCAATCTATCTCTATAACAAAATTCATCAAATTTGGTATAGCGGTTTAAGCGTAAAAACGTAACAAAGAAGCAGATAGAATTACTTAAGCATTTATAGTATTCGTTTGGGAGTTTGGAGAAAACAGACTCATACAATTATCTTAAAAAAAGAAAATGCTCCTATCTGCACTGATATCCTAGTACTTAAATTGTTGTTTAGCAGTAAAAATGTCTTTACTTTTTTAATAGGTTTTTTTATGATGAGTACAAAAACACAAACAATATAAAAAAAAACTTTGATATATATTTTTTTTTCATTTACAAACATAATTTAACATCAAAACTTTTACTGTATGTAAAGTACATTAAATAAATAACAAATAATCGTCCATAATTTAAACAATTTTAGACAGAAATGACTGCAAAATTATATTTTATGTAATAAAATAAACTATTTTGACGCATTTCTCAAATATATTTAACTGGTAAGTGGTAGATTGACGCGTCAAAATCTCAAGACATGAACACTAGTTATTTTTAACCAGACATATGAAATTATCTCACTATATTTATTATAGAAGTATAGTACTAAACGTAGGCGAAATATTAATTTGAAAAAATGGCTGAAAGCGTGTAAATTCTAACTCTTTCTTACTTTAGTGTCGATAGGACTTTTTATTTAAACGACTGCCTAAAAAAGGAGTGTTATGTGTATAAGGTTAAGTATGTATGTATGAGTGTTAAGAGGGATGTGGGTCATGTGACGAGGAAATTTTTGAGTATGAATGTAGATGGCTATAAGAGTAGAGGAAGACCGAGGGACCGAAAGATAGCAATGATGTCGCCAAAAAGATATGTTAAAAAATATGGATGAAGAATTAGCGGTGGTGAGCAGAGGTCGAGATGGCTTAGTGGTCAGAGCGCCTGGAGTATTTATCCGGGAGGTGCAGGTTCGAATCCTGTTCGCGACCATATTCTTTTTCCATTTAATATTATAACTTTAGAGTTCGCTAAGCATGCGTTAATAATGTTTTTCAAAGATTTATCTTGAAAAATATTTTTTTAATAAACCGAGACGTTCATCCAAATACCGCTTGCTGAACCTAGCCTTAACACAGAGATCGCAGCAGTTTATGAGCGGTTCATGTTTAAAAATATAATTTGCTTACCCTCAAGAATCATAAGCGGCGTGAACATACGCGTCGAGTTTTGAATTAGTGTAATCATTACCTGTAACAATAAGATATAATAAAAATAAGACAAGTTTATGGAGGATTGAGGTCGAGATCATAATGGAAGGTACTACTAGATTGCCCGCGACAAACTCAAACTCAATTTTTTTTATGTCAAGTAAACCATATTACAGGCACATATGAAAAGTCAAAGCTAGGTGCACGGTTCCAAGAATTCGGTATTCAAAGTCAAAGTCAAAGGTTTTTATTTCATATAAACCATACAAAGGCACTTATGAAAAGTCAGAATTTACGTGCATAATATTTATTAATGTGAGAATAACGTAGGTTAATGTTGAAGAAAAGGCAGAATTTTAATTATGTAAAAAGCCAAAGCTATTAACTAGCTGACCAGTCCCAACAGACAGCACTCAACCATCTTGAAGGGAACTCAACGACCCAATACACAACGCCACCATCCGCGAGACATTTTAGTGAGCATGACAATTATCGATTATAGGTTACAGTAAAATATTTCGTCGGATCGGAAGTAATATTCGACAAAGCGAATTGAGCTTCTATTTAAGCAAACCATATTGCGGGTTTCTCGGACCAAAACGGTGGAACGCGACTCTAACTTTGGCTATCTCTGCCGACCTCAGTACCGTAGCTAGAGCGTCACAAATTTCTTCTTAAGTCGACATCGTGGGTAGAAGGTTGTAAAAAAAAAACATATTTGCCTGACCTTAACTTGACCTTTACAACCATTTTAATAAAATGTTGACTGCTGAGCATTACAAAATTCTCAGTAGCAGCTCGGAGTCATGAATTTAGGGGCCATCCGTTAATGACGTGATGGTTTTTTTTTTGCATTTTTTAAACCTCCCCCCCTCTCCCTCGGTGATACGTGGTGAGGATTAAGACTAACCCCCCACCCCCACCCTAAATCATGTGTATTTTAGTACGTACAAATTTTTTTTTTTTTTTTAGAATATTATCTTTAAATATAGAAAATAAATACACGTGATACACTACACTCCCCTCCCCCCTTGTGATATTTCATGATTTTGCCAAACTCCCTCCCCCCCTTTCGAGCCTCACGTGATTAATGGACGGCTCCTTGGCGGTGCGGTGTGACACTCCAGTGCTTTGGAAAGCACGTGAAGCCGTCGGCCTGCATCTGATCTCTCTCCGGTCGTGTCGGATCGCCGTCCCATCGGACTATGAGAGTGAAGGAAGTGGGAGTGCACCTGTGTTTGCGCATACACTTGTGCACTATAACATCTCCTGCGTACTTGACTAATCTCCGTGGAGATAGGCCGGGAGGAGTATGAGAGAGCAATTAATTGGTCCACCATCAGCCACTGCGTAAACGCTCCCATCTGTAAATCTTGTCTCGCCATTACATAACCAACGCTTTGACGTCAGAGATAGCTATTAATACATGCGCCCGAGTTGATCGATATGCGATTTTAATTAGGAAATTAACTACAAAAGTGTCGCGGATTTGCTTATTTATTTTGTCACCGAATATTGAAAATTTTAAGTATTATTTGTTTGTGGTATCAGCTCCGAAGGGATGGATAGAAGAGCCTATTGCCAACTCCGGGTTAAACCGAGAATTTTCCAACAGAAAAAATAACACTGCCCGGGACTCGCAACTTACACCAATCAGATCCCTGCCTCTCATCCGTCACAAAAAGCTATAAAGTACTAGGCAACCAGAAATAATTAGGTGATCTTTTTATATAAATAGCAGATCCTAATTCGTCTTGAGTGTTAGCGATGTTAGATTAATGTGCGGCAATACATCATAGCGCCGACACTTGTGTCTCATGTCGCCCTGGTACATATGATTCAGAATGTAAAGTTTTATTGGCAAAAGGGGTAGGCAGGGAAAGAAGATTGTCTAAGGAATATTGTAACAAATTGTCTCGTTGGTCTTGTGGTCGTTAGTTCGGTTGTGTATTGTGAGATCGTGGGTTCGATTCTGTCGAAAGCTTTTAACAGTGGACCAATTTTATTGGGATTTTCACTATAGCAAAGCTTAGCTATCCAGAAAATATCAATCATCATCAATACATATAATAAAAATGTAACGGATCGCTGTTTGTACATGGAAAATATATGAGAAAAAATATTATTGGGACTTTTATCAACGCAAATAGCACCCAAAACAATGACTGTTAGATTTTTTCTGTTTGTCTGTTTATCTGTTTGTCTGTTCGTCTGTGCGTTTGTGCACACTAATCACAGAAACGGCTCATCCGATTTAGATGTGGTTTTCACTAATATATTGTGGTAAGCTTCACTTAACATTTAGTGTATGTTTCATGTCAATCGTTTCACAAATAAAAAAGTTATGCCAATTTAAAGAATCACGTCGAACATTTGTTAATTATTATGAATTTGTGTTCATACACGACATGGTGTTAATTTACGACATCCACGCGGACGGAGTCGCAGGCACAGCTAGTAATTTAAATATATTTCATTAAACTAACCAATATCTAGAGTTTTACGGAACATTTAACCTAAACAAATCATCATCGGTGATAGACCGTTGGACTAGCAAGCCAGAGGTCACACGGTCGACCTTAATGCGTACATAGTGATTTACTGCACACACAGATGGCGCTCGCATTACCTCGGACATTGCAACGATTCAAATAACAAAAGGACAATGCCAGATCCTGCCCCACCCTTTCAATAATTTACAAGAAAAGTAAATTAACTAAAAAATATCGTACGAAAATAGGACCATTTGTTACTCTAGTGTTATTATGTAGTACTTGCGGATAAAAAGTTAATGGAAAAAGGATTTTAATTAACCTACAACGTATTTCCTGTTTTTGTAGCAATTATCCGCGTTCCTATATACGCATACAAGCCGACTATGTGAGTTTTTATTATTAAAAAAATAAATACTTAGATAAATATATTATTTATGAGTCATACGTATTTGGTTTCAATGTTTAAAAACATACATGTCATTAAAAACATTGATTTTATTTATTTATTTAGATAATATTATGTATGTTGTATTAATTCTCATTTGCTTTTTTTTTTTTTTTTTTTTTATCCTTCGCCCTAATCGGGCAGGCTAAGGTCTTAGACCATACCGCCTCGTCTTCAGTGTTCTTGAATAAAAGTAAGGCCAAAGCCTCGTCTTCAGTTACTTCCTTCTTGTTTTAATCAAGTATAAAAAGTTATTGCAGTTATTGCCCCAGTAAAACGGTGGAAATTTTACTGAGTCTTCGATGGAGTTTAGGAGTGAACACGAAAAGTCATGATTTTCAATTGTATACAATTTGCCCACACTCGCACACCTTCATGAACACATAATGGTTAATTATCCACCATAATTACACATTATACTTCGGAGAAACACAAGTTTTGGAAAACAATATAAAATTGACAACGTGCACTTTACATTTTCCCGCCTAAAACTCTCTCATTTGCGCGTTAGTTGTGACGAAACGTCATTGACGTGCTGTCGAACTGTATATGTCAAAGTCATAATGTCAAATCATGAAAATAACTATTCGTCCTTCTCTCAGGTTCAGCATGGCTTGATTTTTCATCTTGTGTTGCATGATTTTTTGACTTAGATTTATCGTGATTTCTCCGTTCTCTTATCGTTTTCTCCTACCGACGACTTTTGCTTTGATATACGGACTCGATCTCGCCTACTCGCCGAGTAAGTGCTATTTGCCACGGATTCTGTTTATTGCTTTCGACTTGGTTATCAAACAATGTTGAGTAGCATAAATTGTCAAGTGTGCGTCGAAAAATGCTACGACATGAAGTATCTACACTGCAATTGCATTCTACAATGCAAACTCTCCTCTATAGTTGGAAATCGTTGCAACAGGTATGTTACTCAATGTTCGTATTTATGCATAGAAAAATAAATCTCAAATGGTATTACCTACAGCATAATAGAATCATAATTATTGTACCATCACGATAATAATTATGAAAGCTGCGATTTTGCATAAACAACTTTGCATATACCTTAGTGTAACCGACTATGAACAAATATAATACCTAAAAATACAGTCAGTGAGTCATCTTAGATACCTATTGAAAAAGTAGCATAATACTATGATATTACAAAGCTTATTAAGCCAAGTTTATGTTATATGAACAATAATATGAACTTGTTTATCTGAACGATGTACAAATATTTTATAATTTTCAGCTTCCACCAGAAGGTGTAGTCTATCAAGAGTGCTTGTTGCGGCTAAACTAGCATTGCAGAAATGGAAATATGAATACTGAAAATGATCTGGACTACTCAAATGTTTGTCTAGGATGTGGGCGATCTGTTTTAGAAACAATGAGAGAGATATCATACAGTTGAAACGAGTGGTCCATTAGCTGCTACTATATGGGATACTCACAATGTGGTTTGTAATAATATATTATTAACCTTTTCTCTACATGGTGATGCACAGTAATCTTTTATTTATTATGTCCACTTTGCAGTCAAGGATACTGGTAAAGCTAACTATCGCATGCAATGTTGCTCACATAGAAATGCCATTTTTCATCACATCCTTATAAAATACTATGTATCTATGTACACTTGGAAACTCCAGGCATTTCTTTACTTTTTTGTAAAAGCTTTTGAAGAATAGTCATTTGTTGTGTTCATATGTTTTATTTACTACACATACATACATATCATGACGCCTGTGTTCCCTGAGAGGGTAGGCAGAGATTTACACCCGCTTTACACCTATGCTGTTATTTACTCCCATGTTAGTGAGCCTATTATCATCAACCGGGCACAATTCCAAATCCTGGCTGCTATTGAGTAATGTCTTACAGAAAAACTCAATTAGACGGCCCATGCCAGGAATCGAACCCAGGAGGTCCCAATCGGCAGTCTCCTTTGCGACCACTAAACTAATGATGTTATTTACTTGCAGGTATATCAAGATATGCATTTCTATGCGACTTATGTTGGATGCATACTAATTGCCAACTATCACAAGATATTTCAAGAGGACAACCAGAGGAACATGCTGAAATTGCAAATCAACCACTTGACCCATACCCAGTGCCACAGCAAGCAATACCAGTGCCACCGCATTTCATTCACTAATTCATGATTGGTTAGGTGCTCAACAAATAACATTGACACGAGCATTGCATTTTTTTAATGAACCAGATCATTAAGTTTCATTTGTCCAAGATTTTAATTTAAATAGATATAGAACAATGTTTTCCAGAATTTATGAAATTCTACCACAACTGCAGCAGTTTCTGATATTAACATATAGTGAACTGATTTTAATAGCTTTAAAACCATATCAAGTAAAACAGATTTGTTATTACTATGTGGAATATATGCGAGAACATGGGCTCTATTTAATAGAGGTGTGTCCAGAGCACTCACAAGAAATGGATTCACATTTACAAGAATAGTGTCGCACAATGGTGGAAACTATCCATTTTAATATGGGGTAGGATACAATCAAGGCACATTGTCCAAAGACGCGCGCGCTCCGCTCATCACCGCGCTGCTCCACATAGACACGCACGCGCATGCGCACAGTGAGCACGGCTACTATATGTATATTCTTGATATAGAGCCTAACAATAGGTGTGCAATCAACTCTACATATATTAGGATATTGCTGCAATTGTATAGTGCGTAATCAAACAGTTCATGTTATGACCTTATTATGGTACCTTGGTTGGGCACTACATTAAAACAATATTGATCAGCCGGCAGCGTTTCTTAATAATGTTTTAATAATTCTTGAAGATAAATAGATTAATCATTCTATATGTTGTTTTATTTTATTACCAATCAACAGTCAAGTCAAAAGTATTACTATTGTTGATTAACCTATTTTTTTTTTTATCTTTATTGAAAGGACTTGGTTCACAAAAGCAAGATTAACCTAGTTGGTGCTATGTAATTGTTTTCGTAATTCCTTCCTTTCTTAGCAGACACTCCCAAGAATCGCATTATAACAATATAAAGCACTTTTTTATTTATTTTCATAAATGAAACTGGACTTAACCTAAAACATTTAAAAACATAAAGAGGTTATCATTGATCTTCCATTTAAACTAAAACGGCAAGTTCTTGAGGCATTTAACTGTAGTTTTAGCTATCACTAATAAATTAGGAATAAAATGGTACATTTGGCATGCTTGTAAACGAATTTTTGTTGGGTGGGTTAAAGCTCTATAGAGTCTCTGGCATTGTCCTTTGTTTAAGAAATTATAATAACTGTTTTCAAGATATGTCTTTGAAAAAGCATTAACGCATGCTTAGCGAACTCTAAGTTACAATATTAAATGGAAAAAGAATACGGTCGCGAACAGGATTCGAACCTGCGCCTCCCGGATAGATACTCCAGGCGCTCTGACCACTAAGCCATCTCGACCTCTGCTCACCACCGCGAATTCTTCTTCCATATTTTAACACGTCTTATGGCGACGTCATTGCTATTCTTTTTCCATTTAATATTGTAACTTAGAGTTCGCTAAGCATGCGTTAATGCTTTTTCAAAGACATATCTTGAATTATTAAGGTAATTGCATTCTTTACGACATTGTATTAACTGCAAAGTTATTCGTGTCGGTTCAGTCACTTGTATAGGGACTGAATAGATAGCAATGACGTCGCCAAAAGACGTGTTAAAATGTGAATGAAAAATTCGCGGTGGTGAGCAGAGGTCGTGATGGCTCAGTGGTCAGAGCGCTTGGAGTATTTATCCGGGAGTCGCAGGTTCGAATCTTGCTCACGACCGTATTCTTTTTCCATTTAATATTATAACTTTAGAGTTCGCTAAGCATGCGTTAATGCTTTTCAAAGATTTATCTTTAAGGAAAAAAACTGTATGCTTGAACATAAAACACGTCATCTTTGGTCAATACACACTCGGCACATTACAAACCCTCGTCTGCAGCTCGGGCTACAATCCTACCTCGAGTGTAATGACTCACATAGCTCAAATATATGGTAAGAGACCAGACGGCATGACGCTATTGCCTTGGAAGTTGGGTAGGCCTTTGGTGTGGGACGCAACATGTGTCGACACATCACACATAACACTCCATCGCATGGTCCCAGCTCGGCTGGCTGTGCTGGCGCCGCTGCTGCTGCTGCAGACACTCTCAAACGGCGCAAATATAGCAACCTTATCGGCTGCTACGACTTTGAGCCGTTTGGGGTCGAAACGCTCGGGTCATGGGGTCCCAGTGCCCGCCAACTTTTCAAAGGAATTTCTGGCAGACTGGTCGACACTTCGCGTGACCAGATGGCTGGCCTGTTTCTTGGTCAGAGAATTAGCATTGCCATTCAACGTGGCAATGCTGCCAGTCTTCTGGGCACATTACCGGATGACAGCGATGCGGAGGAGTACGTCGACGCCTAAATTACGTTTTTCCTTTTTCTCTCTCTCTATTTTGGTAGTAGTGTAGTCTATATAATTTAGGTTTTATTTTTGTAATTATTTTTAATTATTATGTTGTACATATCTATAATTCTTGAATACATACGGAATTGTTTTTTTTTTTTTTCAATTAGAATTTAATGTCATTTTTCACAGTATCATTTAACTTATTGGTTTGTCTTATGCAATAAAGCTCAAATAAATATTAATGTAATAATGTTAAACTTAAAAACAATACCGGTATGTTTTATAATCACAATTATAATTTTGGCGACATGTCTCTGTGTGTCAGTCAGTCGGTCGGCGATTATTTTTATTGTAACTATTTATAGGTGTCCTCGAAGTCGGATTAGCTAATTAACTTTTATATTGTCTCTTCACGGTACTTCAAACACATCATACATTTGTGGACTAGATTCTCTTTCTGGCCCGGTTATTTCGAGATGCCTTAGCCGTCAGAGCGCCTAGAGTATTTATCCGGTAGGCGCAGGTTCGAATCCTGCTCGCGACCGTATTCTTTTTCCACAAAAAATTGTGATTTATAAAAAAAACTATTCTCTTTGTTGTGCAGTGTGCACTAACAATTATAGAGATAGCATTTGACGTCACACACCGTGACTGTCACCCGGTCGTTGACCCGTATTGTCTTCACAAGCAGCTCTTCCGGGTATGCTGGCGTGACCCGTGAACTTTACTCCCTGTAGCTTTTATCCCATAGCATCTGCCTAGCCTTTTCCCAATTACATTGGGGTCGGCTTCCAGTCAAACCGGATGCAGCTTAATACCAGTATTTTACATGGAGCGACTGCCTATCTGACCTCCACAACCCAGTTACTGGGTAACACGATATCTCGTGGTATGACTGGTTGTCAGGCTTTCAGGCCTCTGACTACCCGTAACGGCTGTCATAGATCTTAATTTGTTAATTTGTGGTTTCATTGGTCTAGTGGCTGCAAGCGCGTCTGCTGAGTGTGAGATCCTGGGTTCTATGTTTGGTAATTTTATTACTATTTTCAAAGAATCCCGCCTTCAATGGAGTAGTGAAAACAATACATAGACACACGATCGCAACAATCGCGGGACATTTGCTGTTAGTTATTGAAGAGTTCCATTGTCTATCTCCGGAGATCTTCATCAGATCCTAATGTATTATATACTAAAACCTTCCCTGGAAAATATGTATTTCTATCAAGAAACCCCCGTCGGAATGGGGACAGTAAATTTTGAGGAAATCGCGGACATAGAAACATACATACGAATACAGAACCAAAATTTTTTGAACAATTTCAAAATTCATTCTATTCAGAATGTTCGTCAATATTAATCAGTTATCGCGACACTGGTTTTGGTAGCGCGTTCGATTCCTGTTCACTAACATTATCGGGTATTCCAGGCGACTGGGCGAGTACCCAGTCACATGAGACTATCTGGAATAAACGATGACTTTAAAAAACTGGTTCTATTTTTAAAGCAATTCTAAGTATCTATATATTATTGTTAGTTTTATACATGAACCCTAAACACATAACACTCCTTTTTTGGGCAGTCGTGTAAACAATAGCCAGCGGGCGTTCTATTTCATCTCTAAATCATCATCCCCTGCCCTTATCCCAATTTATTTGGGGTCGGCGCAGCATGTACTCTTCTTCCATACATACTCTCTACTTGTACTGGAATGCTGCTAAAGTTTTGGCTATGTTTTATGCCCGGCCGCCTGCCTGACGTCAACCCTCATGCTGTTGTTGGTGGTAACCGCCACCGATACGGTCTCCTTCTATCTAGCTATGTCACACCAAATGTTATCCATGCGCCAGGTCCTGATATTATCCTACTATCACACTCCAGTAACGAGGCCATCATATTTCATCTCTAAATCAACGCTCTAAAATCATAATATATGTCAAGAGTATAAAATTACACGCTAAATGCTTCGGCACTTGGTCCGAGCAATAAATCATATTCTTAACTATGTTTATAAAATATTATGAAAAGAAATATCGTCATACATAGATCATCGTATTTCGTGCCGTTTGAAGTGTATAACTGCCCCATGGGGATCAAATACCAATAATAAATACTCCTCCCACCCGTATTTCGGTCACGGCGGCCTATCTCCAATTCTCCACGGAGATTAGCCAAGTACGCAGGAGATATTATATTGCACAAGTGTATGCGCAAACACAGGTGCACTCCCTCTTCCTTCACTCTCATATTCCGATGGCATGGCAATCCGACACGACCGGAGAGAGATCAGGCGCAGGAACGACGGCTTTACGTGCTCTCCGAAACACCCCCCGTGCTTCGGAGAGGACGTACGCACGTGTCACACAACCAACTTCCTGTCTCCTGGCTGCTACTGAGAATTTCCGTACAGAAAAATCCAATAACAAGCCGACCCGGGAATCGAACCAGTCGCGCTTGGGACCGCTAGACCAACGAGGCAGTCTAATAAAAAGTAATTAATGAAAGTGAACTAAAAACTTAAAAATAAGTTGTGTTAATGTTAAATGAATGTTTGGGGGCTGAATTGCCTGCGTCCGTAGGAGTGCACCCTTAAAAAGGAATCCCTACACGTGGCCCCTGGGTGTTGCAAAACAGGCAACACAACTCTAGTGGGAGGCTTCGGCCGCGGCTGGTTACCACCCACCGCACGAAGCCATGCCGTGAAGCGACCTAGTCGTGTTTTGGGATGTAGTCCGGTGCAACCGTTGTGGGAGACAACTCCCCAACTATCGTTCTCCCAAAATCTATCCACTCTATTTAAAAGTGAATAGATTTATTCTGGATTTACGTCATGAAAAACAAAAAACAATAATACACGCGATTAATCCGGTTAAAAGTTATTTTATTATAATACTTAATTTTAATTTACAAATTTGCCACTGTGCCCGAGCTGAAGCCCCTTAAGACACCTTCTCAAATAATTTAAAACGTAATTGTATCAACCAGCAACCACAAAACATTCCCTTACCACATTTACATAACAATATAATGTAATATTGGAACCACGCGACCATATTTCAACGTTCAATACGACAGAATAATACAAAAGTCCCTTTGGAACGCAAATCACTTACACAGACACACATAGACATAAAATACGTGTACCATCACCCCCTCTCCATTTAGGGTAAGGCAGTATTTCAAGTAATTCACTTCAATACATTCTGTTGTAAAGTAAAAAGTCATAAATTGACGCCATTGTAGCATCTTGTGGCGCCATCTCTTATTGGAAATCGTAAACTTTTGTAGATTGGGGTGTAAATCTTTGGGATTTTGTGTTTTACATCTTTTTGTAGACGCTTTATGCTGAGTAGCCTGTGTAGGTAGCTTTTAATACATAAGTCTTGTATTATTTATACCAAAGGCACAGGTTCAAAACCTGGTCATGTATGATTCTTTGCACAAAAATTTGTTCGCTACGCATGCGTTGATGCGTTTGAAAGATTAACTGTATTTGTGAAAGTAATCGCATCTGTACGACATTGTATTAACTACAAAGTTAGTCGTGTCGGTTCAGTCACTCAATAGATACTGAATAGATAGCGATGACGTCACCAGAAGACTTATTAATATGTGGAAGAAAAGGTGGGTAAGGGTTCGATTCCCCGGTCAGCAGTGTTATTGAGTTTTTTTGTTAGGGAAGTAAGCTGGAGTTTGGAATTATGCCCAGTGGCAATACGGGTTACCCCCATTGAACTTAATAACGGCAGCGACAAATACAAAAAACGAAAACTTTATGACCATTTATTGAACCCCTTCAAACCGAAACAGCAATGCGATTTCCTTTGTCCGTTTTGTCAGCCATTTCTCCAAAACTACTAAACTGGAACCGATACGACCATTTATCTTGTGCAGATATTTAGTGATTGTGCCGCTCTATTGTCTACCCATCCCCATTCGGTGGTGGGATGATAAATAGGAGGATAGGAATCCCCGGCATTGTACACAATGCCTTTTATTTGAAAATTATGGCTTCGGGTACGTTCGGGTGTTTTCGGGAATGTTCGGGACATTAATGTCAATTTTGATAGATTCGTCGAGCGATGCGGTGGTGCAGTCAATTTCTAGACGGGTGACAATTACTTGTACTATATCTGTGTGTCTTGCATGCAGTTGTTAAAAACTAAAAAATAAAAACTTGGTTATTCTTTAGTTGATGAGGGAAAAATGATTTTACAAAATTATTAATGTCGGTATAAAAAATATATTAGCGGAACTTGTTTAATTATAAATTTATATCCATTATTATATTAAATGGAAAAAGAACGCGACCGTAGCGAGCAGGATTCGAACCAGCGCCTCCCGGATAAATACTCCAGGCGCTCTGACCACTAAGCCATCTCGACCTCTGCTCACCACCGCGAATTCTTCATAGCGAACTCTAAAGTTCGAATCCTGCTCGCGACCGTATTAATTTTTTCCATTTAATATAATAAATTTAGTGTTCGCTAAGCATGCGTTAACGCTTTTCAAAGATTTATCTTTATGACCATAAACAAGTGTATTTTAAAAATTTGTATCTTCGTCAATAAAATATGAAAAAAGATAAGTCGAAGGCCCACGGTGGGCGCCAACAACACCATCATTAAATTGTCTCCTACCCAGACGCAAGAAGATATATACTGAAATCTTCTAAAAACAGGGCCTATAAAATTTCTCATTCCATACTTCAAGTTTCCTTTGATTCAAGAAACTGTATAAACATGATATTTTTACGACCATCCTATCATGTTCATTACATGATTTTAATGAGAATTTTAATTAAAAATTACACATAGGTACCCGTTACGAATGTATGGCATTGCATCTGGTAAGACCTAAAACTGAAATTATATATATATATATATTTTGGTACTAGCTGTGCCTGCGACTCCGTCCACGTGGATGTCGTAAATTAACACCATGTCGTGTATGAACACAAATTCATAATTAACAAATGTTCGACGTGATTCTTTAAATTGGCATAACTTTTTTATTTATGAACCGAATAACATGAAAGAAACACTATGTTAGGTGAAGCTTACCACAAAATATTAAGTAAAACCACATCTACATCGGATAAGACGTTTTTGAGATTAGCGTGCACAAACGCACAAACAAACAGATAAACAGACAAAAATTCTAACAATAGTTGTTTTGGGTGCTACTTGCGTTAATAAAGGTCCCAATAATATTTTTTCTCATATATCTTCCATGTACAGACAGCGATCCGTTTTCATAATAAATTATATATATTATTTATATAATATAACCAGCTCGTAACTTTCCCACAGCAGGGCGCGGGCCTCTTCTCATACAGAGAAGGCACGAGCATTGATCACCACGCTAGCTCACTGCGGGCGATTTCAGACCATCAGGTCCAGGTTTCCCCACGATGTTTTCCTTCACCGTATGTCTGTGATGTCTTAGATTAACTAAGAAAGTACATATGACATTGAAAAAGTCACATTTGTACATGCCAGGGTTGAACCCACAACCTTTGACTCAGGCCCATAACCCAACCACTCAGTTACCACGACTTTTTATAGACATTTCGGTACACTCAGCATCTAAGAAACATTCAAAATGTCAAAATTATCGGAGTATTTAGTAAAAATCAAACCTTGCAACAATCATAATAAGACGCACTTTTGACTAATACTGTTAATTCGTCAGAAAAATTATGAAGTTGTTTTTTAAAGGGTATTAGTCTATATTACATAGAGGAAACAAAAGAGGTGTGTCAGAATTTTAGCAAGTGGGAATCGAGAGTCTCTGCCTACCCTAATGGAGAACAAGCCTGATTGTATATATGTCGCAGATGGATTGTAGAATCCGATGTTTTACAAAATCTCTAGCTGCTTTACAAAACAGTACTGTTTTATAAAACAGCTGGATCGACGAAGCCCCGCTTCGCGGGGCTCCTATTTTTGTATCTGTAAGGTTAGAAAAAACCTTAACACGAAGAGGATGACGGGGGCCAGTGAGCGAGCGTAGCGAGCGAACAGCCCCCGTCATCCTCGAACCTAACCTGTCCGTGTCAGGATACGCGAAACTCCCGAGCTCGCTTCGCTCGCTCATGGATCAATTTCGTTTATTTTTTTCATAATCCCGGTATATTGTTGACTATTATAGTGGTTTAGTATTTACGTCATTCAAAATTTCGTATTATTTTTGCTATTGACAAGTAAAATAAAGTTAGGTTATTATTGTTAAGACATACAGAGCCATATGCGACAAAATTTCGAACTAAAATCATCAATCTGACAGTTCATTTCACACTGTTTTACATAATCTCTGATCGTTAACCCGCTGCATTGATAAACGCAAAACGTTCATTCAATTCTGCGTGTTATAGTTCAGTAATTATGTAAAACCGCTAAACGTCGTTCAGCTGTTTTTCATAACAGTACTGTTTTGTAAATCAGCTAGCAATTTTGTAAAACAGCTTATTTTTTATTTTATTTTATTTATTAGGGACAAAAAACAGTTATATGTTACAGGTTAACAACAACAAGTATATCTTAAATTAACATTAAAAAACATATAACCCACACCATTGTCCACGAATTAGACATAAGGTTAAACAGAGTAAAAGAGACAGAATATTAAGAGTCGAAGTATTGACCCGTTTAAAAGAAATATAAATGCAACTGTTTATTTTAACTGCGGCTAAGCAGATAAGAGCTCTATGGCCTTTTTTTTGAACTGTGGGTTAGATAAAGAAAATATATCAAGCTCCATAAAATGTTTGTTATAAGTCTCAACGAGGCGACGAAGAGGTGCACGTGCCCCGGCGTTAGTCTTGCATATGTCTGTGTGAAAAAGTCGAGGCACGCGCACCCCTCGTCGGATAACAATTCTGGGTACTGTATAGCATAATTTATTTGTTAAGTCAGTGCAATCAAATCTATTATTGCATAAGCCATGCAGCATCATGACGACTAGGACCAAACGCCTAGACTCCAAACTGAGAATTTTGTATCGTTTTAATGATTGTGTGTACGGAAGCTTAGAATGATAACATCTATAATTCATTGAACGTAGAAACTTATTCTGTACCATCTCAATTCTATAGCTGTACTTGTCATAAAAAGGATTCCAAATCGAGACAGCATATTCAAGCTGAGATCTTATTAAAGTCTTGTATAATAATAAGAATGTAGAGGGTCGCACAAAGTCACTAGATGATCTCATGACGAAACCATACATTTGAAAGGCCTTGTTTACAACATTGTCAACGTGTTTATCTAAGTGTAAACAGGAGTCCAGAATAACACCTAAATCACGGACTGCGTTCACATTTTCAAGGCGCACGCTGTTAAAAGAATAATTAAAATTGATTTTATTTTTATTCTTCGTAAATGTGATGGTGTGACATTTGGGAAGACTAAGAAAGAGTTTGTTTTCAGTGCAGTATGTCTGAAGTCTATCTAGGTCATTTTGGAGGAGTAAGCAGTCTTGTAAATTATTGCAGGAATTGTAAATTTTAATGTCATCAGCATACATCAAAAAGTTTGAATTAATAAAACAGTGTTTAATGTCATTGATGAATATGATGAAAAGAAGAGGGCCCAGTATGGAACCCTGCGGAACCCCAGACTTAACAATTATAGACTCAGACTCATAACCATTGACAACAACCCTCTGAGTCCTATTAAAAATATATGAAACAAACCAACGCAGCAAATTACCTCGTATCCCATTGAAAGCAATTTTCTCCATAAGAAGTGTGTGATCCACCTTGTCAAATGCCTTCTGAAAGTCCGTATACACAGCGTCAACTTGAACTTGCTTATCCATATTCTCAAATAAATAATTAGTGAATGTCATGAGATTGGTCGTGGTGGAACGACGTTTGACAAAACCATGTTGTTCCGGTATGATGAGTTGATGGATATGAGGATACAGCGCACCGTGCACTAAACCCTCAAAAACCTTGGACAAGGTGGAGAGAATGGAGATGGGGCGGTAATTCTCTACATTGCCTCTGTCACCACTTTTATATACAGGAGTAATAAACGCACGTTTCCAAATAGTGGGAAAAATACCCTCACGTAAACATTTATTAAAGATAATATGTAATGCAATGCATAAGTTATCAGATGTTTTTATAAAAATGTGGGGGGGTAAACCATCAGGCCCAGCTCCTTTTGAAGCATCTAAGGATTTTAATGCGGTACGTATAGCTTCTGTGGACAAGTAAATATCGGATAGGCATGAGGAATTCTCTGTATAATAATTAGACGGTTGCCATTTGTTGGGGTCAAAGGTGGATGGTTCATAAACGGAACAGAAGAAAGATGAGAAAAAATTGCAAATATCTGTGCCATCATTGGAAGAAATATTTCCAAAATACATACTGGCAGGAAAGTTGGCTTTACTCTTTCTAGCTGCAATGTAAGACCAGAAGTACTTAATATTTTTAGGAATACTATCTTCAACTGAATCAATATATTTCCGATAACATTTATTGGATTCACTATGAAATAACCTGCGATAGTTGGAAAACTTTGTATAATCAGAAACATTGTTGTACTTCTTCCATTTAAGCCAGGCGCGTTCCTTACTTTAAAAAATTCTTATTAAGGATGGTGAAAACCAAACAGGGAAGTTTGAATTTTTGGTTCTAGTTAACGGAACGTGAGATCTGATAATTCCGTATAATGTCTCATAAAATATGTTGACGGCCCGTTCCGAGGAAAGATGGGACAGTGCCTTGTCCCAGTTGACTTCACCAAGTTCGTAAATTATGTCCTCATAACTAGCTTTATGAAAATTATACCTAAGTTTAGAGCGGCATTTCATGGGAGTGAATTGCATATTCATACAAGTTATTGTGGCAAAAGGTGGATGGTGAGTATCGGGATCCAGTAGAGCATTACATGACACCGTTTGGCAGTCCACATTGGAGACAAACAAATCTAGTATTCGACCTATACCGTTTCTAGTTGTGTTATATTGTAAACCATTTATAGAACCAATGAAGTTTGTTAAAGTTCGTCCGGTAGAGTTTGTAGCTTGCGGAATTGCATAATTTCCTTGATCAGTCCAGTCTATGTCAGGCAAATTAAAATCTCCGACAATAAAACACGACTCGCTGGAAGCACTGTTGGCAAAGTCTTGCAGTATATCTAAGTAATGAGAATATATTTCATCCCGTGTTCGTGGAGGTATGTACGCGGCACAAATGATATGGCGTGTATTATGACAGGATCCAGGTAGTTGTACCATAACTTGTTCAACTTCGGCGTGGACCGATTGTGTCGTCATTTTAGAAGGCCGCAGCCCACGAAGTACTGCCACTAGAACACCCCCTCCATCACGTTTTTTGGTTACAAAACGGTCGCGATCATGTCTGAATACTATATAACGATTATCAATAAACTCGTTGTCATTAATATTAGGAATAAGCCAAGTTTCAGTCAGTATGATAACGTCATACGAATAAGACATTATATTCATATAGAGTGTATGTAACTTTGTACGGATCCCTCTACAATTCTGGTAATACATCACAATATTATTAGTAGCCATTTGTAGACAATATACAACAATAAATTAATATATAATGACATTTTATGGCATTCTAACAGCAATCTCGAGTAGACAATCCAGTAAGTAAATAAGAGAGCACATAACTTTAAAGAGATACAGTTGATAGATATTTGCATATATAATTTATATACGTTAGGAAGACAAGACATTACATGACAAAGCCATTGCACGACTGAGACATATTTACAATATTGAAAGAGTTTTATCATTGGCATCAGTTGCATAAAGCATATAAGTAAGCTAGTAGGACAAAGAAACATTATCGAGCAGGCGCTGATACTTTTGATTCCTATATATGGAGACATCGGGTATAAGCTGAACTTAGCGTAAAAAACCACAGTTAGTTTCAAGTAATCAAATTGTGTTTTCGGTAAGGGCCTTCTCGGTACTAGTACTGGCAACAATTTTATTGAAGTCTTCATCAGAACGAATCGCAAATGCCTGAGTTCCGTCGCGCTCACGCACGAGAACCGTAGCGTTTTTGATCCACACATATTTAAATCCATTCTTGCTAGCGACTTTTCTAGTTTCACGAAATAAAGCTTTATTTTTAAGCGTTAGATGTTCATTAATATAAACAGATACTGGAGCGCCTGAAATTCCTATTTGGTCAGACTTTATGCTCTTCGTTTTTCGATAGGCGCTGATCAAGTTGTCGCGAATAATCCGCGATTTGAATTTTACAATAACATTCTTCGGTTTGCTATCTTTTTGTTGGGCATGCGGCACTCTATGGATTGATATAATGTCATTATGAGACACAGGCATATTAACAGCTTTGCTAACCGACTCCATAATCGTCAGCAGGTTTTCACTGCGTTTTTCGGGCAGATTACAGATTTCAATGTTGGAATGGCGTGCCTGTTGCTCCATTGAATCAATTTTCGCTTCGAGTTTGGCCACCAACTGATTACTGCCGCCGCAGGCCGCCTGATCTAAGCGTTTCACAAACTCTTTATGTTCACACTCTAAAGTATCCAGGCGGGTCTTCATCTCCTCATAGTTCTTATTGAAAAATTGAATAGATTTTTCTATTTCCGAATTAGATTTTTGAATATTGAGATTCTGTTGTTTTAACTCAGAAACCTCCAAAACCAATTTATTAAGGATAATATCCTGATCGGCTTTCCATGACCGCAGCATGTTTTTCAATTCCTCGAATCTATCTTGTTCTATACAGCTATCTTCACTACGAAAGCGTTTGTTACCCGGTCTTGTTGTAATATTAGCCAATTGTAAGTCGTAGATGTTAGTATCGGGAACCGAGGTGGTAGGAGATAGATCAGGCTCCGACCGAGTTTCCAGCAGCGGACGGATGCTTGGGGAGCTTTGCGGAGGTGAGCGCATCGTTCGAGGCATATTCTTAAAATATTGAAGTATTAATATTATTAGAAAAAATAAACAGCAGCAATAAGTGACAAAGCAGCCAGACACCTAAGCAGTTGATATAGCTTAGCGTTTTCGAGCACTTCCACAGATGTTGAGTTGGCTCAGCGCTCACGGTGGCTGCGTCCGATGCACAGGGGCGTAGGTTCGCTACCGGTACGATGCAAATTATTTTTTAAATGTTTTTAGCGTGTTTTTAAACTCCTAATTGAAGTGTAAGCTAGCAAAAATGTTCCGTCCCGCTCAAACTCCTCTCAGTGGGCGTAGATCACACGTAACAACACTGCAGGAGTAACAAGGAATTGAAATAAAGAGTAACAACCAATCACAGCACTAGAAGGTATACACTTGTTAAAATACACAGCGCGAAGCGTAACACGTCTGTCCGCTACTAGGTATGAGAACTGACTTATTCTACAGTCCATCTGCGACATATACATACATCAATGAAAACAAATATTTTCTAAATACGTTTATAGCATTGTCTACTGCGTCATCATCATCACCAACCCCCTGCCTTTATCCCAATTTATTTGGGGTCGGCACAGCATGTATCCTTCTTCCACTTTCTTATTTGTTTTTGAAATTGCATGCTGCTAAAGTTTTGGCAATGTTTCATGACCGGCCGCCTGCCTGACGTCAGCCCTCATTGGGAATGCTGTTGTTGGTGGTAACCGCCACCGATACGGTCTCCTTCTATCTAGCTATGTCACACCAAATGTTATCCATGCGCCAGGTTCGGATGTTATCCTACTATCACACTCATTCGGGCCAGCTAGCTTTGTCTACTTAAAATTTTCGTCACAAAACGATAGCCAACTTTATAATACCATAAACAATTAGGAAATACTTCCGTACCATAAATCACAGAGTTGAACCATTAAAATTATTGAGTTTGAATACAATATAGGGTGTTCCAAACGTCGGCCGTTATATACAGTGTGGAGACAATGGTGGCCATTAATTAGTTCTGAGTTTAATGACGTATGATAGGGGGCGCTGCGGTCGGTCGAAGACAAACAAATTAATGTAGGTATAAATGGGGGGGGAGACTATTAGGAGTATTTTGGTGTCGATATTAGCTTGAAAAGTTACGTGAAGATTCCATTGAGTTATAATTGAGATATTTGTAAAGTCCATGTAAAGCTATATTTCCGTTTTTTTTATTTAATTTATTATAGCTGGCCCGTTGGTCTGGTGGTCCTAAGCGCGACTGCTGAGGTCTTGGGTTCGATTCTCGAGTCAGGCAAAGTGTTATTGAGTTTTTATATAAGATAATTCTCAGTAGCAGCCTGGAGTTTGGAATTGTGCCCAGTAGATAGCAATAGGCTCACCACCTATTACATGGGACTTAATGATAACATTGATGAAATTTGGGTGTACAACTGTGTACACCTCTGTCTACCCCTTCGGGGAGCATAGTCGTGATGTTATGTTATCACAATCCAAAGTGTTTTACTACCATTAATTTGAGTCGCAGTCGTCTCCATGTAGAGTCGACAGAATTTCATTAAAAAATCTAATAATCTTTAACTGTTAAGTTACTGCGTGACTTGACGTAAGTTATTATAAACTACAATGATCTCATCGTGTGGTTGATGAACAACCTAGTGTCAGAGTGTAAACCACCCGTAGGCCTCTGACATGGCGTTACACACCATCGAGAACATCTCTCAAGTGCGCTGGTCTCCTCACGATGTTTTCCTTCACCGTTTTAAGCGAGTGATAATTAATTTCTAAAACGCACATGACTTCGAAAAGACAGTGTAGCGTGCTCTGGATTGGAACTTGCGACCTTTCAAATTCAAATTCAATTTTTTTTATTTCACATAGACCAAATTACAGGCACTTATAAAACGTCAAAGCTAGGTGCACAGTTCCAAAATAGTTGATCTTATGGAGAAGAACCGGCAAGAAACTCCATAGACACTCTTTTTAAATAAAAATTTAATTACAATGGTGTATTGATGGTATGTGAGAATAATGTAGAATAATGTAAGAGGAAAACAAAAGCAAATGATTAAAATAATAGAAGTTTATAAAGCCAAAACGATTACCAAGGCAATTACGAGCGGACCAGTCCCGACAGACAGCACCCGTTCACGAGTATGACGTGCGCATCAGCGTCGCTGAACTCAACCATTTTGAAGGGAACTCAACGACCCGATACACAACGCCACCATCAGCAAGACATTTTAGTGAGCATGACATTGACTTGTCAGTGCAACGGTCATACCACTAGGCTATCACTGCTTCAAATACATGCATACGCAGCATCACGCCTGTATACCCCGAAAGAATAGGCAGATGTGTTATCGTATACCCACATTTCACCAATACTGTTATTATGTCCCATGTCATGTGAGCCTATTACCATCGACCACAATTACAAACTCCGGTCTGCTACTGAAAATTTCTCAGCAGAAAACTTTGCTTGACGTGTCAATCGAACCCAAAACCTGACGGTCCACAGCTAAGCATACGCGACTAGACCGTCACAGTAGTAGAAGATAATTCAGTCGTGTGGGATTGCCGTCCCATCGGACTATGAGAGTGAAGGAAGAGGGAGTGCACCTGTGTTTGCGCATACACTTGTGCACTATAATATCTCCTGCTTACTGGCCTAATCTCCGTGGAGATAGGCCGCCGTGACCGAAATAAGGTCGGGAGGAGTATATATTTAAAAGATAGCTATATCTTTTCCCTACTTTTATTATTAGGTAAGTTTAACTATAACAAAATCGACGCCATCATGCCTATATGACACGGGTGTTGCCGCCGCTTCACAAAAGCATAAGGCCTACAATTTCCACCAAATATTTGAAAACTACCTCATCGTAAGAGCCTGGCACCTCGCCAGCACGTGCCGAGGCCCGTAAATAACGTTTATGAGGGCCCCCGGTTCGAGTCCGGGCGAGACAAACTTGGTATTAAGTTGTGTTATTAATTTTATAGTGGAAGTAAATTAAAATGGAGTTATTTAATGACTGCCTCTTGGAGGGACATTACTCATGTTTTGATAGTTTTAATGTGGTGTGTAGATCGAGAGGTCTTGAGTTTTGTGTGGAATTTTGTAATAAAAATGATTTAAAAAAAAATTTTTGCCTGTGAGCCACGTTAGGAGTTGGTGACATCCGCGACTGTCGACTATGTGTGTCTTTTTTTAAACATAATTTTAGTGTAGTAAATACCTTCAGATATTAGATTCTTAGGCAAATTATTAAATTTTGTAATGGTCATACAGTAAGCATTTTTTTTAAATATCTATAATCTTATTGGTGGTAAACATAACCGGTCAGTTTGTCGAAGTTTGAACACAAATTAAGCGAAAGAGTTGTGTCAGAATTGAAGAAGGAATCTATAGTCTCTGCCTACCCCAACAGGAAACAAGCGTGATTGTATGTATGTAAACTTAAATTCCCTGCCATTAAGTTCGCATTTGATAACTTAACTTCAAGTACAGTCGGCGTGTCGCCTGTCAGGGTAACTTAGTTCTCGCCAGTTGTTGATCAATACGCTTTTGTGTTGAATAAGGTCGCACTGTCGGAGCTGGCCTATTTCTGAGGGAAGTGGTAAGAACCTTGGGGAATAGGGTGCAGGCATAGGCGTAGCAACGATTTTCCAAGGGGTGGGGAGAGGGCAAATTTGTAGATTATTGTAGATTATCTTCTGCCCGCGACTTCATCTGCGCGAACTTCAGAATTCGGTCCAGATGGGATAAAAAGTATTTTATGTGTTAATCCAGGTTATAAACTATCTGTATGCCAAATTTTATCAAAATCAGTTCAGTAGTTTTCGCGTGAAAGAGTAACAAACATCCATAAATACAAACTTTCGCGTTTATTTATAATAATAGTACAAATACAATGTTCTAGGGTGGGCTAGAAGGATTCTAGGGTGTGCCAGGGCCACCTGCCCCCTGCTAACTGTATTACAGAATGGTCCGTTATTAAAACTGCTGAACAATGTTCAGCTGGATTGTCATTGCACTACGTTTAACAAAACCCAGATACCCACGTTTCAGGGCTTTTGGGGGTGGCGAGCATGGCAACCGACCGGAGCCTCACTCTTGTAGGGGCTTCGCGAACTTGCGCAACATCCCAAGTAGAAAATATTAGGTACTAATAGTACAAATGTTTATTTGAATTCTAAATTAATTTATTTAAAGCTCGATATTTATAAATTTTAATTAATTTATTTATAACTTTGCATTTCTCATCAAGCATCATCATTAAAACTAATTCTAACAAGGGCCTCACAATGATCTACCCGCCCGGACCTTCGTTTAGACGTAATGCAGAATTACAGTCGGCATTGATAAACGCAATTTTTTTTCGTCTATTTAATACCTTCTACTTCTCGCTGCCATGTCATCCTATAATGGTGAACCTAGTCATCTTCCGGGCACAATTTTAAATACCGGGTTGCTATTCTCAAAATATTTTCTAACAGAAAAACTCTATAAGCACTGCACAACCTTGGAATTGAATCCAGGACCATTCCCCTGCAGCCGAGCAAACAATGAGAGATGCTAAAAATCACATGATTATTCATTTGTGACAATTTTTATCTCGATAGAAAAATATTGAAAACAACGCCATCTAGTAACGGAAACAAAAAACTACAGATTAAATTACAACTTCGACGCTTGAGAGTCGTTTACCAACTTTTCAAGTTAGAATATTAATTGATTTGTTATCTTGAAGAGGGAAGAGCCTCTGGTAAGCTTCTTTTAAACCAATTTATTTCATTATTAGAAGATAAAGTATATTTAAAGGATCAAGTCCTCGTCGAACACTTCATTAAATGTAAATAACAACAAATTGTTTTGTGAATAAAATGGCGGAACGGTTTGGTGGTTAGGACGAACAAGAGATCAGCTCCTGCGCTGCGTGTCGCAGATTAGATTACCAGTTGCCATGTTGGCTGCTGTGAATGCAACTACGATCCTGGAGCTTCGGTATAAGATGGTTGAGAAAGGAGTAGTTTTATTTGATAAGAGTTTGATATGATGCGATATGGGATTTTGAGACATGACCAAAAAATACTTAGATTCCCGTACCCAACAATTCTTTACGTGACATACAAATCTTCTTCTTATCATGTGGGTGATGAATTACCTAGTGTCAGAGTTTAAACCACCCGTGGGTCTCTGACATGGCTTTGCATCGAGAATATCTCTCAGGTGTACTGGTTTCCTCGCGATGTTTTCCTTCACCGTTTTAAGAATAGAATAGAATAGAAGAATAGAAAAATTTATTTGCC
Source organism: Xylocampa areola (assembly GCA_935421205.1). Lineage (NCBI taxonomy): Eukaryota > Metazoa > Arthropoda > Insecta > Lepidoptera > Noctuidae > Xylocampa > Xylocampa areola. The sequence goes on along the minus strand of OW285228.1, from coordinate 223,438 downwards.
AGAAACATGGTATTTACAAGATGTTACTTAATTATATTTTTAATGTGCTACATGTGTCACCGTTTAACCGGCATGCAAATGTTTATACAAATAATTATTTGATATTGACAACTTGACAATAATTAATTACTTTTCTTTTATAAACCTAATACAAACAGAAATAATTACAAATACGTTTCTATATTTATCGTTGTACATGACATGAACTCTGCTAATGTGTAAAAACATTTGTCAGTAAGCCATCTTTTGAATTTAACTTTAAATTTTGTAAGTGGCATTTCTCTGAAATATTTGTGTATTTTATTATATATTTGAACTGCCATGCAACTGCAGTTTTTTTTATAAAGAGTTGTTGACATACCAGGGACAACTAGTCTAGTAGGGTCTCTTGATGAATATTTTTTATTTAGACTCTCTCTTTCAAATAGATGGCTATATTTTTTTACAAACTAAGCAAGTGATAATTAATTTGTAATACGCACATGACTTCGAAAAAGACAGTGGTACGTGCCTTGGATTCGAACTTGCGACCTTTGACTTGTCAGTCCAACAGTCATACGACTATACTACTCTGGTCATACTATCACTGCTGGTACCTACAAATGATTGCTATAAACGATTGGAGAATTCCAATACAAAGACCGTGCAGTGGCAGGGTCGCCATGCAATGTGGGAGGCGTTCTTAGGATTAATAATAAGACGTGTTGTCAAGGTTGATTTCTATAATATACTCATTAACTTAGAACTAACGATTACAATATATAAGGAGAAAGTGCGTAGAAGTAAGAGAAACCTTTAAAAAGGGGGTTTTGGGTCAAGATGGCGAATGAGTACAGGGGGTGGATGAAAAAACCGTGCGATAAACATGGTCAAGCGGGAAGCCGGCTCAGCGAGATTCTTCATTCATTGTTTGAAATGAAATAAATCATTTCAGAAGGAAGGATTTATCCGTTTGTCATTAACTTAGTAACTATTTCCTGTAAACAAAGGCGCTGGCAGGTTGCCAGAAAAAACAAAGGACGAAAATATTTTGTGTCCCAATTGACTGTTTTTAAGGTTCTATGGAGGCGCTGGCTATGGGCCAGTTGAATTTTGAAACCTTTGGTTAATAACGATGATATATTATAACAACTTATAACCGGATTAATCGCGTGTATTATTGGTTTTTGTTTTACCGGACGTTCCGAACACTTTGCAGCGTGCAGCTATCGTGGTCCTCCTGCGACCACCACTAAATTCATATGGCCCTCCTGCGACCACAAACGCTGCAAAGTGTTCGGAACGTCCGGTAAAACAAAAACCAATAATACACGCGATTAATCCGGTTATAAGTTGTTTTATTATAATGTGTCGTGAGTACGAAAGTCTAAGATATTACTATGAGGCTTTTAATAGAGAAACAAGAATTTCCACATATCCACAGTAAATATAAATTTGCCAGCAGCTACAATAAAGTAGTTTCATAGTTATTTCATTATGGCAATATGCATCTCGCTCATACGCAGTCGATAAATAGCTCTCGGAGGGTCGGTGCACGCTGCAAGGAGTGCACACAGGCACGTTACCTCTTTACTTAACTAATGAGTTAATGTGTGTTGTGTAGACGAAACGAAGGCTTCAGAGTATGAAGTTATGTTCACTTCACTTTACTTTAGTAGTAGACGATGGGAACCGGGTTGCAATTTTCGTGTTGACGCGAATCCTTTTTTATATTTGCCTTCATTGTGGGAGGCAATTCAGAATACTGATGATAATAATGAGGGATGTGTTTTGGTGTTGCAGCTACATATCTATCATGTACTTACAAATTTTAATTACGCCACTCGATAGCTAAAAGATCAAAGAATTCGTTACGGGGGAAGAGCCGCCATTTTGAGGTGGTTTCGTTGCTAAAATTCATCAAATATCACCGTTACATACACGTATTCACGTAAAACACACGGCCGTGTACATGACGTAGCCAAACCTTGTTTTTTTTTTACATCAAAATGTATTGAATTTGTGAATTTAGTGGAGAAAACGACTATGCGAGCATTTGTGCTTGCATTTGTTTAATGAATTTTATTGTTTGCACACAAAAAGACTAAAAATATTCACACAGACAAATTTAATATCTGCGAGTTTAATTTTTCGAAACATTCGACCCTCTTATAGCTTGTCGTAACCTCTGATCGACAAGCGATCATTGAGGTTAAGGATCGCTTGGCACAGTCAGTTAGTGATAGCTGACCGCTAAGATATTTTTTATCTAAACGTCGGACGGCATGTAAAGCCGTCGGTCCCAGTAGGCCCACGGTGGGCGCCAACAACTTTGAAACTATTATAAGTTGGCTCTGAACTACACAGGCGAAGCAGAGAAACCATATTTTATACATAATTGCAACATGAATTAAGATACTTCGAAAAATATATTATTAATAATTGGTGTCATTTAACTATAAACACAATCTTGTGTGAATGATGAACCACCTAGTGTCAGAGTTTACAACACCCGTAAGTCTCTGACATAGCTTTACACACCATCGAGTACATCTCTCAGGTGTGCTGGTTTCCTCACGATGTTTTCATTTACCGTTTAAAGCAAGTGATAATTAATTTGATCGGGTCTGGGTGTGTGTGTATGTGAGATTACATATGTCTGTAAACGCACCCACAATACAGGAAGAAATTCATAGAGTGGGGCAACGTTTACTTATTTTTCGAATTCGATTTTCTAACTGGCGATCATTGACTTGCCAGTCCAACGTTAGTTATTTAAAAACAATGTTCTCCCACTTTATCACAATTGATTAATTATTATTGCGTGCTGTGTCGGGAAATTCTTTTCCAATTACCCTCACATTCTCCAGTTTTAATGTAACAATTCAATTACACCGCCATTTTTAAAACCGACAACATAGCGGAAGCTGTACTTGGTAGGTAATTAATTTAAAATGTATAATCGATCGATCAAAGGTCGGTGGTACACGAGCGACTAGTCGCAGCTGCCACATGATTAACGAGTTGTCGATGGACAAAGGGATGCGTTGACGTGTGTCGCGCAATTAGTGTTCCATAAATGTATTAGCGCCATCTAGTAGCGGCAATAAAATTTGTTGAGCTATTTTATTTTTTTACTAAAGAGGTTTGATGTGATAAAGAGGTGATTTAAAATAAAGTTTTGTTAACCTTGGTATTCAGGTAGATTATATTGTTTAATAATTTCGACAATTTAAAATTAATTTATTCACATTTTGTTTCTAATAACATTTAAAATTAAAAGAACAGCCGAAGAAATTGTCACAAACTTATAATTAATATAATGATTACCAATGAATCTCTCTATAAAAATAAACAGTTAATTTTTAGTTTTCTCTTTTTACCAATAGATGGCACTTTTCTCAAATTTAAAACAATGCGTTCCACAGACAAATAAATGCTTTTGCAACGGTTAACTATAAAATACACAATTTATTGCATAGAAATTATTTTGAATAATACTGTTATGACACTGTCTCATGTTCATAGGTCCATTGTCTTTAATTTAGGTTAATTTTGATGTTTCTGTCAACCCGTTATGCTATTAAATTGAAAGACTTTCGTGTTTCACTTTAAGAAAATTATTTAAGTAGGTAAATATTTATTGACGGAAATCTTTGCTGCGTTTATGGCAAATGGAACGGCTGTGTTTGAAGCTGTAAATGTCAAGTAAACGTACAATCCAATTAAACAACAGTTTTTATTAGATGTTCACAATCGCCACGCGGAGAGTAGGTTACTCTGGAAAATAAAAACAATACCAATCGAATTCCTATGTTAAATCAACGCCATAAAACAAAAATAAATCCTTTTCCTTTTTCTACTTAAATAAGATAGGAGACTCTCTCATAGCTTCAATGACTTTAAACGTGATGGTTACAGAACATAACCTATTACCTAAATAATTCAAAAGATACCTAACCAATCCTAAATCTATACGATCTATAAGTATGTACGTTACGTTCGTCGCACCTGTGGCCTGACCGTTGACAAATGACCGCTGCCCGCTCCTAACGACGCGGTCGTGAATATATCACTGCGGAGCACAGTACCAGGAGAGCATAGATGTATAAGAGATGTTGGGTGTTAAAATATTTGTGTAGACGCTCATTAATGACATGTTAAGGATTAATTGAATTTAACTGATAAAATTTATCTTCTAAGTTTTCTGATATCCTAGTATCTTCTTTGTTTCGCTGGTATTGAGGTTTTTAGTTTACATCGTTCTTAATGGGAGTATTCCCCGAGGTGGTAGGCAGAGAAGTACCTCCGAGCTGCAACTGAGAATTTCCTGAACCCAATAAAACTTTGCCCGAAACGGGAATCGAACTCGGATACACATGCTCAGCAGTCATGCTTGGGACCACTAGACTAACGAGGCAGTTGACGGTATTTAATATATTCTATAAACTTGTGCTCCGAGGTTTCACCCGCTTTTTGTCTTTCTGCTAGGCTCTTAAGGGTAGAAGCGTGACGATTAATATCCTACAACCTTCCAAAAAAATTGTTCTATCAAATGCAAAATAATTATTCAAATCCGACTACCGATACCTATACCGATATATTACCGATAGTTTTTTTTTTTTTTTTGTTATAGGGGGCAAACGAGCAGACGGCTCTCCTGATGGTAAGCGATTACCGCCGCCCATGGACATCCGCAACACCAGAGGAGTCGCAAATGCGTTGCTGGCCTTTTAAAAAGGAGTACTCTCTACTACGTCACTCTCAAGGTTTGAAGGTCGTATTGGTCCGGAAATACCGCAGGCGACAGTTCATTCCACAGTTTTGTTGCGCGAGGCAGAAAGTTTCTAGAGATTAGCGTTATCAAACACAAAAACCCTAAGTTTTTGTACGTGTCTTTTCGGTCACTCCATAAGGACTGAATAGATAGCTATGACGTCACCATAACACGTATTGAAATATGGAAGAAGTATTCGGAGTAGTGCGCAGAGGTCTGGGTGGCTAAGTTGGCAGAGCGCCTGGAGTATTTATCCGGAAAGCGCTGGTTCAAATCCTGCTCACGAAAGTTTTCCCCTTTTTTCAAAATATATTTGATAATTTCGCTATGTATGCATTTAATGTATTGAAAGAAAAGTATCATATTTTTATACCACAGACGCCATGACGGACGACCAAAATAATTTACGATACGATTACCGAAAATTATGACATAAATCTCAAAACGAGGTTATTGACAAGAATAATATCAAAACTTTTTTATCTAAAATCCATAATAATATTATAAATGTGAAAGTAATTCTGTTTATTTGTTGGTTACTTTTTCACGACTAAACGGCTGAACGGATCGTAATGAAATTTGGCAAGGAGATAGATTCGACCTTGGAGAAGGACATAGGCTACCCTTTGTTACGCAGACAAAGCCGCGGGCACCAGTTAGTAATATTATAAATGCGAAAGTTTTACGAGAGTATAGATGGATGTTTGTTACTCTCTGACGCATTAACTACTGGACGGATTTGGATGAAATTTGGCATACAGATAGCTTATAACCTGAATAAAGACATAAAATACTTTTTTTTATTCCGGCTGGACATAATTCTGAAGCGCGCGCAGACAAATTCGCGGGCCGAAGCTAGTAAGTAAATAAAAATATCAAGCGACGGGAAGATGCTCGCTTTAATTAATATGTTGAGTTTATTTGGGATTTAGGTGATTTGGAACGTCAAAATTATTAAAAATATAAGTCTTAGAATACTTACATATGTACATAATAAATAAAAATATTTACAAAAATAAAACCTAAATTATATTAACTACACTACCACTAAAAGAAAGAGAGAGAAAAAAAAAAAAAGGAAAAAACGTAATTTAGGCGTCGACGTACTCCTCCGCATCGCTGTCATCCGGTAATGTGCCCAGAAGACTGGCAGCATTGCCACGTTGAATGGCAATGCTAATTCTCTGACCAAAAAACAGGCCAGCCATCTGGTCACGCGAAGTGTCGACCAATCTGCCAGAAATTCCTTTGAAAAGTTGGCGGGCACTGGGACCCCATGACCCGAGCGTTACGACTCCAAACGGCTCAAAGTCGTAGCAGCCGATAAGTCTTAGATAAATTGAGACATCATTTTAAGTGATTAAATCGACGCCTAATCGGTCAAAACTCTAAATGATTCAAGATTATATTGCAATACTAGCTTCTACTCGCGCGTCCTATATGTTAATGCAGGCTATAAACTATCTGTGTGCCAAATTTTATCCAAATCCGTCCAGTAGTTATTACAGGAAAAGGGTTACAAACATCAATCCATCTACACATATTTTTGCATTTATAATATTAGTAGTATTACATAGCATCACGCCTGTAATCCCCGAGTAAGGTAGGCAGAGGTGCACACAGACCCACATTTCACCAATGCTGTTATTAATTCCCTTGTATCTGATAGGTGGTGAACCATCAACTAGGTTTTTTTTATATGGGATGTTGCGCAACCGTGCAGACGGCTCGCCTGATGGTAAGCTATTACCGCCACCCATGGACACCCGCAACCCCAGAGGAGTCACAAGTGCGTTGCCGGCCTTTTAAAGGGTTTGTGCCTCCGGTACCCTCAATCACTCGGCGAAACACAACGCAAGCGTTGTTTCACGCCGTTTTTCTGTGAGGTCGTGGTATCACTCCGGTCGAGCCGGCCCACCGGCCCACGGTCAAAAATGGTGGTACAATTCCAAACTCGCAGTACTGATATACTAACAGAAAAACCCAATAAACACTGCCCAACCCAGGAATCGAACTCAGAGACTCGTCCTTACAACCGCGGTACCAAAAAGACAGAATAAAAAATCTAAAATTTAATTTATTTATTTGAATTCACTCTAAAATCTATCAGGCGTACATAAACACATTGGTTTCTCAATCAAAACGTTGGTACAGCGTATTATTAATACCAGGGTTTCAGTAAAATATTACATTTGATGTATGAGTCCGGCGCGCATGCGGGAATTAGGCAATTAACTAAAACTAAACATATGTTATATTTGTGGATCTGGTGTAGGGTTGCCAGAATACTAAAATAAATAATAAAACAGGCGCGACATGATACAATTAATTGTGGTACATTAGATTAAAAGTTCTTTCGTCTTCAAAGAAAGTGTTATTGAGATTTTCTGTTAATAAATTCTTAGTAACGCAGCAATAGATTTTACATCTCTTATGGACTTACTAAAACGTGAAATGTGGGTGTACAACCGTGCATACCTCTGCCTACCCCTTCGAAGAATATTATTAAAAGACTTACTAATATTTTAAACTAAATTAACGTTGAATTTTAGTGCCACATTACTACGTCCTATAGTGACGTCATCGCTATCTATTCAGTCCCTATCATCGTCATCATCATCATCATCATGATCATCATCATCATCATCACCATCCCCCTGCCCTTATCCCAATTTAGTTGGGGTCGGCGCAGCATGAATTCTTCTTACACTTTCTAAGTAATTGATTTTGAAATTGCATGCTGCTAAAGTTTTGGCTATGTTTTATGACCGCCCGCCTGCCTGACGTCAACCCTCATTGGGAATGCTGTTGTTGGTGGTAACCGCCACCGATACAGTCTCCTTCTATCTAGCTATGTCACACCAAATGTTATCCATGCGCCAGGTTCTGATGTTATCCTACAATTAAATCCCTATACAGTGACTAAAATCATGCTTACGAACATTATTATCTTGCATATTCTGTTAATTTATAATCTTTTATCCCGGTCTTCATCTTATCATGTGGTTGATGAACAACCTAGTGTCAGAGTATAAACCATCCGTAGGTCTCTGACATGGCGTTACACACCATCGAGAACATCTCTCAGGTGTGCTGGTTTCCTCGCGATGTTTCCCTACACCGTTTAAAGCTACTCATAATAAATTTCTAAGACGAATATTACTACAAAATTTGCAACCATCCACTTGCCAGCTGCCTGCTTAACTCGGTAAAATAAAAACAAAAATTTGCAATCTCATAGGTAGGCTGTTATACAACGTGTATTTTCAGCGTTGTGTACTATTTTCTCGTAAAGAGAGTGCCTGAGGCTTCCACTGTCGACTGTCGTGTATAAAGGTGCAGTGGACCGTTAACACTTCTCCGAGGATTGTTGTTTCAAGCACTCTCTAGAATCTAAGACAGAAGTCAGATGTAGGAATTATACAAGGTGCAACAAAAATCCGAAGTCATATGTGAGAGGTCAATGTACCCTTGAATACGTACAACTTTTACTACCTATAGAACATTCTTTTTGAAAACGCGAAAATGTAAATTGAAAACAAAAAAATACTGCATCATTGGTCTAGTGGTCCTAAACGCGACTGCTAAGCGTGAGGTCCCGGGTTAGATTCCCAAGTCAGGCAGTTTTATTGGGTTTTTTAGTCAGGACATTCGCAATAGTAGCTCGGGTTCTGGGGTATTGCTCGGTAGATGGCAATAGGCTCACCACCCATTACATGTAACTTAATAACAGCATTGGCGAATTGTGGGTGTACAACTGTGTACACCTCTGCCTACCTTCGGGGAATGCAGGCGTGATGCTATGTAAAATCAGACTAAGTGGTGCCCGTGATTTCATCTGCGCAACAAAAGGGTAACCTATGTCCTTCTCCAAGGTCCAGTCTATATCTATACGAAAATGTATCAAAATTGTTTCAGCAGTTTAAGGCTTACTTCGTAAGAAACAGAGAGAGAGAGTTACTTTCACATTTATAATATGATTTTGTATTTAAGAAAACCTAATAAATACAATCGAGTTCGTGACACCCCTGTCATGATATCGTGACATAAATCCAGAGCGTGACGAGCGTCGCCGGCGCACCGATATACACACAGATTAACGTTAACATCGCGGCTAGATCAGTGCGTGATCAAAATGATAGCAAGTTTAGACCAATCTCTTGGAAAGCTAACAATTTCCGTATGAATTGAGGAGCCAAGCAGTCATGGTGAGTCTTATATATAAGGTCCTAATTTATTAGGTAATTTCCTTTGAAAGGTTTAATATATAAGTCAAATACATTCACTTAAGCTAAGAATTAAAAGGATATAACAAATTATTTGACATTAACATAGTACTAGCAAGACGAAAATTGATCCTTGAACGGCGAACATTTTGAAAAAAAATAATTGTTGTACAAATTTTAATTATGGCTTAAATGAATCCTTATCACTTACACATTGACCTCTTAAAAGGAAATTACCTAATAAATTAGGACCTTATATTGATTTGTACAAAATAAATTAGAATTTTAGAGAAGTTATAATGGCCAAATCCCATTCCTTCTCGAAGTGACAGGCGCCCCATGGTTTGTTAGGAACCTTCAACTCCACCTAGACCTCAGAGTGACCAACATTAGGCAATTTATGAACATAGCATCACGCCTGTATTCCCCGAAGGGGTAGGCAGAGGTGTACACAATGGTACACCCACATTTCACCAATGCTGTTATTAAGTCCCATGTAATAGGTGGTGAGCCTATTGCCATCAACCGGGCACAATTCCAAACTCCGCGCTGCTACTGAGAATTCCCTTACAGAAAAACTCAATAACACTTTGCCCGACCCGGGAATCGAACCCGAGACCTCCTGCTCAGCAGTCGCGCTACGGACCACTAGACCAACAAGGCAGTTTATGAAAAGGGCATTAAAGAGAGAAAATCTCATCATATCCTTCCCTGTTTCGTTGCCTCATTGGTCCCAAGCGCGACTGCTGAGCATGAGGTCCTGGATTCGATTCTTGGGTCGGGCAAAGTGCATCACTACATATTATAAAACAAAGTCCTTCGCCGCGTCTGTCTGCTTGCCTGTCTGTTCGCGATGAACTCAAAAAGTACTGCACCGATTTTCATGCTGTTTTCACCCATGGATTGAGTGGTTGTTGAGGAAGGTTTTAGTATATAATTTGTCAAGTTTTTGTATACATTGGCTAAAATATAATGATATTTGTTGGAGGTGTCGGAAAAAAATAAGCCGTCTGGGAGCTTTCAACGAAAACGCTGCCTAAACTCTTTGAGATATAACAAAATGATGTATGGTGGAATTGTGTATCTTATTTAGGTCTACAGAAAAGTCTGGGATGGCATATGTCTATCTCTTAAGGATAACATACTATAACAATTTTAATACTTAAAAAAATGGGCAATTATAAAGCGCAATTGGAAAGCGGGAACGGGATCCAAATTTCATGATTACTTTTGATCGCGATAACCGACATCCACGAGGCGAAGTCGCGGGCATTAACTAGTTAGATTTATATCTATCTGTCTACTTTACACTAGAGTATTTTTCAATCGCTCTACTATCGATTCTCAGACTACTCTAGCTAGAGTGGTAGAGCTGTATTGTGACGCTTTGTGAAAGGCCTACTTGAGGCCAATATCCGAGTGTATAGAAGACACATAGCTACCTACAATAGTAGGAAAATAAAACGAACTACTTTCGATATTATTTCTGTTCCATTGGACTAGTAGTCAGAAGCGCGGCTGTTGAGCGTGTGGCCTTGAGTTTGATTCCCAAGTCAGACAGTGTTAGTACGTCGCGAGCAGGACTCGAACCTGCGCCTTCCGTATAAATACTCTAGGCGCTCTGACCACTAAGGCATCTCGATTATGACTTTACAATCGAGAACATCTCTCAGGTGTGCTGGTTTACTCACGATGTTTTGTTTCACCGTTATAAGCAAGTGATAATTAATTTATAATACGCACATGACTTCGAAAAGACAGTGGTGCGTGCCTTGGATTCGAACTTGCGACCTTTGACTTGTCAGTCTAACGGTCGCTGCTATAATTAATCGATTTTTGTTTTTTTTTTTACGAATTACGGCAATTGTGTTTGTTTCCGAAATCCACGGGAACGAAGTCGCGAGCTCTGATGAGCTCTGTAGAGACTACCCGGCTAGTTATGTAGAGACTATGTTAATAGAGTCTTTTCCTAAGCCAGGTCTTTCATCATAATCTGCCTAGCCTTTTCCCAATTACATTGGGGTCGGCGTCCAGTCTAACCGGATGCAGCTTAACACCAGTATTGTACATGGAGCGACTGCCTATCTGACCTCCACAACCCAGTTACTGGGTAACATGATATCTCGTGGTATGTCTGGTTGTCAGACTTTCAGGCGTCTGACTACACGTAAAGTCTGTCATAGATCTGAATTTGACAACCGGGACCGATGGCTCAACGTGCTTTCCGAGGCACAGAGAGGTCTCGGTATGAGGACGGACCGCGACAAGCGCAGCCTAACCTCGATCGATCGATCTGTGCGGCTATTACTTAGCCACGAGCCCCTCCGTTACGTGCACGTATTCACGTGAAATCACGTTGCTGTACTTTCCCGCCCCCAGTACGTTTCAATTTAGTTGTTTTTAACCGACTTCCAAAAAGGAGGAGGTTATCAATTCGGTTGTATTTTTTTTTTTTGTTAACTGTTCGTTCGTTTAACTTTTACTGAATATGCTGTTACCTCCGTCCGTATGTCACTGCAGGGGCGGGTGCTTAGAGCGGGGACTCTGTTCACCTATAATGTGACCCCAGAGAAGACGGTGGCATAGTCGTCACATGCCACCGTGCATAGCGAGGCTTAGGGGAGACCCCTTTACAGTCTCCCCAGGGATGTGCTTTAATAAGCATTGCATAGCGGGGGTACTGGAGCTGGTCTGTTCAGAGGACCCAGTGCCTCCCTTCCATATGCTGATGGTGACCGACGGGGTGGTTTTAGTGAGGTAAGAATCCCACACTCCCCGGTCGTATCCCCGAAGACCGGGCGCCTTTTTGAAGGTTTCCCCACGAAAAAAAAAAACAAAAGGGGTGCTAACTGAACAGCCAGCGCTGGGTGTCACACGCCCAGCACAGGCTGAGTTAGTGACCCTTTCGGTACGGGCACACTCAACAGCGCATATATAGGGTGTAATTGTATTATTTTTTAATTATTTTTTTGTTTTTATTAATTAAGTAACCGAGGAGGGGCTCGTAGCTAAGTAACCGCCGCACAGACCGATTGATCGAGGTTAGGCTGCGCTTGTCGCGGTTCATTCTCATACGGAGACCCCTCCGTGCCACGTGGAGCACGTTGAGCCGTCGGTCCCGGTTATCAAATTAAGATCTATGACTGCCGTTACGGGTAGTCAGAGGCCTGAAAGTCTGACAACCAGTCATACCACGAGATATCGTGTTACCCAGTAACTGTGTTGTGGAGGTCAGATAGGCAGTCGCTCCGTGTACAATACTTGTATTAAGCTGCATCCGGTTTGACTGGAAGCCGACCCCAATGTAATTGGGAAAAGGCTAGGCAGATATATATGTATTAATTAAGTACCTACATATTTATTATTTACGCTGTCACTGTGTCCAGTGCTGAATAAATGTTTTTCTTTCTTTCTTCGTTCTAAAACACACGGCCGTGCACACGACACAGGTAAACTCCGATTTTCTTGTCGTTAATAATCGGTGCTTTTATAGTTTACGGCCTTCAGTAACCTAGCCAACTGATATTATGTGAGAGTACAGTTGTTTCCGATCGCCATTTTTATCCCGTGTATTGATACTCAAGTCTTCGTCTCGAGTGAGAGTGGCAGTGCGGCAGTGTGCCGCTTTGTTCTGCAGCACTCAAGATAAGTGGCGGCGACTTTATGTAGTACACGCGGTTTTGTTTAGCTTTGTAGGAATATTTTTTTGTTGTTTTTTTGTTTTGGAAAGGAAAAGGTCGTGAGCCGGATTTTGCTTGCTGTAATAGTAGATATGATTATTTATTGGACAACCTGTATACATAACATAACATAGCATCACGCCTGTATTCCTTGAAGGGGTAGGCAGAGGTGTACACAGTTTTACACCCACATTTCACCAATGCTGTTTTTAAGTCCCTGGTGGTGAGCCTATTGCTATCTACCGGGCACAACTCCAAACTCCGGGCTGCTACTAATAATTCCCTAACAGAAAAATTCAATAACACTTTGCCCGACTCGGGAATCGAACACGAGACCTCATGCTCAGCAGTCGCGCTTGTGACCGCTAGACCAACGAGGCAGTTACATTAGTATCTCGGTGACGTAAACACGTAAGATTTACCCCTACCGTCTAAAGTACGATTCCCGATTACACTTCAAAAATTTGTACGTAAAATTAATCAATCAATCTGCCTAGCCTTTCCTCAATTAGATTGGTGTCGGCTTCCAGTCAAACCGGATGCAGCTTAATACCAGTATTTTACATGGAGCGACTGTCTATCTGACCTACACAACCCAGTTACTGGGTAACACGATATCTCGTGGTATGACTGGTTGTCAGACTTTCAGGCCTCTGACTACCCGTAACGGCAGTCATAGATCTTAATTTGACAACCGAGACCGACGGTTTAACGTACTTTCCGAGGCACGGAGAGGTCTCGATATGAAATGATGGTCACCCACCCAGCGGTGAGCGCAGCTTAACCTCAATCGATCGATCTGTGCGGCTGTTACTGAGCCACGAGCCCCTCCAAAACGTAAAATAAATCATAAAACAAAGTCGCTTCCCGCTGTCTGTCCTTATGTATGCTTAGATCTTTAAAACTACGCAATTGATTTTGATGTGATTTTTATAGATAGAGTGATTCAAGGGGAAGGTTTTAGTAAATAATTTCTCAAGTTTTTCTATACATTGGCTAAAATATAATTATATTTGTTGGAGGTGTCGGAAAAAATAAGCCGTCTTGGAGCTTTCAACGAAAACGCTGCCTAAACCCTTTGAGATATAACAAAATGATGTATGGTGGAATTGTGTATCTTAAATAGGTCTACAGAAAAGTCCGCGATGACACATGACTATCTCTCAAGGATAACATACTATATCCATTTGAATACTTTGAAAAATGGGCAATTATAAAGCGGGAACGGGATCAAAACATGATTACTTTTGGTCGCGATAACCGACATCCACGCAGGCGAAGCCGCGGGCATCAGCTAGTATAACATAAAAATCTAAAACATTCCTCTAGTACGCTGCTTGATGTAATTTAAGAGACATATAGCATTTATTTTAATACCGTCTACATAATCTCGTGTGCCATTACATCCACACACGACAAACAAACGACACGCATACGTGACGGCTGACGACGTCTGCGTCAAATCGCGGCTATTTTAGTGTGCGACGCGTTTTATTTCCGACTACATCCGCACGACTAACCGTTGGATAGGGAAGGGATAATGAAGACCTAGTGCGGATATGGATATTTTTGCGAATAATTGTAAGGTTTTCTTTGGTAGGGTTTTGTGCGGATATTGGGGTATGGATATTTTTGCGGATTTGTAAGGTATTTTTTATAGGATTAATTAAAGAAATTACATAAATACAAACTAAATTGGTATACTGAAAATTTTACGATGTAATAAAGTGGAGTTTTTTTTTTTTTGCACTTCTTCACTTGTTTCCGATATTTTTCTGGATAACTGTTTCGATATTTTTTTATTATTTAATTTGGCGGTTATATTGGCGCGGATAATTTGTTGTTGAAATTATTTTAGGAAAATAATACGGTGCTTACTACATTTTAATTTTCTTAAAAAATCGTGTTAATCGACATTCAAATATGTAATCAGTAAGTGTGTCTGTTATTTTGTTAACTACTAACATAGTTTTGTAACTTCCTTTTATTACCAACCGTATGGCCTCAAGTTGTCTAAAATTTATATTTTTTTATTTATTGGTTTATTATAAAATACCAAATCTGTTTGAAAATGCGTAAGAATTTGAAACTGATTAAAAATTTGTATCATTCTCTTCGCATTATATAAATCGTATACAATTCATTGCATTCTATGTATATCAAAAATCATTATCTTTCAAAGATGTAAAATCATAATTCACAGACCAACAAAACACAAAATCTATTTTTATCGTAAAACACTTGATCATAATATGCGGAAGTAATATTATTCGTATTTTTAACCGACAAGCATAGCAACCACAACACTATTATAAAACAACATCAATTTTATAGATCATTGATCTTTACCGGCTATTATTAACTCTGGCGCACGTGTCCTCTATCCCGGTCATACACTACACAAACACGTACGTAAGAAAGAGAGAGACGTATATCTCTTAACTCATCTTTAAATACGTCTATCTTTATTGCTCTATGAGTTATTATGTACGTTAGAAAGAGACAGGACATCGATTGTAATAGTGAATTCCAAATTCAGTGCTTTTGGCATAGATTATGAAATATGACAGATGGAGTTATGATTTGGCTTGCGTAATTGGCGCAAGATGCATTAAGAGTAAGACAGATGTTTTGAATAAATTGTTCTAAAGTAAGTATTATTAAATTGTTTCTTAATATGGCGCCTCATATTACGAGTAGAATTTTATTAAGAACCGTCAAAATGTATATGACAAGTAAATTAAATCAATTAATCTATATATTTTTATGAGTTTTTTAAATTAGCATATCAATGTAAATTTAAACTATATTAAAATTGAGTTTTCAAATTAACTGAGATTAAGGTTCCAATGTACTTCAGGACCTCTATAAATAAAAAGCTTTTGAAGAAATAGACTTAAGTAAGTACTCGTACAGTCGATATGTTTGGGGACGGCTTAACGTGCTCTCCGTAGCGCGTAGCCGCTCTGATGAAAATGCTCTTAGCGGCTACATCTACGTCATTTAAACTCCTATGCCGTTATGCTTTCCTAGTACCGAGTGTCTAAATATGAAAGCGAAATTACGAAATTTCACTGAAATTTATACAATTACCACGAGATTCCTTAGAAACAGCATCACTACTGTAAATAGAGGGTAAGCAGGAGTGCTGTTTGTACACCCACATTTCACTGATGCAGTTATGAAGTTACATGTAAGGTGGTATGTATGTCTATTGCCATCAACCGGGCAGTATACCAAACTCCGGGAATTATCGAAAATTCTAAATGGGATGATTGATGCACCTAAGCTTCACAATGAAGCCAATCAGTTGTTTGTACCTGTCAATTATCGCCGAGGTAAGGAGGTGGCTGCGTGCTGAAATGTTGCGAGCTCGAATTCACCTGTTCCGCGTTCTCTAATTGAATTTAATGCTCTCGTAAACTTGAACACAGAACTTGATTTTTTTGCGGATGGATGGAAGTTAACCCTGTTGTTTGAAGTATTGTGAGAAGAATGCACGAATGTCAATAATAATGGTGCAAGGCTTTAGTTTTGTATATTTATTTTACGTTTTACTGTATTTCTGTCTAAACAGTGTGATTACCTGGGTTCTATTTAATGAATAAATAAATTAAATAAACAGAAGAATACAATAACAATTTTCCCGACCTGTGGGGTTATTCAGGAAATTAATACCAATTCCAAACTTATTTCCATTGTTAAATCAACACCTTTAAACAAATAAATTTACCTACTTCACAGGCAGGTAACTCAATTTTAAAGCATGTTGGCTTATTAAATATCCCGATTTTATTTCACATTTTGACAGTTCAACGTTTATAATTTACATATTTCCAATGTCAATCGAGTGAATTCTTTTTCAAGAGTAACCCTACATGTAATTGAACCAAAGAACTCTACAACGCTTGCGGTAATAGACCAACGAGCCAGTTATTTCTTAGAAATTAAAGTGTTATAAATATTTTCTTCGTATATCAATTTATTTGGCGATTCGCCAGTTTCCTGTCCGAACTAGTCTCTCGTGATTTACGACATGGCGTCCATGAGAGTTTCCTTCATAAATGGAATATTTCTGGTTTTATGTTATCAGATTTTCGTTATAGAGGAAATGGGTGAGGCGACGTGCTGGCGGGAGGTCGGTAGTTCGAACTGAGTTACCTAATTATTCTATAGGCGCAAGGTATAAATTGACTTTATTTCAATATTATTAAGGTCCACTTTTGTTGGAAACTAATATTCGTCGATGAACAATTCCAAATTTAACCTAAGGTAGTTAATTTGAGATCAATTTTTATCTAATTCTCTGATTATTTTGAATATTATAAATGTCTGGATAAATTTCGTGAGGCATATTCATATAAATTATTGTTCACCGACTACCAGTTTGACTCGCGACTTCGCCGCGGACTCAACTCATGGCTAAAGACTCCATTTGAGTTCGAAAGTAGTCGGGCAAACCCGAAAAAATGCATGTGAGTGCCGGAGACCAATAATTATTATGAATGTCATTATAATTTTCATTATGATGACTTTTACTCCTAAGCCAAAATACGGCATCACTTAGCATTGTTATGTTCCCGTCTCTGTCTTGCACTTGCACTTTGACAGTTGTGTAACAGTGACAACAATACCAAGTCAAAACTCGTGCTTAGTAGTGTTTATCTTGGCCTATGAATAAAAGCTAGTTCTTAGTATATACGTCCAAGCAATTTGACCCGTATGCCTTTTGCAGAGAGTCCACTGTTCCTTGTACGTGTAACACGTAATAGACGTGTGCATTGGAATAATTTAGTTCTAAGTGTATGGTGACGTCATAACCATAATTTATTTAACTAATTATGAGCTGATCATGCGTTGAAATGGCGAATCGAACAGTTAATTTAGTCTACTCAAAATTTATTTTAAGATTACATTAAATATTCTCTTATTTATTTAAGTTGCGCCATCTAAATAATTTCCTACTCTATGCCGCACACGCACAAATCACCCACACATAGACAAAATGATTGATGTATTACTCTACAGTTTTTTTTTCTAAATTTCACGGCCATTACATGATATATACGGACTTATATCACTAATATTGGCCGCCGGATTCGTCTGGGATCTCTATAACATGTCACATCTTTAGTTTTTAGTATTTATTTGTCCATCTGTCTTTATTCTCGTGGGCGTTTGTTACCAGGAGTACAGAAGTGCCGAACAGGTGTACTGTAATTTGTGGAGTGCTGACAAAATAGTACAAATACCACATGCCTTGTGATCTTTAGATAGATTAAAGTAAATTAGTAAATGGCTTAGAGACAAATCTTGTTTAAGCGGTTGACAAATTTATTGAATTTATAATAAAAACGGACCAGTCTCTGAGCTAGATTATTTTTCTTGTAAAACACTGATAGGATGTCCCGATGCCGACTAGAAATAAACAATCAATCTGCCTAGCCATTCCCCACCACCGTTGTGGTCGGCTTCCTGTCTAACTACATGGACATGGAGTACATGGAGCGACTGCCTGTCTCACGTCCACAACCCAGTTACTGGATAACACGATATCTCGTGGACTGGTGGTGAAACTTTCATTTTACCGTGGGAGAGCCATGTTTCGGAACGAATCGGCCGGTTCGACCGGAGTGACACCATGGCCTCACAGAAAACCGGCGTGAAACAACGCTTGCGTTGTGTTTCGCCGAGTGAGTGAGGGTACCGGAGGTCCAAACCCTTTAAAAGGCCGGCAAACGGCGACTCCTCTGGGGTTGCGGGTGTCCGTGGGTGGCGGTAATCGTTTACCATCAGGCGAGCCGCATGCTCGGTTGCCCCCTAACCCCTAAAAAAGAAGGTATCGATTTTCACAGATCTAATTTGACAATCTGACAGATGGCTTTAAAAAGATTTTATCTGTCAGTCTACTTGTTTGTTCCATCCGAAACGGGTGAACCGATTTTTGACAAGACTTTCACTGGCAGATAGCTGATGTTATAAGGAGTAAAGCTACAAATTATAATTAGTTAAAAATAAATTTAAAGTGCTATTTGTCCAAATACCGCGCGAACGAAGTCGCGAGCACAAATAGAATTTCTTTACTACAATAGACTTTACTATCCTGTACAGAGAACGCAACGCATGCGCCGAGATTACGGGTTGAGCCCCTTTCCGACCCTTGCTCATCCTGGCCCGGGCCGAGAATAGCTTCAAATCCGTCCGATAATAATAAGGAAACTGTTTTTGTGGAAAAAAAATATGGTCGAGAGCAGGATTCGAACCCGCACCTCCTGGATAAATACTCCTAGGACTGAATAGATGGCAATGATGTCACCAAAAGACGTACCTATTGAAATGTGGAATAAGGAATTCGCGGTAGTGAGTAGAGGTCGAGGTGGCTTAGTGGACAGAGCGCCTGGAGTATTTATCCGAGTGGCGCAGGTTTGAATCCTGACCATATTTTTCTTTCCACAAAATTTCTTAACTTTAGAATTCGCTATGCATGCGTTAATGCTTTTCAAAGATTCATCTGAATGAGGTAATTTATATGATCCATCTAGTCCCTAGTTGTCCCCCCAGACGACGCCCTAAGCCGAGGCTCGTGTCCCGCAGGGGTCGCCCTTAGCGCTGTTACTTAGTTTGTAGTAATATAAAATATGCTCTGACTGGAGGCATCAAACTTCCCCGCCTTAGCTGTTGATCGATTACGCAGACAAAACCTCTCTGGAAATCACCAGGAGACCATCACAAAAAAAAATGCTCCGAGATTTTAGAAATGTTCATTTCATTTCATATGCATTCTGTGAACGTTTCTACTGGTATTGTGAACAAATCCGGTATTATAAGGACGGGACGTTCAGCAGATTCGATTGTGTCGCGGAGAATATGTGACTTTCTGACATTTTGTGAAGTATCTGGAACTGCATACAGTGGGGTAATGAGAGGTGTGAATATTATCAGTCAGCATATTTGGATTTTAAAGCTTTTGTGCAAAACTTATTATTTTAACTACTACCTACCTTAATGGTGTAGTTGTCCCTAGCGACTGGTGGGCATGAAGTCCTGGGTTCGATTCCCGGGTCGGGTAAAGTGTTATTGGGTTTTTCTATTAGAAAATTCTCGAAAGCAACCCGGAGTTTGTAATTATTTGCAAAGCTAAATAAGTCGGACATTTACCTATAGCATTGTAACATGAACATTAATTCCATCGTCAAATTAGTTCTTGATAGCATAAATATACCTTTATAATTAAAAAATATGACATTTTTTTTAATTCGATGAAATTATTATCTGTCTCTTTTATAATAATAATTTTATGAATACATTTCAATTAAAATTTTTCAAGGAAATATTAAAAAATAATAGACAAGAGCGGGGCTTGAACCCGTAAGCCTTGACATTCCGTGTCATCACTGAGCTACCTTGCCGTTGTTCGAATCTATTGGATTTTCAAGTGTCCTTGTATTCGTCTTAAGGAGACGCCTGGCGATATTTAATTAGCAATCATTTACAAATCTACTAAACTATATTTTGATCTACTAAACTATTCTCTTTTCAATGTTTCTTTGAAAAATAATAATTAATATAGGCACTACATGGCCTCAACACGAATAAAAAAATATCATTATATACTTTACAATAAAAAATATTAAATTTATAAATATTAAATAAATGAATACATACCACATTTTATAACATTTTCGGATATTTCCGAGATTTTTTGAAATCTCTTTTCCTACGGCTTTCGATCCCTCTCTTCGCAGTATAAGAATATATGGTGCTTACCTGTAACAAAATGTATTTATTAATATAATTATATATACACACATAAACTCACGCCTTCCTCCCATGGGGGTAGACAGAAACTACAGCACGCTATCTGCTACGATCCTTACATATGCCTTTTGCTACGTCCACGTTCATACATCTGGTCATACACGCGCGCCGGTTGCGAGTACTACGCGCCTTACCCTTTTGGAGGATATCACTAATAAGGTTAGTGTATATCATAGTAATTTCTTAGGTTTGCGCGATCACTGCACATTATAATAAAACAACTTTTAACCGGATTAATCGCGTGTATTATTGGTTTTTTGTTTTTCCTGACGTTTCGAACACTTTGCAGCGTTCGTGGTCGGAGGAGGACTAAGGTGTCAGGTGTCTCAACAGTTTATTTAAAATTATTTCATTCTACCGTACATATAATTGATAAATTCATAAAATTATTTTGTCTCTGATACATTTTTAAAACTAAATCGCGACGGTATTTCCTAAGACTATCCCTGAGAAGAAATACCAACACAAACTCAGGGGTCACAGTCGGTTTAAATTTAGAGATACAATTTTACAATTTTATCGAATTATTAACTAAAAGGTGTTCCGATGCACGCAGTAATCGCTCACAGTATCTTGATGTTTCTTGTAACTTGACTTGGTTTGGGACTTGATTATTTTCAGTACAGGGTTCCAAACAGGTGGTAATTGCCAACCATCTTATCTATTGAAATTTGGGTGTTTTATAATTTCAATAGCCTCGCGGAGCTCAGTTTATATCCTTCTAGGGCGTCCCCTATCTATATCATTATACCTAAACTCATATTTGAACCTGTGCCGACTAGATTGGTACTCCAACTAACATACCATGACCAATGTTAGCTAGGTCAGTTGCGCGGTTGGCGCAATGGTCGTGAGACCGTCTGCTGCGTCGCGTGTCGCAGGTTCGATTCCTGCACGGATCAAATATTTGTATGATCTACAGATAATTGTTCCGGGTCTGGGTGTGTGTGTGCTTTGGGATTATGTGTTTGTAAACACACCCACGGTACAGGAAGTAATTCCCAGAGCGGGGCAAAGTTAAAAAAAAAAATCATTTTTTCCACTTTATTAATACATCTTTATTTCCCTCATGTGGCCTAAACTAGTGTCAGTATTGGCGCCCACCGTGGGTTTCTGACTACCCTTATTCAGTTTAATAATTAACAAACACCCGGGACTGGCGGGTTAACGTGCACGAAGCAGGGTTACGCGAGAATGAAGGTCCTGTAGCGGTCACCCATCTATAAAATGACCGCGGCAAGTGTTGCTTAACTTCAATGTTCGTTCACCGACCAAATGTTGCTAATGGCTATGTACGCATCAAAGTTGACTGCCTCGTTGGTCTAGTGGTCCCCAGCGCCACTGCTGAGCATGAGGTCTCGGGTTCGATTCCAGGGTTGGGCAAAATGTTATTCAGTTTTTCTGTTAGCTAATTCGCAGTAGCAGCCCGGAGTTTGGAATTGTGACTGGCAGATGGCTATAAGCTCATATTGCATGGGATTTAATAACAGCATTAGTAAAATGTTAGTGTCCAACTTTGTAGGTACATCTCTGCCTCATCCCGTTGAGGAATACTAGCGTGATGTATGCTACGTTCTTTGGTAGTTATTTGTTAAGTGTCATGGTTAGAAATCGAACCCAAA
Source organism: Xylocampa areola (assembly GCA_935421205.1). Classification (NCBI taxonomy): domain Eukaryota; kingdom Metazoa; phylum Arthropoda; class Insecta; order Lepidoptera; family Noctuidae; genus Xylocampa; species Xylocampa areola. The sequence continues at coordinate 201,336 of OW285228.1, read as the reverse complement.
CCACAATACTTTTCAACCATAATACGCCATTGATTTCTCTGAGCGAAAGTTGAAATACTTCGCCATAATTACAGAAAATATCTATAAATTCCATATTATTATAGTTTACCAGCTGTGCACCGCAAACTTTGTTCTGCCATATAAATTTTCTGGATAGGGCCACCCTTATCACCTAGGGGTATAAAAGTAGCCTACGACCTATTCTCAGACCTACCAAATATACACAAAAAAAGTCATAAAAATCGGTCAAGCCGTTTCGGAGGAGTTTGATAACAAACACTGTGACACGAGATTTTTATATATTAGATAATCATTAGGAATTATTACATAAAAACATAAAATGGGGCTCGTGGCTAATTACAGCCGCACACATCGAGGTTATGCTGAACTTGCCGCGGTCGATGTGGATGGGTGTCTATCATTCCATATAGGGACTCCTCCGTGCCTCGGAGAGCACGTTAAGCCATCGGTCCCGGTTGTCAAAAAAAGATCTATGACAGCCGTTACGGGTAGTCAGAAGCCTAAAAGTCCAGTTATGTCCTAAGAAGTTATTATACAAACAATATGCCTAGCCTTTTCCCACATACATTCAGGTCAGCTTCCAGTCTAACCGGATGCAGCTTAATACCAGTATTTCACATGGAGCGACTGCCTATCTGACTTTCAAAACACAATTAAATTATTGGATAACGAGATCAGAAGTCTAACTTAATATATTTTGATTGTGTTTCCAAAACAGTACTTGTCTCTCTGCCTACCCCTTCTAGAACAACCGTTATATTCATAAAGGTCACCAGTAATACCGCTTTCAGAACCGATCCAGGTCAACTAGTAACTGAGGCGGCCATTTTCGCAAAATTAAAATAAAAGCCTGCAAAGAGCTAGTAAATAAATTGCGAATTCAGCTACTGTAAAAAATATCCGGTAGAGATGGGATGTCGGATATTTCGCTGGTTCGGATATTTGGAGGCTTTTTTGGAAGCTCGGATATTTCGAATAAATAAATTAACAATAATTAATGCATCAACGTATGCAAAGTGAATTTAACAGTTATACATTTTTGTGGAAAGAAAAATACAATCGTGAGCAGGATTCGAACCTGCGCCTCCTGTGCTCTTACCACTAAGCCATCTCGATCTTTGCTCACTACCCCGAATTCTTCTTCCATCGTATTTTGGTGATATAATTGCAATTATTTATTTATCCGAGAGACGTAGGTTCGAATCCAGCTCACGAACCTGTTTTTCTAACTAAATTATAAATGAAAAACACATAAAATCCGCCTTCATTAGACTATCCACAAACATGCGATTACAGCAATTTTCAGTGATTTGTTGTAATTAATTGTAGAGTTCCAATGTCTATCTTCGAAGGTCTTCATCGGATCTTCACCAAACTTAAATGGGACCACCTCTGGAAACTTCTCTTTCAAACATAAAAAGATTCACTCGTGAGACATACATACAAACAAAAACATAGAGACGAAGCTCCGCCATTTAGAAGTTGGTTAAAAAAAATTGTAAACAATCTTCCAAATTACTTAGTCACTAATAATATCAATAATGTCCTTAGTTTTTGCCGGTTTTGTTATTTTTTGTTTTGTGTTCTTTGTTTTTTATTTAATTATTTTTCCGTTCGTACGCCGTAAGCCATAAATATCCTTATCTAATATATAAAGTGTGGTAAGATTTGTAAGTAAAACAGCTTTACGACGATTTTTTACGAGTACTCTTACTATTTCTCGATAGTAAACTAACAATATAGTAGATTGGATACGTATAAAACCATTTTTTCTCACACTTATTGTAATTACATTATGTATTTAATCTGTTAAGACATCTTTCAAAATTGGTTTTTCAAGTCTATATTGTTTATATTCTCTGAGGTAGCCTTTTAGAGTTACCGAGCAAATACGTCAATACAAATTCAGGATAAAAAAAAAACATCTCAAATACGATCAATAGTAGATTCTAAACAGTGTCTTTAAGACCTGAATAAGATCATCTATCACCAGTAAACATCTTACAATTTATGTTTTCCTAGTACACCTCCATCTCAAGGCAAAGGCCTCTTCTCATACAGAGAAGGCACAAGCATTGATCACCACGCTAGCTCACGTGGATTGACGATTTCAGATCATCAAGTCCACTGCCTTAAGTGAGCATTTTCTTTCAGTTTACCTAAATCAACATTGGTGCTCTAGAAATATATTCTATAACATGTGAGTTTACAGATACAAATCTCAGACAGACACACAGACACGGAAAAAATAATTGTCAATATGTTGGTCACACAAATATTGGTTTCGTGTGAGAATCGAACTTATCAGAAATCCGCTATTAAACAAAATAAGCCTTACCTACAAAAAAGTAAGTTATCGAGAGGAGATATAAACAAAAAAATATAATAAACAAACGGAAAACCAAGAAAAAGCGGATACCTATCACGGTAACCACAAAACACCTACTTTCTTAACAACACAAAGCCATCAGAAAATCAATACCAACTTTAACATATAATATTTTTCGCAGCGTTTATGTTAAGTGCGGATATTTGAAAGGGCGGATATCCGTTCGTCACATCCCTATCACACGGGTGGGGAGATCTCAACGGCGCTGCACTACAAACTTGAAATATTTGCGTGTCCTGCGAAACGTAGTTCCGAGTAAAATGAAAGGAGTCGTTCAATCAATCTGCCTAGCCTTTTCGCTTATTAGATTAACCGATTTGACTTTGACTTTGAGTCGAAATTTTCGACTCAAAGTCAATCTTAATTAATCTAATAAGACTATTTATGGTAGCTTTGAGAGTTAAGAAATGCCACGTTCCAAAATGTAGATTCCTATGAAGAAGAACGGGCAAGAAGACTCCATGTTTATTTAAAAAAAAAAGTGAAAACTATAGAATATTCTAAGCCTATGGCACTATTTATATTATGCCTAATCATATTTAAATCAGAATATTTGAATGTTTATCTCGAAGAGACTCCGAATCTGCTCGATAGATTAAAATGAAAATTTTTGAAATAAAAACAGGAACATTTACAAAGAAAATTGTGTATATTACTCCTTTTCGATTTCTTTCTTTTCTTCTTTCTTATAAACATAAATGACTAATTATGTTCAAATCTCGCGCAACGAAGTCACAATACATACAATGTTAATGGCATAAAATCAGCCTTTAAAATAAAGGTCAACACTTCAACTGTTGTCTATGGTAAAATAAAGCATAGATGACCCAGTCCGTGTTACATTATCGACCGCTTACACCTCATTATGGGTGGCCTCGCGCCGGATCTCCGCGGGACTCCCGCTTCCGCCTCGACTCGCTAGTCCCGGGATAACGGGATTACGACGATGTAGCGTTGAGCATTCAGTTTTTTTTTTCAGAAAGTTAAATAAGAAGGTCAATTATTTTAATTTTAATATGATTTTTAACAATATACAATATATATCAGTTACACTCGCCGCGGGCTCGGCTCATGACTAAGGGTTCCGAATTAATATACAAAATAAGTCGAACGTGTTTGTAAAAAAATTAAGAATCAATTTTAAGCACTTTTTGTAACGACATGTAATTCTGATGACAACACAATAATGTGGTACTATCGAGCTGCTCTGATGATGCAGCTAGGAAGGAAGGTGGGTAATGCAACCCTTGAATAGCTACTAGAAGGTTATTCAAAGAATTAATGGCGATGATCTGACAGTAGTCAACGAAAACTTTTTAAAAACACAGATAAATATTTCAAACGCATTATCGCATGCATAGCGAACTTTAAAGTTATAAAATGATATTCATAAAAAATTACTTTTATTATAACTTTGTTTAAAACGGTTATGGAAAACGTTGTGAGGAAACTGCCACACCTCAGAGATTTCTCTCGTGTGTTTATGTCAGAGGCTTACAGTCCGTCTAAACTCCGAAACTACGTGTTCATCAACCACATGATAAGAATAATTTGAAATAACTGCAAACGAATATTACCATTCAATCGACGATATCGCAATCTAAATATCATTGAAAATAAATTGCCAAGCATCGAAAAACCATCTCAGCCATCACATTTACGGAAACGAAGAAAAACGAAGATAAGAGATATATAATTTTGGGCAATTTCCCGTGATTCCCGGGCCGTTCGAGTTCCCGGACGCTCGCTTCCGCATCACTATCACTTGTCAAATTGGTGAAATACTTGCGGTATTTATCACTTCGTTCGAACCTCGAACTCTGGAAAGTTGCCAGCTAAGAAAATGTGTTATAGTTATAGGGAATATTGATTATTTTCGCTCGAAATATAATATTTAACGTGAAATCGATTCGTAACCTTGTAGTTTTCAGTTTTATGTCGACAGTGCCGCGATGGCGGAATTTTATGTAGTTTATTTTGTGTTTTATATATTTATAAATAGATTACTAGTAATTTAACACACATTATCGTAATCTAGTTTTAATACCTGTATTACTATATACATCAAGTCACGCCTTTTTCCCATGAGGTAGGCAGAAACGACAGAATGCTCGTTTTCCTTCGTCCACGTTTATGCTGGTCATACACGCGCGTCCGTTGTGAGTACTACGCACCTGGGGGTCTAAAATGCCCACTTTGACGGAATCATAATATGATTCATTTCACAAATCGTAAAATGGTCATTTCATGGACAATCATAATATGATTTGCGTGCAGTTAATAAACAGTAATTCATCTATTTGACAGTTTCTATGGAGATTCGTAAAATGGCTCACAAAATAGGAATTGCTAATGTGTCCAAGAGCAGAATCTTAAGAAGTTACTCAATTCAAATAATGATTAATTTTTAGGAGAAATGCTCAACGTGGCCATTTTGGACCCCCAGATCTTTTTGGAGGACATTACCAATAATCCAAGAATGTCGCAATTAACTGCCGCCTTTGCGGCTCAACGAACATTTTCGTCTAATTTTTTTTTGACTTCCACCTTTCTTATGTTGCCCTAGTACATTAAAGAAAGTGGTCACGGGTGTACAGAGCACAGCTGTAGTTAGAATGGTTTAGCTAGTCAGGAAATGCGCTTTCACCTACTGCTCGAACTGGTAGTGGAAGTGTGTTGCGGAATACACCTACTTATGTCTTATGTTGCCCTAGTACTATTTATTTAAAAGGCCTACATACTTATCTTTATTTTAGGGTTCCGTTCCTCAAAAGGAGAAAGGGTCCTTATAGATGATAGATCAATTTGTCCGTTTATCTGTCTGTCTGTTTTTCTCTAGAACGCGTAGAGGTATCAATTTGAAATTAATATCAAAAACTTTAGGGCTATAGTTCCTTGGAGCTATAAATCGTAGAAGCTCGATTTACAGCTCATAATACCAAAATAAACGCAGTAAAAAAAGATATATGCTGCATATTTTGATATTCGTCAGTAAATCAAAACTATTGAGTAGGGCTACTTCCCGTTGACACAGGAATCATGGTATTTGGAAAGAATCAAAAGCATGGAAATTCCAAAAATTGTTAATTCGTAGATATAGCACCTTTTTTTGGTATTACAAACTTACATTTGCAGTTAAAGAATCGACCGGCAGTGTACCGATGAATGAGATAATATTTTATCAACTGCAAAGTAAAGTTTGTCTTCCTCAAAACGTGGATAAATTAACTTCCATAGCGGGAGGCAATTCAGAAAACTGATGAAACAAAATCTGGGGATACAGTTTGGTGTTGCCACTACATATCTATCATCTGCATACAAATTTTAATTACACCACTCGATAGCTAAAGGAGCAAATAATTCCTTACGTTGAGAGAGGCCTGTGACGCATTACGCACAGCGAAGGGGACAACGCCGCCATTTTGAGGTCGTTTCACTGCTAAAATTCTTCAAACATTAACCGTTACGTGCACTTAATCAATTAAAACACACGGCCGTGTCTACGACACAGCCACACCCCGATATTCTTTTCGTTAATATTCAGTGCTTTCATAGTTTACGGTCTTCGGTAACCTAAAATTCCTCCCCGTACAAAATCCCGAACATAGTTAACGATATATTCAACCACAATGCTTAGTATTCTATATTCATCCCCTCTTTCAGCCCCAAAGGGGTGGCTGATTAAAAGACCTAAAGGTCAGCTCACCCCTGCAATATATAGCTGCCGCGTCAGGGTCACGGGTCAATTAATTTGGGAGACCCGAAGAATTGGTACCGCACTAATAGAGTAGGGATGGGAAAATATGGTCCGTATAGAACGGACTCTTGGACCTTTTCGGCGAAATATCAGCATTTTTTTATTTTCTTTTTTGTGTTTACAACTTATGGAATCAAAAAGCGTATTTTAAGGGTTTATATACGAATGACTACTAAGTTGAGCATCATTGGCCTAATGGTTGCAAACGCGGCTGTTGAGCGTGAGGTCTTGGGCTCGATGCCTGTGTCGGGTAAAATGTTGTAAGGTTTTTCTGTTAGGAAATTCTCAACAGGAGTTCGGAAGCATGCCCGGTTGATGGCAATAGGCTCACCACCTGTTCCATCAAATAAACGAAAGATAGAACTCACTTTGTTAAACCCGGTAATCAAACCCAGGACTTCCCCGTCAGTATACCAATGAGATCGTTGTCCACAGTCTCAGTAGATACAGTTGTTCAGTACTATATAGCGAAAATCCAATATGGCGGATTGATTACACATCTGTAAGGCTGGTGTCGTATAGCTGCCGAGTCAGCGAGGGGCGCACTTACACACGGCCTAATTAGAACATTAATAAAGTGCCCAGTATAATCAACTGGATTCTTCTTATCGTGTGGTTGATCAACAACCTAGTGTCAGAGTTTACACCACCCGTAGGTCTCTGACATGACTTTACACACCATCGAGAATATCTCTCAGGTGTGCGGGAACCCTCACGGACTTGTACCACTGACTTTTCCAGTCATGTGCGTAGTAAAAAAATACTTAAGAGAGAAGAGGGGCTCGTGGCTAAGTAACAGCCGCACAGAATGATCGATAGAGGTTAAGCTGTGCTTGCCGCGGTCGGACTTTGGATGGGTGACCATCATTTTATATCGAGAACCCTCCGGGCATCAGAGAGCACGTTAACCCATCGGTCCCGGTTGTCAAATTCAGATCTATGACAATTGATACGGGTAGTCAAATGTCTGAAAGTCTGCCAACCAGTCATACCACGAGATATCGTGTTACCCAGTAACTGGGTTGTGGAGGTTAGATAGGCAGTCGCTCGATGTACAATATAATATTAAGCTGCATCCGGTTTGACTGGAAGCCGACCACAATGTAACTGGGAAAAGGCTAGGCAGATTAATTGTGCGAATCAGAAATTAATTATCACTTGCTTATCTTAAGGGTGAAGGAAATTTGCAATTAAAAAAAAATAACCGGCGCGCGTATTACCCGATGTATGAACGTGGACGAAGTAAAAGGCATATGTAGGGATCGTACCCGGTGGCGTTCTGTAGTTTCTGTCTACCAAAGGCGTGAATTTATGTTAAAAAAAAAAACACTTTTGCCAAACCCGGAAATCGAGGCCAGGCCTTATTCTCACCAGCCGTGCTTGCCTGTCCACCGGTAGACATGTCCACAATACATATTTATGCATTAAATATGTATAGATTGGCAACATTATTTATTATTAGCCGCAAGTGTCAATATTTTGCTAAAGTTACACATTTTAATTCCGCACACGGCCGCAGGTGGCGCCACATGTCTATGGCGATATTATACTACGGTCGCGCTTTGAATAACTTGGATGTTTGCATTCTGTATAACTTAAATATCTATGAATTTGAGTTAATTTATTTAACGGAAATTTTACAGAATTATCTAATATTAAATTATAAATGGAATATGTCGTGTTTGTGATATACAAATAATGTGTAATTGATAAAAAAGTTGCATATTCGTGTAAAATAAATTTTGTAATTTTACGGTTATTGAATTTTTAAATTTTCAGTTTGAAACATTAGCGGATTTTTCAGAATCAACCCCGAACGACTAAGGATAAGTTGTTGGCATTGTGGACATTAATGTTATTTTTAATCTCATGTTACGTACATATTGCCCATTCCCAGGCATTATGAGTTTGTCATGCTCGCTAAAATGTCCTGCTGATGGTGGCGTCGTACATCGGGTCGTCGAGTTCCCTACAAAATGGTTGAGCTAAGCGAGGCTGATGTGCGGTTCATGCTCGTGAACGGGTGCTGTCTGTCGGGACTGGTCAGCTCCTAACTGCTTTGGCGATCATTTTAAAAGGCTATATAAGTTATTGCTTCTAGCGCTTTCCTTTATTATTTTGCTCATTAACCTGCATTATTCTCACATTACCTTATTTATTGTTATACCAATTTATTTTAAAAGAGTGTCTATGGAGTTTCTTGCCGGCTCTACTCCATAAGATCAACGCCTTGGAACCGTGCACCTAGCTTTGACTTTTCATAAGTGCTTGTAATATGGCCTATTTGAAATAAAAATATTTGAATTTGAATTTGAATTGTCAAAGGACGAATTATGCCTATTATTTTGGTGATTTTACAAGGGTTGGTTTTGACGCGCGCAGCACACGACCGAATTTGTTTGTTTACAAATAATTATCATTATCCCGGGTAACATTGGGATTTTTTTTTTTTTTTTTTTTTTTTTATGCTTTATTTATTTCTGCGTGACCAGAGGGCTGGCGTATATCTCGGTCAGAGAATAAGCTTTGCCATACAACTGGGCAATGCTGCCAGTCTTCTGGGCACTTTCCTAGAAGACAGCGACGCGGAGGAATACTTTGACGCCTGAGTAAATTTTCTTATTTTATTTTAAACTTAGAATAGTATTTATTTTATAGGTGTATAGTGTATAGTGTTTAATTGTAAATATTTGTCTGTATATGCCACTAAGCCATCTCGACCTCTGCTCACCACCGCAATTCAGTATCGTGTCGGTTCGGTCACTTGTATAGGTACTGAATTGATTACAATGACGTCGCCATAAGACGTGTTAAAATATGGAAGAAGAATTCGCGGTGGTGAGCAGAGGTCGAGATGGCTTAGTGGTCAGAGCGCCTGGAGTAGGTATCTATCCGGGAGGCGCAGGTTCGAATCCTGTTCGCGACCGTATTCTTTTTCCATTTAATATTGTAACTTTAGAGTTCGCTAAGCATGCGATAATGCTTTTTCAAAGACATATCTTGAATAGATTTCATTCTTTAATGATTCGTGTTCTGTATCATCAGCTCCATAATTATGGTATGCGTAGAGATCTACACCTTGTATATTATCGCTATGGAAGCTAAGAAACATTTGAAGGTGCGATTGGCGCAGTGGTCAAGAGACCGGCTCCTGCGTCGCGTGTCGCAATTTCGATTCCCGCACGGAGCAAATATTTGTATGATCCATAGATTGCTCAGGGTCTGGGTGTGAGATGATATGTCTGTAAACGCACCCACGATACAGGAATATATTTGTGATGTGATAAATGATAAATGATATTTATCATCATTTATCATTTATCACGTTTTTCTGTAAATACATCTGTTATAGACACTTTTACAAGTCATACAAAAATTTAAGCTAGATGGCGTCGGCATTTCCTATCTGCCTAGCTCTGAGAAGAAATGCCGAAACAAACTCAGAGGTCAACGTCTCTTTTAAAGTCCAGACATCATTTTATTCAACATATGAGTGTAATTCTGTAGGGATAGGTCTGGGATGGCCTTTTGAAGAAAGAGCCATAGCTGTTTTGAGCTGACCTGTCCTAACCAACGGCACGTATGCATCAGTCATCGTGTAGCTCAACCACAATTTAGGGAGCTTAACGACCCGTCGCAAGACGATACCAGATCGGCAGGACATTTGCATAGGCCACAGAGAGATCTCAAAAGCCGCCAGACAAATCAAATAATTATAACTTCAATCCAATCCTACACAATACTCACATTCACATTTTTATGGTATTGATAGATATGTCATATAACAATTAATTTCATTAGAATGTCAAGTATTAATTAAATACATTAATATAATAATATAATTAATGTGGGGAAACGTTTAAAAAATATATATATATTGTCTGTCCGTCTATCTATTTTTTTACCCCGACCCTTGCTCGTGCCAGCCCACGACGCTGAGCCTGTAGCTTTAAATTCATCCCTAAATAATAATGATTTGAATCCGATCCAGCCAGTCCCTTGCTGTCCCTCACCAGCGATGCCCTAAGTTGAATGCCCTGGCTAGGGGCCTTAAATTTCTTAAGGCAACCACAGGAAAGCCCGGTTAAGCAGCCGACAACATCCTAGGATGTCATGCGAGATCATCCTCATCAGCCCCTGCCCTTATCCCAATTTATTTGGGGTCGGCGCAGCATACCTTTATCTGGCATGCTGTTTTGGCTGTTTTATGACCGGCCGCCTGCCTGACGTCAACCTTCATTGGGAATGCTGTTGTTGGTGGTAACCGCCACCGATACGGTCTCCTTCTATCTAGCTATGTCACACCAAAGGTTATCCATGCGTCAGGTTCTGATGTTATCCTAATATCACACTCCACTAACCGGACTAGATGTGGTGCAAGATGCCATAAACATTAGTATTTGTACGTTATCTGTAGAGTTCTCTAGATAACAGTTAAACTAAATATAAATAACTAACGGATAGTTAATAGTTATCCTGATTGTTTGAAGTCACTTCCCGTTCAAACTAATAATTTTATACTGAAACTAACGGAAATACGGTTAACTTAACTCTCACAAGTTAGTGATGCTGATGACAAACAAGTTATAACGGTAACTACTGTTTTAAACTTAAAATTATTGGCTATTATTGGTGACCATAAATTTCATATGTCAGTGATAAAGTTTCTGACTATTATGTATATGTATTTTACTAGCAAAAAGCATAACGGGATAAAATAACGGAAAAGGTTATAAATTTTTGTGGAAAGAAGTGGAGTATTTGTCCGGGAGCCGCAGTTTCGAATCCTGCTCACGGCCGTATTTTTCTTTGTACAATGTATAATTTGAGAATTCGCCATACATGCGTTAATGCTTTTCGCAGATTTATCTGTCTGACGGAAAAATTGGTCAATAAATTAATTTAAATTAAAAAATATTTTAGATACTTTTACCTTACTTTTATTAAATGTTAGCATATTATACCATTTACCTGTATGGTTACAATGATAGTACACGAATTTAATCGTGTATTTGACTCAATTTTATGTTTGTGTTTAGTTTTTTTTATGTATTTTAATACTGTTAATGTAATGACGAGAGCTATTGTTGCTTTAGTGCAAGTTCTTTTGTGCTCGTGTGTTACCTCACCCCCCGCCACAAGTGGCGAGCAAATTTGTTCGATATTTAGTCGGAAGGCGTCTCCCGTCTAATCCTCTAAGTGCTGCTACGTTATGTTAAAAAAAATTACTTGAAACGTCACAGTACATGGCCAAAGTTATTGTTTTTTAATTCCCCGCTGTGTCTGGCGCTTCCCCCTTAACAACATTGTCTAACACCGGAACTAGGAACTGACGTCACAGTCGATTAGAGCGTGACCGCTTTCTTTTGCACGCGACTGCGCCTGCCTTGTATGTACTTATTGATATAGGGTAATTTACTGATAACTAGCTGATACCCGCGACTTCGCCCGCGTGTAATTTGATATAAAAATGTTTATTTGTTTTGTGTTTTTTTTTTGCGAACACTTTAATATTTTCGGCTATTAAATTAGCCTAAGTTACTCCTTATAAATTAGTTAGCTACCGGCCAGTAACATTTATCGAAATCGGTCCAGCCCTTTCGAAGATTAGCCGTAACAAACAGAGCGGGGGATACAAAAATTTTAAAAACTTATTTTTATGTGTGACCTTAAAAAACTATTAATTTGACATTAAAAACAGACTATTTATTTGTATTGTTGATGATATTGATGTTAATATGTATAACTCCCGACCGAATTTTCGGTCACGGCCACCTATCTACACGGATTAGCTTACTTCGCAGGAGATATTATAGTGCACAAGTGTATGCGCAAACACAGGTGCACTCCCTTTTCCTTCACTCTCATAGTCCGATGCGACGGCAATCCGACACGACCGGAGCGAGATCAGGCTTAGGACCGACGGCTTTACGTGCTCTCCGAAGCATGAGTGTGTCACACCGCGAACTTCCTAACTCCGGGCTGCTACTGAGAACTTCCGAATAGAATAAATCAACAACACTTTGCCCGACCCGGAAATCAAACCCAGGGCACGCTCAACAGCCGCGCCTGCGTTATACCTACACAAATACAATTTATTTTTCCAAAGAGAAAGAATAAAACATTTACTTAATTTCCAAGAAATGCGTAGACAAACAACCATAATTTTAAGTCAATAACAATGTTACCAGCAATAAAAAATAACATAAACCTGTCAAGTTCGAGTCGCGCATACGAATAAGGTGATGTCTATGTTCGCTTTAATCATCTCTCATGTCTGTGAGTCATCAAGGCTAAATAAAAATTGTTTATTATTTACATGACTGCCAAAAAAAAGTGTGTTATGTTTTTGGGGTTTATGTATGTATGTTTGTGAGTTTCTTTAGTCCACCATAACTTCTAAATGCCTAAACCGATTTAGTGTAAAGGGTATCGTTAGAATCCGTAAATTGTTCCGGGTAACATAGGCTAATAAGATTTTTTTAAATGGCATGCGTGCTATAAATTTATTTGAATTAATTTCATCTTGATATAAATAATCGATCCCACGATCTCAGACTGAGCAGACGCGCTTGCAGCCACTAGACCAATGAAGCAGTTACTATATCGACAAAATAACAACTACAGGGAGTGAAGTTCACGGGTCACGCCAGCATACGCGGAAGAGCTGCTTGTGGAGACAATACGGGTCAACGACCGAGTGACAGTCACGGTGTGTGACGTCAAATGCTATCTCTATAATTGTTAGTACACACTGCACAACAAAGAGACTAGTTTTTTTGTCACAAATGGATTTACGTTTGGCCACCAACTCGCCTGATGGTAAGCGATGGTGTGACCGAGGATGGAGCACGTAGATCCAGAAGAAATCTATTCACTATAGCCTTGAATATGCCTAGACAGTATTTCTCAGGAAACACGGAAGACGGCAGGGAGTTCCAATGTTCCATTCACGGGCAGTACGTATCATGAAAGTGGAACCAAATCGTTGTGTAAATTTTCGAAATTTCTAATTGTAACGAGTGGTAGTGTACCGTCCTTCTAATTGTCCAGTAGTAAAAGGGGGAGAGTGGAAGTGGTCATGAGGTCGCCAGCCTGATGGTAGCAAGTTACCGTAGCCTATGGACGCAACACCAGGTTATCACTCGCGTTGTCAACCCTGTGGGAGGAATCGCTGCGCCGACAATATAGAGGACAAACAATGGTCCCCCTGCTGCCAACACAACGCTTCCTCAAGCAGCACTGACCACCTTGCTCACCGTTACGAACGCAACATTACAGAACAGTGTTATTTGGCTATGATTTTCTGCAAAATGGAGTAAGTAACTTGCCCAGTTTTTCCGAGCTTTCCTCTGTGGCATACCATCAAGGGCTTCTTTATGTTAACTATTGGTATTATAGTATTTTTTGCACCGTATTCGGTTCTAAATACGATTGGACACTAATTTTACAGACACTGAACAAATATATTTGGCTTTAAAAAAAAAATCAAAAGCCTGTGTTCCCGGGACAATGCAAGAATTCTAACGATACCCTATACATCGAAATCGGTTCAGGCATTTCGAATTTATAGTGGAATAAATAAACCCCAAACATACATACATACTTAAATGAAAAAATTTAACACTCCCTTTTTGGGCAGTCGTATAAAAAGTCAGAAATCTTTCAGATTATGGAGGTAGTAGGGTGTCTATTTAATAAATCTCAGTACTAGGAGAGCAAAGCTTGAAGGAGTCGACGGTCTCGGGATGAAATTGACTTAATTAAAATAGACAGAAGATGCATTTAAATAAACATTTTGTTGTAAACTAATATTGTTTTAGCTGTGATTTCAATTTCGGTTGTTTGAATTTTATCCGTAAATTGGGACGGCCCTTATAAGGAAACCCTAGCGTAAATAATGCTTTAAAAGGTCATTGACAACGGAGACAATGCTTTGACCACGCAAAGCCTTGAGAGACAAAAATAGATTCATAACATATACGGAGAATATTACACGAGTACCAGGGAAGCAGAAACTACGTAGAATTTTACCCTTAAAATAATAGTAGTTCACATTTAAATTTGGAAATAAAATCCAACCCTAAATGTGGTGCTTATGTTGTTTTGATGAGAACTTTAGACGTTGTTGTGTTTTATAGACACAGAAAATATGTAAATAAAACTTAAAAAAAAAATATCAGTCGAAAAATTTATAATAATATTTTATGTTAGTCATTTTAACTAAGTGTAACTAATTTTGCTAAGTAAATCTTTTATGTAACTTGGCCTAAATGTACACTCACATTTCAACGATGTAAGTCTCAGGTGAGCCTAATTGCCATCTCTCGAGTAAAAATTCCAAAGTCCTAATTTCGCACAACTGGAAAATCAAACAGAGGACCGCTCAGCGGTCGCGTCTGCAACGGCAGTTAAGCAAATAATATCAAAATAAGGCTTTACGTACAAACGTACGAAAACAGCAAAAAAATGCAATATAAGGCGTGTGCAATGTCCTGTACCAGGGACGCAGCACGGCGAGAGGACCGGTCGGCCGTGAGCGGGGTCGATGACCCGCGGGTTCATTGTCGAGCGCCGCGACTGGCGACTGCGAGAGGTCGCTGTAGATCGCGCTGATTGCGATCTTGTGCAATTGTCTTAGTATTTACCTTACGTCACGCCTGGTGTCCTGGTAGAGGTGGGCAGTAATAGTCCGTAATTATGGTACTATTGAGGTCTTACTGACAGGGGCCGTCCATTAATCAAGTGAGGCTCGAAAGGGGGCAGGGGGTTTGGCTAAAATCACGAAATATCACAAGGGGGAGGGGAGGGGGATAACATATCACGTGTATTTATTTTCTGTACTTAAAGATAATATATTCTATAAAAATTAAGATTCTTTGTAGGTACAAAAAATACACGTGATTTTGGGTGGTGGTGGGGGGGTTAGTCTAAATCCTCACTACGTATCACCAAGGGGGAGGGGAGGGGGGCTAAAAACGTTAAAAAAAACTTCACGTAATTATAGTAAACAGTCACAACTATAATTTGACAGTAAAAATACAAATACAGATAAATATTTCAAACGCATTAACGCATTCGTAGTGAACTCTAATGAAATACATTTTGGTGGAAAAGATAACATAGGTCGTGAGTAAGTTTTGAACTTGAGACTCCTTGATCCAGATTCTTTGCCAATTTTAATACATCTTATGGTGACGTCATCGCTATCTATTTAGTCGCTAAGTGAAATAAAAATAGAGTAATACAAAAAAACGCCAGAATCCTGCCCACCTTCCAGCTGCTTCATCAGATTAAATTAGTTGAACGTGCTAAGACAAATCTAATGAACTCAAACTCGATGTGTTTACTAGTAGAAATCCAAGAGTTCTGTCAACCATCTCCCGGCTGCATCATCAGACCAGCTCGATGGCACCATATTATGACATTACAATCACTAGAAGCCGCTTCCGTGCCTCAGAGAACACGTAAAACCGTCAGTCCCGGTTGTCAAATTAAGATCTATGACAGCCGTTACGGGTAGTCAGAGACCTGAAAGTCTGACAACCAGTCTTACCACGAGATATCGGGTTACCCAGTAACTGAGATGTGGAGGTATAGGCAGACAGTCGCTCCATTTAAAATACTGCACCCGGTTTGACTGGAAGCCGATCCCAAAGTTTTTTGGAAAAGGCAAAGAAATTTGATTTAGTGTGAACAACAGCAGGGACCGATGGTGCATGGAAAAGCATAAAAATGTTGGGTACCGTGGGAGAGCCATGCTTCGGCACGAATGGGCCGGCTCGACCGGAGTGATACCACGGCCTCACAGAAAACCGGCGTGAAACAACGCTTGTGTTGTGTTTCGCCGAGTGAGTGAGGGTGCGCCGGACCCAAACCCTTTAGAAGGCCGGCAACGCACTTGCGACTCCTCTGGTGCCATGGGCGGCGATAATCGCTTATCATCAAGCGATCCGTCTGCCCGACAGCCGCCAATCCCATAAAAAAAAATTACTATCCAAAACTAGTTCAAATCAACAAATGTTGAGATACAGGAAGTATTACAACTAGTTTCGTATTTATGTAACCAATTTTGGTAATAACATGAATTATGGTTACAACGCACTAGTTGCCCGTGACCTTGTCGGCCATTTGTAAAAACTCCGTTCGTTACCATGTTAAAATATTTTGTGCTAGATACACTATACAATTAATTGATGCAGAAGATCCATTCTGTAGGTGAAATGACGAAAGCGCCACTGCCAGACAATAGCAAGGTATTAAAATTATAAAATCTTTTGTATAAAAAATCTATTGCATTGAAATATCATCATTTGAGAACGGCTCGACCAATTTGGCCAATGTTGTTTTCGTAATTTATAGGCGAATGTTTGTATGAAAGAAAATTTCCGTAAAGTTCACCGAAACTGTTGGAAATTTGGATCGTATTTTTGAATGAAATGTTCAATAATAAAATCAACACTTCTTTAGTAAATTGCAACCAAGGGGGGTCGCTACTCGCTATTGAAAAATAAATAAATGTTGACTTTACAATAGTTTATCTGCCACCCGAATACGGCTCATAAGAAAAATTATGTTATGTTTTTTTTTCACTTAAATTGACCTCAATAAAAGTTACATGGATGCCACTGTAGCCATTTTACCTTCCCGTTTAGAAATAATACATAATATATTACAACAATATAGCCTGTAGGTATTCTACATTTCACTGAAGCCGTTTTGCATTCCCTCGAATAGGTTGTGAAGCTGTTGCCGTATATTGGGCACAATTCCTAGCTCCGGGATAACTGAGATAAAGTCTAAGTAATTTCTTCTTCTACTATCTGCCTCGTTAGGTTCGATCCAGGGGTCGGGCAAAAGTGTGACTGAGTTTTACTGTAACGTGATTTTCGGTAGTAAATCGGAGTTTCGAATATAACCTTTTGATTTCACTGTATAGTGACACCTCACTACCGTCAGTTCGTAATGACAGCTATTAAGTTTAATACTCTGTGGCATTTTATAATCTGTACGCGTTATGTTCAACTGTCAGAAATTTGAATGAGAATGGAACGTCACTTTTTAAAAAGACCGGCTGTATGGAATTTGTTTGAAAAAAGACTTATTTACTTACTAAGCACACATAGTTGGTAGCAAATACAGCATCACGCCTGTATTCCCTGAAGGGGTAGGCAGAGGTGTACTGTTGTAGAGACATACTTCTACGATGCAGTTATTAAATATAATTAAAGAGTGAAAGTATATTGTTATAGACCATATCATAAACATAGAATACTCGCGCCTACTCGCTTCATCAATTAATTTTAATCTTTATTGCTTTTGTGATGAAAGTTCATTACGACGTTATTGACAATTTTAATGGTCTGTGACCATTTAATGTATTTCAATAACTAGCGCATTGGTTTAGTGGATACTGGTGCGACTGCGAAGTGAGAGTTCCTAGATTCGAAACTGGGTTGCGCAGTGTTATTGGGATTTTCTATTAGAAATTCTCAACAGTTATGATTTGTGCCCGGTAGATGGCAATAGGCTCACCACCTATTACATGGGGCTTAATAACAGCATTGGTGAAATGCGGATGAACAACTGTGTACACCTCTGCCTACCCCTTCTGGGAACACAGGCGTGATGCTGTGGTATTTTATAATGTTTATGCAGACAGCAGCCCCATGTGACTATCTGAAGATTCGTAATTCTATATTTAATTAGAACAACAAATGCTCCTGTCTATCAGAAAGACATGTTTATAGTGCTAAAATTAAATACACTACATAAATCTTTAGTGTGTGGGTGCATGGCAGTGCCCCCGCCAAGTCGAGCCGAAAGAAGCGGGGTACTGCCTACGTGTTCTGGAAGAGTTTCGTCGTATTTTTGAAGCGTCATAGCGTCGTTCTGGATAGTGCTAGAAAGCTGTCTCGTCATTCCCTGATTACATAGATATGTACTATTATGGACTTTAAAAGAGACGTTGACCTCTGAGTTTGTTTCGGCGTTTCTTCTCAGAGACAGTCAGATAGGAAACGCCGACGCCATCTAGATTATAAAAATGACTTGTAAAAGTGTCTTCAACAGATCTTATCAACAGAGAACAACTCGACCAATTTAGGTGATAATGTTTTTGTTGTGTTCTTAATTGCAAAAGGCGTATGTAAGGATCGTAGCAGGTGGCGTTCTGTAGTTTCTGCCTACCCCCATGGGAGAAAGGCGAAAGGTGTGTTGTATGTAATTGTCAAGCCAAGGTTTGTGTGAATATTTTAGGAAAATCCACCGGAAAAGTCTGAAATTTGTATAAATTGCACTCCTACGAAGCCGCCAGTTCATTGTCATATTCGCATCTCTACACGTCCCATCAATTCAGAGACCTACGGCGGGCGCCAACAACTTTAACTACACGAGAAACTAGGCAATATATTCCCTCTCTATCTTCTTTTCTTCACATTTCTCCCACTTCATTACTAGTGGGTACTTCATTAATTTTCTAATTAGGCCGTGTGTAAGTGCGCCCCTCGCTGACTCGACAGCTATACGACACCAGCCTTACAGATGTGTAATCAATCCGCCATATTGGATCCTCGCTACGTAGTACTGAACAACTGTATTTACTGAGACTGTGGGAAACGAGCTCACTGGTCTACTGGCCGCGGCTGTTGAGTGGGAAGTCCTGGGTTCGATTGCCGTTTCTTACATAGTGTTATTGGGGCTCTCCGTAACTTGTTTTTAGACAGGCGTAAGTGGATATGTCGGGGATGATGATGCTAGAGGCCATCTAGGCCCTAGATGACCTCATCATCATCCCCGGCATTTCCTAGGTTCTAGGGGATGTCCCAGAAGTTCAGGTGGTCTCTCCAAAAAGGTAAGGTGCGTAGTACTCGCTACCGGCGCGCGTGTATGACCAGATGTATGAACGTGGATGAAGCAAAAGGCATATGTAAGGATCGTAGCAGGTGGCGTTCTGTAGTTTCAGCCTACCCCCATGGGGAAAATGCATGAATCTATGTATGTATGTAAGTTTCCAGTTCAGTACCAGCTCAGGTTTTGGAATTGTACCTGGTAGATGGCAATAGGCTCACTACCTATTACAGCATAAGTGAAATGTGAGTATAGTCTCTGCCTTACCCCTTCGGAGAATACAGGCGTGATGGCTGTGAAGAAAATTTGGTGCCGTAGAGAGTGGATTAATAATATACTTTTCTACTTGAAGTTGTACACCAAACCAGGGTATCAGAGTTGTAATAGAGCTGCGTATCCGATGCCTCAAAGTTTAACGACCAGTCATACCACGAGGTATCGTGGTACCCAGTAACTGTGTTGTGGAGGTCAGATAGGCAGTCGCTCCATGTAAGATACTGGTACTAAGCTGCATCCAGTTAGACTGAAAGCCGACCACAACGTAGCTATGAACATTTTAGGTCATATTGATTGATTTTATTTTCAATTTATAATAAAGTTTACGTAATTACTAATCGACTAAAATTCGTCACAGTTTTAGATAATTATTATTTACAAGCGTTACTTATTCGTAACGAATTATTTAATTAAAATTATTATGCAAACCGGTTTTAATTAATTATTATACTTTTTTCTACGATATTTTACTACTAAAATAATTATTTGGTTTTATATATGTTGCTTCTTTTTAAAAGAAAAGCTAGATAGTATAGTACTTAAATCGCGCATCAAACTGTTGTCGTTAAAAGAGAGTTGACGTTAAGCAACGCTTGCCGCGGTCACTCTGTAGATGGGTGACCGCTACAGTATGTTCATCCTCGCGTCTCCGTGTTCCCGTTAAACCGTCGGTCCCGGCTCTCTAAAGGTACGGTCGGCGATAAAAACTTTCTCACGAGGTTGACTCCAAAGAAGAAGAAGGGAAATCAGTTGTTGCCGAAATAGATTCCAAGAAGGCCTATATCCAGCAGTGAACTGTGCTAAACTTGATGATGATGATGATCATATATAATTATATTTTTTAATACATGTTGAGGCCATGTAATGCCTATATTAATTTCTATTTTTCAAAGAAACATTGAAAAAATAATAGACAAGAACGGGGCTTGAACCCGCGACCTTTGACGTTCCGTGTCATCACTCTACCACTGAGCTACCTTGTCGTGTTCAAACCTATTGAATTTTCAATCCTCTTTGTATACGTCTTAAGGAGACGCCTGGTGATATTTATCTAGTAATCATTACAGATTTACTAAATATAAATTATATATGATTTATAAAGGATTGGGATGTTGTTCGGCGATTTACAACTGTAAAGTGGTAACGCTGAGTTTAGTAAATCTGTTTCTATTGTCATGTGGACAATAGAAACTGTAATTCCCAATGGAAATATACAAAATACTTCCGACTTTACGACCGTATTCTTTTTCCATTTAATATTGTAACTTTAGAGTTCGCTAAGCATGCGTTAATGCTTTTTCAAAGACATATCTTGAATTACAAAATACTTATTTATTTATTCAATCAAACAGATCGATTGAAATCATCAACTCTACGCAGGATTCACACGCGACCGAAGCTAAATAATAGACGAAGAAAAAATGTAACAAAAAGTGGGAAGGTCAAGTCAACGGTGAGGTTGTTACGTGATTATGTTCGCCTGGTACTTGCTCTCGAGTTATGATAGGATTACATACGTTTTGTAACTTTTTTATGTTGGCGCGGAAGGAAGGAAGGAAGCGGCGTTCGTATATTCAAAAGAGTTACTTCCAAGTTCAGTGGTAAACGTTTCATATTATTATGTGACCCTGGTAGTTGATTTCGGCTTATGTACGGATTACATAAACATGTAGAAGAAAATCTCTTCCTCAAAGCTGAATTTACAACCAGAACATGTAGAGCAATAATGTAACAAAGAGCTCTTTTCCTGTTATACTGCCCTGGTAGTTGATCTTGACTTATGTAAGGCTCACATCCACTTTATTGTATCATATATTTAGACGGTAATCAGTAGTATCGGTCAATTAGCAAGGAACAAGATAAAGGATATTAAAAACATAACAATAATTGCTAGGTTTTATTGTACACCCGATTTTTTTCCTTTTTGCACGACTCCCAAGTGTCTTAGCGTGATGTTAAATACCTGTTACCTTCCTCCAGAATTAGGCTATCAAATGCAAAAAGAATATTTCAAATCTGCTTAGAAATTACAGAGATTAGCACGTTCAAACGTACAATCCAACATTTCAGCTACCAAAAATTCCAAAGCCAAGTCTATCAATAAAAATATACAAATCATTGGCCTATATCGTAAATTTCTATGACTATCTATAAACCATTTAATATATAATATAGTATAATTGATGTAACAGCCCATTCGCGTGTAAAAATAGTAATAAACTTATGAAATTATTATGCTAATCCTGTCGGCATTACTTTCCGTTTCAAATTTAAAAAGTGTGTTAGATGTTCAACGACTAGAATAACAGATTAATAGTTATGTTATCTCAAGTTATAACATTTTAACTATAATCCAAGATAAATCTTTGAAAAGCATTAACGCCTGCTTAGCGAACTCTAAAGTTATTATATTAAATGGAAAAATAATACAGTCGCGAACAGGATTCTAAACTGCGCCTCCCGGATAAATAACTGTAACTTTAGAGTTCGCTAAGCATGCGCTAATGCTTTTCAAAGATTTATCTTGAAGATCCATTAATATTTATGGTTTAAAAAAATAAGAACTCCTAGGAAAAAAAAGGCTTTGTAGAAGAGGTCTAAATTAAAAAATAAATACATTTTCGCGCAATTAGAGGTGTGTAACTACCCTACCTTCCTTGTTTTATTTTTATTTTGTTTTATTGTTGAGCCATGATAGAGATGACAGATGGACGAAGGCATAGGTTCCGTAATAGGGTCCCGTTGAGTACCGAAACAACCCTAAAAACACGAGTCAATTGCCTTTTTTTCTCCAGAAGCCCAAACCGAAGTACCAGGGACCCATAAGCTTGAACAATTATTGTTAAATGTACTAGCATTACTTTATAGGAAGTGTGGTATCGACACACCGCCGTTAGGTGACCTCCATACCCACAGTAACGCAAAGAGAAAAAATATAGCAAAGCGATAAATTTTAGATTTTGCGCTATCGAAGTGCGTAATAACGGTTTATTAGAATGATTAATTAGCTCTTTCATACGGTCTTAGTGGTGTAGATGTCACATGCTCAGCGGTATAAGGTACTGAGTTCGATCTTCTGGTCGAGCAATGTGTTTTAATATTGAATTGATTCAGGCGTTACCTTATGGAAGTCCATTACAAGGAATGCAAATAAATACAATATCTAGCTACTTCCACAATATTGTGGGTAGTTATGCAATTACCTGTGCCCCGCCCTTCCGCCCGCAAATATATCCTGTAAGGCCAGTAAATTTTACCTGCGTGGATTTCAGAACTGGGTCCAGCCGGGTTAAAAAGTATCCGGGATACATAAAAACCTATCTGTATGCCAAATTTCATCTGAATCCGTTCAGTAGTTTTTGCATGAAAGAGTATGCTCGGAGTTTGAAATTGTATCCGATAAAAGGCAATAAAAAAGCTATCACTTCATTATATTTAGGACCCAATATCGTCATTGACCTTAAGGTATAAATAGATTAAGGTATTAAAAATATATTAGTATTTTTTTATCACGAGTGAGGTGCAATGAGTGTTTTTTTTTTTTAATGGGTTTACTCTTGACTCTAGTCTAGGTTAGAGGTGACAGAGATAACGTCGACGATGGAGTGAGCTTACCCAGAAGAAGCCTGTTCACTCTAACTTTGAAGAGATTAGGGTTGAACGCGTTCGGAGACACGACGCAGGTAGAGAGTTACACTCCTTTGCTGTGCGCATTATAAAAGATGATTGGAAAAGCTTAGCGCGAGTTGGTGGAATAGCAACAAGGTAGGGATGGTAACTTGCAGTGCGTCTAGATGTCTGATGGTAGAAGGGGGCTGGTGGGATGAGTTCGTCGAGTTCTGGGGCACAATCTGTAGAAGGCCGATAAGCAGGCTACCTTACGGCGATGAGCCAAGCTGTTCACACCTTTTTGTGTACAAAGCCACTATATTACTGTTATTTTAAATCTCACTAACCTATGTTACCCGGGCTAATGTAAGGATTCTATCGATACCCCATACATCTACATCGGTACAGGCGTTTAAAAGTAATGGTGGAATAATTAAACTCACAAACATACATACATACATACATGAACACTAAAACATCACTCTTTTTCGGGCAGTCGTGTAAAAACAGGCGAGAAGTTAATATGACCCCAAGAATGAGATGATTAAAGTACTAGGGTAGCATAGAAGCGAAGAGACATCGGAAAACTATGAGAAAAAGGCATGAAAAATTCTATGCCTATCACGAAACCGACCTCCCGTGAAGAGAGTACATAAAGATATTAATTTTCTTACAAATCGTAACAATATTTTCTTCCCGTTTTTCCCCTTCCCTGTAGGGAAGTTATTGACCATAACACGATATTTATTTCTTGGCTAAATGTCCACTTTGTAAGAGGAATCGTGACGACAATATAGGGGACAAACAACGGTCCCCCTACTGCCAACACAATGCTTCCTCAAGCGGCACTGGCGACCTTGCTCAACGTTACGAACACATTACAGAGCAGTGTTATTTGGCTACGATTTTCTGCAATATGATCCCTACATATAAAATTCTATATTCCCTTTACTAAAAATTTCTTCAAGTTATTCAGTTCAATTTAAAGTGAACTAGATCACACGTGGCCTTCACCGCGACTTGTAAATAATTCAGAGTGATCGACCCGCGGCGCACGTAGGCCTTTAGTTGGCGCATTAGCGGTTGACGTGTTCCTTTTTTATGCTCTCCTGGTAGTTTTGGAGCAATTTTACTGAAGTTAGAATAGTTTTTGTGTGTGTTTTTTATAGGTTATAAACTATGTGTGTGCCAAATTTCATCCAAATTCGTTCAGTAGTTATTGCGTAAAAGAGTACCAAACTTTAGTGTTTATATTCTTGAGAACGACTCGTTGTGTTCGTTCGCAATTATTAGGAAATAGTTTGTATGAAAGAAAATTTTAGGGAAAATTCACCGGAAAAGTCGGAAATTTTGATGATAATTTTGTATAATATAATTAATACTAATTATTACACTGATATCCTGAAATATGATGATCAATAAAAACACCACCACATTTTACACGAGTACCCAAAAAAGGAGTGTTATGTATATTAAGGAGGGTTCGTGTATGTATGTATGTATGTTTGTGAGTTTCTTTATTCCACTATATCTTCTAAACGTCTGAACCGATTTACATGTATGGGGTACCTATCGTTACAATCTTTGCATTTTCCCGGGTAATAATATAGTTTTGTAAGAATAAAAAAACAATATACGTTATATAAAAAAGTATGAAATAAAAAATAACATAACATAACATCACGCCTGTATTCCCCGAAGGGGTGGACAAAGGTGTACACAGATGTACACCCACATCTCACCAATGCTTTTATTAAGTCCCATATAATAAGTGGTGAGCCTATTGCCATCTACCGGGCACAATTCCAAATTTCGGGATGCTACTGAGAATTTCCTAACAGGAAAACTCAATAACAGTTTGCCCGACCCGGGAATCGAACTCGAGACTTCCTACTCAACAGTCGCGCTTGGGACCACTAGACCAACGAGGCAGTCAATACATGGCTGTCGTGTTTTTTTTTTTTTTCATTAATCATTTACAGCCGAACCTTTTCACACAAACGTTTTACATAATATGTAAATTTAAATAGAGCGCGCCACACAACACCCTTAATATGTTACAAAAGTTCCCCAATCGAAGTTTCTATCGGACTTTACAACTGCCATTACAAAGAACCGATCTCTCCACACGGGAATTATTGTAACCCACAACGATTAAAAGATCGTGGAGTTTCTTGCCCGTTCTTCTCCATAGGAATCTACAATTTGGAACGTGGCAACTAACTTCTGACAATTGAAAAGTGCCTGTAAATGGTTAATTTGAAATAAATGATTTTGATTTTGATTTTGAGATATCTTTTATAGTATGGAGTGTTTAATTCACAAATAAAAAAATTATTGAAGGGATTTTCTTGAAATAATAACGGTAAAACTCAAAAAGAACCACAAAACATGATAACCACTCAGTAATAACATACTCGAGATATTGTCATCGCGCAGAGTGACGTCACGTTTCACTCGAACCAATAGCGTGCGTTTTGACATTTTAAATTTCCCTCGCATAATTCTCACTTTTCAACTTTAATATTTAATAGTAAAAACACGATTAATTTAAAAAGTAATTGAATAGGAGTCATTCTACAGCAGTAAAGATTACGAATAAAAATATTTGACCTAAATTTGAATCATATGCATATTCCCTATTGAGCTTAAATGGTAAACAACATGTTAATGTGTCATTTTGACAGAATTTAAAAAAAACTGACAAAATAATAAAATAACATGCACAAGCGTAGCAAGGGGAGGAACATTGTTTAGGAAGAAATATCAAGGTAAATCTACAATAACCTACAAATTTGCAATAATGTCAAAGGGGACGCCCTAGAAAAAAGATATACACTGACCTCATTAGTGAAATCCTCCAAAAAGGCGCGTAGTACTCGCAACCGCCGCGCATGTATGACCAGATGTATGAACGTGGATGAAGCAAAAGGCATATGTAAGGATCGTAGCAGATAGCGTGCTGTAGTTTCTGTCTACCCCCATGGGAGGAAGCCTTGAGTTTATGTATGTATGTATTTTTTATTATTGGTTTTTTTGTTGGTGTTTGCAGTGCATGCACTACACAAAAGGACAACCTTTTACGATCATATATGTGTAACGGTATAAAAAAAACTCTTTGCCCCGGGCAGGAATCGAAGCTAGAACCTCACGATAGGCGACCGCGTCTCCGACCATCAAACTAAACAGTCAGTTTCATAATATTATTTTTATATAAACCCGCAAAGTATTACACAAATCGTCCTAAGGTACCAGGATATCATCGCACCCGAGGAGGCCATCGTAAACATTGAGATGAACGCTGTCCATTGCTGGGCCGGTTCCAAGTTATCCGTCAGACATCCGCCGGATATCGCAGTGTAACACGAAGTGACCTATTTAGCTGACGCCGCTAATGGATCGTTTACATTAACCAGTAAATTGGTTTGTGTAATACAAGCTAGGGTTTACCCGCGCCTTTACTTTCTCCAACGAGTTTTTTTTTCTTAAGGGCAATAGCAACACTTTACGGGCTTGAATCTGCTAATTTAAATAAAATGACAAACTTTCATAGCCTTGTGGTATGACCACTGGCATTTCAAAGTCATGTGCGTGTTATAAATTAATTATTACTTGCTTAAAACGGTGAAGGAAAACATTGTGAGGAAACCAGCACACCTGAGATATGTTCTCGATGGTGTGTAAAGCTATGTCAGAGACCTACGGATGTTTAAACTCTGACACTAGGTTGTTCATCAACCATACGCTAATCAGAATAAAATGACATGCATTGTCATTTAAACGACACCCCAATTAGACGCCATCGAACTGAATTGGTGGCCTACAATTTTTTTTTATGACATCTGCGCTGAGAACTGTCATTTATAACCAAAAATTACAGTTGAATGATGGTTCAGTGGGAAGTCATTGGAAGACTATTACTGGTCTAATATAATTAACTGAATACCATATACGATACTCAATTTAAGCATTGGAACCAGGTCCCCTCTGTACTTGGTGTACTCACAAAATTTGCCTCGCAGCCTATTAAAGTTATATTTTTTGTGAAAAGACAATACGGTTGCGAGCAGGATTGGAACCTGCGTATCCCAGATAAATACTCCAGGCTATTGGACTGAATAGATAGCAATGACGTCACCAAAAGACGTATTAAAATGTGGAAGAAGAATTCGCGGTAGTGAGCAGAGGTCGAGATGGCTTAGTGGTCAGAGCGCCTGGAGTATTTATCCGGGAGGCGCAGGTTCGAATCCTGTTCGCGACCGTATTCTTTTTCCATTTAATATAATAACTTTAGAGTTCGCTAAGCATGCGTTAATGCTTTTCAAAGATTTATCTTGAATTATTAAGGTAATTGCATTCTTTACGACATTGTATTAACTGCAAAGTTAGTCGTGCCGGTTCGGTCACTTGTATAGGTACTGAATTGATTGCAATGACGTCGCCATAAGTCGTGTTAAAATATGGAAGAAGAATTCGCGGTGGTGAGCAGAGGTCGAGATGGCTTAGTGGTCAGAGCGCCTGGACTATTTATCCGGGAGGCGCAGGTTCGAATCCTGTTCGCGACCGTATTCTTTTTGCATTAATGCTTTTCAAAGATTTATCCGTATTTGCAGCCTATTGTTGGGAAAGATTCAAAAGTCCGGGTTGCAAAAGAGAATTTCTTAACCAAAATCCGAACAATTAAAATGTTTCCGAGCATTGCAACAAGCCTATCTCATAGCTCAGACTTCCGAATGGCGACAGTGTGAAGTCGGTCTGATATCTCTGCAATACCCATCCCTGACCTATATCTGTGCTGAGACAGCCGCCTGTCACACCGAAGCGTACCCGAGACTAATAAATTAATATGAGAAATCAAATTACATTTCATATGAAGCTAAGCTACAAAAGTTATTTACATTTGGTGTTATTCCATCTATTTGAATAAGATGGGATGTTTGTCACACCGAAGCGAATATTAGTAGAAGAGAACATGAAGTGAAATAAAATTATGTAAAAAAATAATTATATGTTAAGTGCATTTAATGTCTTTATAACTACATATATTAATTATATTTTTTCTAATAGACACGAACAGGATTCGAACCCGCGACCTTTTTTAGTCCGTGATATCGCTCTACGAACTGAGCTATCATGTCTTGCTTCAATTAAATATTAAGCTCCCTTCTATTCGTCTTAAGGAGACGCCTGGCGATATCTTTTAGCAATCGTTTATAGCAGGGGTTCCCAACCTTTTTTTGTCTACTGCCCACTTTAAGAATAAATTATTTTTTAACGCCCCCCTTTTTAAACATACTTAAAAACCGCTAAGTACTTATAACTGATTATTGAAACGCAAATTTATAGTATTCGGACAGAGTATCTTTTATTGAAAATAAAACAAACATAATCAATTCTTATATAAAAACTAATGTGAAGGTTGAATCTGATGCTGTTCAATAAGTTTGTTGATATCAGGTTCCAATTTACTCAAAAACAGCCGCAAGTCGCCACGTTCGGTAACACGCAAACGATTTCTCTTTTTAGTAAGCAGCGTTGCCCAGCACTAAATCCACGTTCACACAAATATGACGATGGGAATGCTATCAAAAATCGTTGAACAATTGACCACAATCCAGGGTACAATTGCGGGATCGGTTTTTGTAGCCAAAATTCTTGATATCCATTTTTGAACTTGATTTTTATTTCTTCGTTTGTTGTCAATTCTATAAGTTCTTCTTCCAGCTGAGGTGAAATTGCTGTGTTGACGGATCCAACACCCAGTCTAGTATTTCCAAGTTTAAAATGTCCTGGTATCGTTCGGTGAAGTCAATGTGGAGGTTTTCCAAATGTTGGCAGTAGGCAAACAAGTCGTCGTTACTGCAGTATACTGATAAATTCGGAAAATTGTGAAACTCACGTCTGCCCATATTCTTTTTGTGCAGAAGCAGTTTGGCTGCGAAAGCAGCAACGACATTTTTTGTTTTAATTAAATTTAGTTCATCGCCTTGCAGTTGGAGGTTCATGTCGTTGAACATTTTATACAGGTCTGTCATGTAAGCTATATCATTCTTTGATGTTATGAGCTTGTTGCGCAGTTCTGTATCTTTAGTTTCCAAGAACTCTATCATAGAGTCAAACAGGTTGTAAAATCGAATCAGACAATTGCCTCTTGACAGCCAACGAACTTCAGTATGAAGCAACAAACGGTTGAAATCTTCGTCATTAGTAACACAAAGCTGATGAAATAATCTATCATTCAAAGAGCTGCTACGGATTTTATTGACTGCTTTGATGACATATTGCAGTGATTGAAATAGTCGTTCACTTAAGTTTCTAGCAACCAAATGTTGTCTATGAATAACGCAATGTATAGCAAGGACATCTGGAATTTTATTCTTTAAGTAAGCTATGAAGCCTTTATGGCGCCCTGTCATAGCCGGAGCGCCATCCGTAGCAACTGATATAATATTTTTCAAAGGAATCTCTTTCTCTTCACAAAACTTTTCCAATGTATTGAATATGGTTTCGCCTTTTGTATCTGTCTCCAAATTTCTGGCAAACAATAGTTCTTCACGTATTTTCTCATCTTTAATAAACCTCACGTAAGATAGCAACAACGCTTCATTAGTTGGTAAAGTGGACTCATCGAGCTGAATTGAGAATTGACTAGTCCTCAGATGATTGCACAATGATTCTTCAATGTTTTCAGCCATTTCATCAATTCGTCTTTGCACAGAATTATTACTCAAAGGAATTTTTCGGATAATATCTGCGGCCTGTTTATGAAGCACAGTAGTTATTACTTCCTTTATTGCTGGCAAAATTAACTCTTCTCCGATGTTGTGTGGTTTGCCTTTTTGAGCAATTAACAAAGAGATATTGTACGAAGCTCGAAGTCCGTCGTCGTCTTGCTTAGCAGCCGCCGAAAATAGTTTTGATACACTTGGCTGAGTATTATGCTTCTTCTCTAAGTCTTGAAAATATGCTACATTCTTTTCTGTCTTATCTGAATGCATTTTATTCAAATGATCTTGCAGTCTTGAAGGCTTCATTGCTTCGTTCGAAAATGTTTTTAGACATAGAAGACACAAAGGCGACGACGGGTTTGTGGGATTTTCAATAAATCCGAATTTAATATATTCCGCAGAGTATTGCCGTCTCTTCTTTTTAACTTCCGACATTGTTTTGTTTTAAGAAATACGTAAGTGTTGAAATCAAGTACTGCTTATCTATTATGCGCGAAACTGCAAATGAAAATAAAATAAATTTACGTCGTTTATATAGGATTGCATAAGCAGCACGCACCAACAGGAATAAGACAAACGTGCATAAACTCGTTTATCTCATTCGACGCCCAATCGTACTCGACAAGCAAGAACAAGTATTATAGAACCAGCCGATTGGTATAGGAATGTACAATTCGGATTATTTAACAAAAACTTGTTAAAACATGATTGCCCGCGGTCTTTTATATCCAACCGAGTTTGAGCTATATCTTAATTAATATTAGTTGATGTTCACAAGATGTAGTCGAGAGTCGAGAGCTCAGTCGGTGTCTAAGAGTCTTCCTAGCTAGGTAGATGAAATTATAAATCGACCCCAAAGCCCTACACAATGCCCCCTTTTTTTCTGGGTCTCTTACCGCCCCCCTTTAGGCCTGCAGCGCCCACAAGGGGGCGTTATCGCCCACGTTGGGAAAGACTGGTTTATAGATTACTATCTCAGCGTTACCACTTTGCAGTTGTAAGGCGGTACACGACATCCCAATCCTATATAATCATATATTAATACTCCCGACCGTATTTCGGTTACGGCGGCCTATCTCCACGGAGATTAGCCAAGTACGCAGAAGATATTATAGTGCACAAGTGTATGTGCAAACACAGGTGCACTCCCTCTTCCTTCACTCTCATATTCCGATGGGACGGCAATCCGGCACGACCGGAAATCTGATCAGGCGCTGGATCGACGGCTTTACGTGCTCTCCGAAGCACGGGGATTACACCACCAATTTCCTGCGGGCTGCTAGTGAGGATTTCCTAACAGAAAAACTCAATAACACTGCCCGACCTGGGAATCGAACCCAGGACCTCACGCTCAGCAGCCGCGCTTGCGACCACTTAACCAACGAGGCAGTCAGTATATATTAAGTTCGTGTTACTTGTTGAATGTTTCTTTAGAAAAATAATAATCAAGTCAATTTCTGACGCAGGAGGCGGCACGTGACATTCTAATTTCAAACATTTAGATAGATTGGCCCGCTGTCACACCGAACCGTATCAACGATAATAAATTTAAATGATAGAAATCAAATCACATTTATGTGAATGTATGACGTAAACATTGAATATAATTAGATATCATGACGCAGAGAGGAAGTTTATAATCGCGGCATCAATGATTTAGATTGGACAACATCTGGGTAAATTGGAAGTCTACCCAATTAAATTGTGGGTAAACCTTACATATATTAAATAATACTAGCTTCTGTCCGCGACTTTGTCTGCGTCGACTACAAAATGAGGTCCAGCCGGGTTAAACCGTATCCTATATGTTAATTCAGCGTATAAACTATTTGTTTGCAAAATTTCGTGGTTATTGCACGAAACAGTAACAATCACTAAAAGTCCTCTCTAAGGTATGGTTGATGAACAACCTAGTGTCAGAGTTTACACCACCCGTAGGTCTCTGACATGGCTTTATACACCATCGAGAACATCTCTCAGGTGTGCTGGTTTCCTCACGATGTTGTCCTTCACCGTTTTCAGGAAGTCAGTTAATTTACGTAGCCTTTTCCGAACTACTTTGGGATCGGCTTCGAGACAAACCTTACAGTATTATACATAGAGCCACTGCCTATCTGACCTCCACAACACAGTTACTGGGTAACACAATATCTCGTGGCAAGACTGGTTGTCAGACTTTCAGGCCTATGACAACACAGTCAACTGCCATAGATCTTCATGTGACTGACCGCTAACGTGCTCTCCGAGGCAAGAAGGGGTCGTTAGGAAATGATGGCCACCCATCCACAGACCGACCGCGCACTGCGATTTGCGCTAGCGCCGCACTGAGTAAATGTGCAGGCTAACTGTGGCCAGCCTTCACAGACCCTGGAGTACCCGTTGTTGAACGGACCATAACCTGCCGAGGCCGCGACGATTGCTGCATCGAACCCCGGACCTGTGGTTTCTAGTCCGGCACAACGTCCATAATGTATTATCCAAATTCCAAAAAAAAAAATGGGTATCAATATTGTTTTTTTTTTAATTAATTCTATTAATCAGATACTACGAGCTACGAGCGTCTACTAAAGTACTAGGAAATCATAAGTTATAAGATGATGTAACTGTGACGTACACTTGTCATTAGGCGGTTGCGCACTAGACAATCCGATGGCCGTCGCGGTTAGTATCGGATTACACTGTGTTAAACCAAGCTTAGTTAACAAGACATTTTAATTTATTTAAGTCCATCGTTTTATTTAAACCATCCGCCGATAAGCAAGTATGCCATGTATGATTGTACAGTTAACAGATGTAAAATTGGGGACCCATAGTCGCTCAAGATCGGTGTATCTATAAGAAAATGTTCCACAGTACTGTCCCCCGACAGCGATGAAAAATATTCAATACCGTGTTCCCATTCAACACAAACCCCACCTGTTTTTCACTTTTTAGTACTGTCCGACAGAAACAGCCGAAACCGAAACCGATCTTTGGGCCTTGCACTCAGTTTCGGCCGAAACCGAAACTTATTAAAACAAAGTACAAGTATAAGTAAAAACAAAAGAAATATAAACCTAATCATTTATAATTGTGCAAAATACAACCTCAACTCCTGCGATCAACGGCGGCGAACTGTTTCGGCGCGGGCAAACACGAGTTAGCCGCGAAGTTCGCCGAAGGACGCACGATAATTCACGTAACTCAAGTGGTGTGGCCGAAAGTTTTGGCACATTTGGCCGAAACCGAAACTAAGGCCGGCGGAAACCGAAACCGAAATTTTGGTCGGTCACTACTTTTTAGTACACACATGGTAGGTGAGCTTTTTCATAAATTAATGTTTAAATTAAACACATTATGATTGTTCTTACTAGTCTATGCTACCCGGGTACATGTAAGTATTCTAATCACAAACATACATACATACATGAACCCTCTCCCTCTCATCGTGTGGTTGATGAACAACCTAGTATCAGAGTTTACACCATCCGTAGGTCTCTGACATAGCTTTATACACCATCGAGAACATCTCTCAGGTGTGCTGGTTTCCACACGATGTTTTCCTTCACCGTTTTAAGCAAGTGATAATTAATTCATTTATATATAATACGCACATGACTTCGAAACGTCTGAGGTGCCTGCCTTGGATTCGAACTTACGACCTGTGACTTGTCAGCCCAGACATGGGACATGAACCCTAGAAACAAAACACACCTTGCTTTGGACAGTCGCGTAAAAAATTAAAAAATACATAAAATTTTCAAGAACACAGAAAACGCCACAAATTAAAAATCAAATTCTTTACAATTCTACATCAATTCCGTCGAGTTCATTAAGCAGTCCATATCAATAAAAACGCCCGGCTAGTTTACATTACGCGCTAAACAAAATATATGTCGGCTATGTTTACATTGCGAGCGTTCAATGTAAACATAACACAATTGATCACCGATTTTTATACAATATTGTTAAAAGTGAGTGTGTTTCGGTGTGTTACACACATTCCTGTTACATTAGTGTGCTGATTATTATATCTTCACGCCCGGCAGACGTTGCACTGCCCTGAACCCGATTGCAGCACCCCTACTGGGTCCAATTATAAATTGAAACCATTTTATTTATTTATTTATTTATTCATAACAATTTTTACATTGTGTTGACACATAATTACTATGACAAAGAGAAATTATACTAATAAATGTCATTTAAATAACGAAAATAATAATGTTTACAATGATTAAATAAAGCCATTCAGGGACCCACTCAAACATACACAGAGAAATTCATCGAAATCGGTTCAGCCGTTTAGGAGTTCAGTCACAAACACATGTACAAAAGAATTACATATAGATATAAAGATAATAGTGCAGATGATTTATATTAACACTATAAAGGAAAGTTTAAAAAATTGTGAATTGACACGAGCGGATATATAACTCCGTATCCCTTGCATCGGTAGTCCAAATGATATGCTTACTTAGCCATTATGACCCATTTATTAAGCCAAATGTTTATACATACATAGCATCACGCTTGTATTCCTTGAATGGGTAGGCAGAGTTATACTCCCACATTTCACCAATGCTGTTATTAAGTCCCAAGTAATAGGTGGTGAGCCTATTGCCATCTACCGGGTACAATTCCAAACACCGAGCTGCTACTGAGAATTTACTAACAGAAAAACCCAATAACACTTTGCCCGACCTGGGAATCGAACCATGGACCTCATGTTTCGCAGTTATATTTAGGAGCACTAGACCAACGAGGCAATCAATTAGACACAATTTAGATACAAAAATAAAATATTTATTCTATTTTATTTATCTATAATTTTCTCACAATATTGTAAAACAACGAGACATGTAGTTCTCCAGGATAAAATGTAGCCAATATCTCTGCCCACCCAATTATAATTACGCAAAAGAATACACTATTTCGTTGCTCCGTTTTGACGTAAAGGAAGGACAAACATATAAACACAGTGACATTTATAATATTAATTTGGATTCGAAAGTAGTTAATTTCTCATTTAATAATCCACTAGACATCAAAGCAGTTCTGGAGCTCTGCCCACCCTTTCAACTATAAAGTCGTAAACAGTAACTATTGCTAAATCCCATCAAAGTTGGCGGCCACCTCTCTACTTCTGTCACCCTGGTACAAACTTTAATTAC
This sequence comes from Xylocampa areola, assembly GCA_935421205.1. Lineage (NCBI taxonomy): Eukaryota > Metazoa > Arthropoda > Insecta > Lepidoptera > Noctuidae > Xylocampa > Xylocampa areola. The sequence goes on along the minus strand of OW285228.1, from coordinate 166,554 downwards.
ATTTCTTTCAAATATTAATTATAATATACAAAGTTATTATTGAAGAATGTAAAAAAATATTAAAAGATTACCGTGGTCCCTGAGTGTGAGGTACTGGGTTCAATTTCCGGGTCAGGCAAAGTGTTATTGGAGATTTCTGATACAAAAATCTTAGTAGCAAGTAGAGTTTGGGGCTATGCCCGATTGATGGCAATAGGTTCCCCCTTCCCCACCATTACATGTGACATAATAATTGCTTACAACATCTTGAAGCTATGTAAAATAAGTCAGTTTATAAAAACGTTAAAAACCCACTTAAATATGAAGGCCAACCGTATCACATGACTGGAGTCCAATGTTCTATCTCTCTCTTTCATCTCAATGTCCTTGATACTCGTGGACCCCAAAGTCAATCGCTCCCCTCGTTAATTTACCAGCCTATATTGGATGCACCTGTATTAGTTTCGCGTTACAAAAATAACTTACCCGATCATGTATTTATGTAAACTGAAGATATATCCAATTTTAACTATAAAATATTTTTTTTCGTATACTGTTAAAACTGGTATTTATTAATGCCATTCTTAGGGTAAAAAATGGATTTGTTAATGCTATTTTTTCACCAGTAACATAATGGAATCAGTAACAATTATGTTAGTAAATATTCTGTCAAACGCTACTTTTGACTCCTTGTAATATATAAAATTATAGTTCTTATCTACCTTCCTGAACTCTTTACGTCATTTCCATTTACAAATATATTCATACAGACTATAAAACGTTATCGCATCCGACCTGCCACCGCAGACATCACCACGCAATAATCATTGTAGTACATCTCACGTTACGACCAGTTCCGACGCACGCCTTCGACTGTGTAGCGCCACCGTTCATGACGTCATCGACATCTGTTCTCGTATACACACCTCACAGAACTATCCTATTGTTCTCCTTTCTCCCTCACACAGGCGAGAAAAACAGGAATTTAATGTCAGGAATGAAAGAGACGGACATACCTGTTGGGCGTCCCCCAGGGAACGATTCTTGGAACACTTTATTCTCATTTTATACATTGTAAAAGTTTGAAAGGGTTGTTTTGGTAAAGCGTTTGTTTCGTCGGGTTGCTACTTTTTCTTATTGTCGCAACGAGATTGGGAGTCCTCATTCTGGGCTAATTAATTTTCAGTAACAAAGGAGTTTTTGGAGTAATTGGGGAAAGATTTTAGTAGGTCGCGTTTTTTGTGCTGACACTTAATTATTTTGTGTTTTGAAATGAAAATTTGTGTCATTATAGTGATGAACACGGGACTTGTTTTGTGCTTTTCTGGAAATTTGTTATATTTTGCTATTTGACATTGTTTTATTTTAAAATCGAATTTTATGCTCCTAAATGTTTATGTAAAATCTCTGGTCTATCGAAATGTAATTGAGTTAATAATTCTAGTAGAAGAAAAAATCTTCCGGACTTTTGAAAAATGTCACTTAAATTGAGGTCATGAAAAGATACAACATCAAATATCTGCTCCTATCCTTTGCATAGATAAAAAGTTATATAAAATAAATAAAAAAGTGAAAAACTCAAATAAACCTAGCAGGCACACTTCTGTCTATATCACTATAAATACAACATCGTCATGTAATCAATAAGATCCACTAAGAATGGAGCATTCTTGACCGATTCAATGCATGTTTACCAACTACCAGCTGACGCCTGACTCCTGTCGCGTGACGTCACCCGTCACACGAGCAGAGTCGGCACATAAATAAATACACGATCAACACTCTAAATCTATGACATGCTTTGAATGTTCGTCGGAACGTCGGCAACAAAAGTAATCGCATTCTAAGGTAAACCTGACGTACAAATCTATCTTCTTAACAATATTATAAATGCGAAACTGTAAGGATGGATAGATGTTTGTTACTTTCACGCCATAACCACTGAACGTATTTGGATGAAATTTAGCACACAGGTAGATTATAACCTGGACTAACACATAGGATACCCCTAGAATATATTTTTGTCCCGACTGGACCCAATTCTGAAGTCCAAGCACACGAAGTCAGAGAATTTATCTTCCGATTTAAACAATTGAACATTGTTTTTGAGTTATGTAAAAGATATAGGTATTCAAGATAAATCTTTTGTTTTAACTGCAAAGTTAGTGGTGTCGGTTCGGTCACCTGTATAGGGACTGACTAGTTAGCAATGACGTCACCAAAAGACGTGTTAAAATGTGGATGAAGAATTCGCGGTGGAGAGCAGAGGTCGAGATGGCTTAGTGGTCAGAGCGCCTGGAGTATTTATACATTTAATATAATAACTTTAGAGTTCACTAAGCTTGCGTTAATGCTTTTCAAAGATTTATCTTGAAAATCATAAGCCATTTCTAGAATAAAACATCTTATTTCCATTTCAAAATTCATCTATAACGGTAAGTATTAAAAAAACTAATTCGCTTTTAATTACCATAATTTAAATCTCATTGTTACCAGAGCCGCAGACAGCGAAGGATACGTCCAGTATGAACTGGGAATTCGACACCTGCGCGGTTGCCGCTCCGTGCGGAGCGTGCGCGTGTAACAACGGCAACAGCGCGCAGGTAAGGGCGCGCGCCCCGGCTGACATTTGTACGTTATTTGTGAATGAAAAAGGGGTGTAGTGAACAATTAATTATGTATATTATTTTCTTTTTTGTTAAAGTCGACCCACGTGTTTGCTTTTTGCATATTTTTTAACGAGTCAATATCGTACAATTAACTTAAAGGTATGAGGCGAATGTGGATGGAACAGTCGGGACAAGCCGACCTCGACGAACTCGCAATCAAAATAGAGACGTTCTCAAAAAAATACAGATAAATATTTGAAAAGCGTTAATGCATGCTTAGCGAACCTTAAACTAAATGTTTGTGGAAAAACAATACGGTCGCGAAGAATTCGCGGTGGTGAGCAGAGGTCGAGATGGCTTAGTGGTCAGAGCGCCTGGAGTGTTTATCCGGGAGGCGCAGGTTCGAATGCTGCTCGCGACCGTATTCGTTCTCAAAAAAGTACACGTCAAGACCAACCTCAATCGACGAGCATGCATACAGAGGATAATGAACACAGATGAAGCGAAAGAGATGTGACAGAAGTGGAAATCAATAGTCTCTGCCTACACCAATGGGAAACAGGCGTGACTGTTCGTAAGTATGCAATCGGTGATGAGTCTATTATCATCAAACGGGCACAATTCAAAACTTCGGGCTGCTACTGAGAAATTAACAGATTACAGAAAACATCGTGAGGAAATCTGGACTCCGTCCCGTGAGTCTCTGACATAGCTTTACACACCATCGAGAACATCTCTCAGGTGTGCTGGTTTCCTCACGATGTTTTCCTTCACCGTTATAAGCAAGTGATAATTAATTTATAATACGTACATGACTTCGAAAAGTCAATGGTGCGTGCCTTAGATTCGAACTTGCGATCTTTGACTTGTCAGTGCAACGGTCATACCACTAGGCTATCACTGCTCCTTCAGCTAGTGTGGTGATTAATGCTCGTGCCTTCTCTGTATGAGAAGAGGCCCGCGCCCTGCAGTGGGATAGTTAAGGGCTGGTTATGTCTTATTTTTGTAAGTAATCTGCTTCCGTCGTTTTTTTTTTGTATGGCATCTCGCAGGTCAACCTCTCCTAGGTTGTCGACTGCTTAACCGGACTTTCCTGTGGTTGCCTTAAAATAATTATTTTCAAGGCCCCCAGCCAGGGCATTCGACTTATAAACTAAGAGACAATACGCTAAGGGCATCCCCTGCGGGGTACGAGCCTTGGCTTAGGGCGTCGCTGGTGGGAGGACAGCAAGGGACTGGCTGAAACGGATTTAAATCATTATTATTATGGGACGAATTTAAAGCTACAGGCTCAGCGCCGTGGGCTGGCACGAGCAAGGGTCGGGGTGGACCATCACGGAGACGTCGCGACGGGCCTCGACGGCGAGGCCGAAATGATGGCCGTCTGTTTTTGTGTATTGTGCTGGTGGCCCTACTGCTTTCTTGGAGGAGGGGTATTTTTGTTTATTTTTATATTGCGCTAGTAGGTAATAAAAATATGAGAACAATTATTTTTTAAATTGAATGAGTCATTTCATTACATCGCGACGTCGACCATGCATTGATTAAAATCAACTGCACCACCTACCTACGAGGATTTATTAAAGAAACTATCTAACATAACATAACATAGCATCACGCCTGTATTCCACAAAGGGGTAGGCAGAGGTGTAGATAGTTGTTCACCCACATTTCACCAATGTTGTTATTAAATTCCATATGGAGCCTTTTGCTATTTACCGGGCACAATACCAAACTTCGGACTACCCATGATCGCATCCGTAGCGAACGCTAAGTTATAATTTTTTGTGATAATAAAAATACGGGCGACATAATCACTTTAGCGGCGAAGCCCATAAATATCAGAATAAAAAAAAATACGGTCGCGAGCAGGATTAGAACCCGCGTCTCCCGGATAAATGTTCGAGACACTATGCCAAATATGCCATCTTGACCTCTGCTCTTGAATTCAGAGCAGAGTCAGGATAGAGTAGTGATATTTATGTGGAAGAAGAATTCGGAGTAGTGAGCAGAGGTCGGGAATTCGGGATGGCTTAGTTGTCTTGCTTGGAGTATTGATCCGGGAGGTGCAGGTTCAAATCCTGCTTACGACCGTATTTTTCATCATACTTTAGATCAGATTTCGTTTAGTAGTAAGCAATTTTTTCACTATCAAAATAGATTTTAGCAATCTGGGTCAACTATACTCCAAATAAAATTATTTTAATCACTCACACTCAAATGGCTGACATCCCCGATGCTTCAAGCAACCTCCTTCTCAATTCTGACGCCCTGGTACCGCCCCCTTTCTATTTGATCAATAATAATACGAAATTGCGAAATATAAATAAATAAATTAAAATTATACTTTTGATAAATTGCGTACATGCGTTATCAAAACACATTTGTATACGTCGGAGTTCGACCTCGGGACATCGCGGTATCGTATTACTAACCACTGAACCACTCAAGGCTACCTATGATTGAATAACTGTATTTGAAAAGGCTCGGAATAAATATTACTATTTTCAATTATATTTTTTACTGATGGCAATGTTGCAGGACTGTTTGCCACGGTCGGTCTTTGGATGGGTGTACATCATTTCCGATACTCCTCCGTCGGTCCCGGTTGTCAAATTAAGGTCTATGACAGTTGATACGGGTAGTCAAATGCTTTTAAGTCTGACAACCAGTAATTGGAAGTCAGATAGGCAGTCGCTCCATGTGAAATACTGGTATTAAGCTGAATTCGGTTAGACTGGAAACCCCTAATGTAGGGTAGTTGAGTAAATGCTAAGCAGAGAGAGGAATTGTTGCCAAAAAAACTAAATTAGTTTACCCATTTTTTCCTCTAACCCAGTTCGAACTGAACTCCTTTCAAACTGGTTCATCATTCAACCCAATCTTTCGGCTTTGTACTCGATAATTTAGTGGTCATACTTTTTGTCAACAAAATCCCTTGAACGGGTCGAGCTAATTTCACACGCGCCAGTACTACGTTTGAACATTTTATGCATGCAATTTTAGCCTTAGTGGATGAAAACCGGCCTATATATTCAACTATAATATTGAAAAACGTAACTACATAATCAATCAAAATACTCCTAATACCTAGAAATACTAAAATCGTATGCTAAGCAGCTAAAAGAAACCTTACTACTGCCTAGCTAATTAATTTCTGTTAATTAACTGACGTTGTATGCAAAGTAGGGACCATCGATTAATTCCGAGAATCGATTAAAACATTAGTTCTTAGTCTATTGTTGGCCAATTACGGTGCATTTCGTTTATTAACAGTTTTGTATCGTTTGAGCGCACGTGTACCAGGGTAGCATATTAGTTAAGGAAGTTGATAAGGACATGCATTCTAAAGCGATAAGAAACCCTTGTTTAGGCTTGCATCCTTGTCTAAGTACCTTATTTGAAAAGAGAACGACATAATAAGAGAACTTGCTTGATAATGACGAGCGTCCTTTTCCAAGTTCCTTTTTTGAATGTGTCTGATGCGAATTAGGAAGTGCCGCATTTTAAAATAGAAAGAGATATTCAAGCGCAAGACAGCTGTTGTCAAAGAGACACGAAGATGTTTTTACAGTGACGTACACTGGTTACAAAAACTATAAAATAGCATTCCGTCTTACTCTCTCTCATGAGGTTTTAGGAATTCAACTAGCATCAGAGTTGTTCAAGACGAGTCTGCTAGCTAATATTATAGCTAATCGTGTTCTTCGAAGACTGAAGACGCTCAGATATAAATGCTTCTGGCAGTCACAGGCTGACCGGAGTAAGCGATACCTGGTCTTCTGCTCTCGTGTGTTTAAGAGGCAACCTAATGTCACAGTTTTTTCGCCACCTGACTCCCTCTGACTTAGCGTTAACGTACTTCCCGAGGAATCAGATCAAAAGATGAAAACGCCCCTAGCCTTTGTTGTTTATCAACCAGGGGATTAGAAGAAGGAGCAGTTTAACAATTAAGAGAATAACTGTGTTTATAATGGTGTTCTAGTACCTCAAAATGAAAGGATAGTAATCTTGAAGTGATGTTTATTTGAATAAATAATTGAAGAATGGCCTATCAACACCGCAATCTATTTTTTCCAACGCAATGAATATCAAAGAATAATCTCTCTAACATATAGGTATCTTATTGTTCAATAAAACTAGTCGAGTACTACAATTCAGATTTTAATAGATTCTCTTGGAAATGTTAATTAAAATATTGAGAGGCACAATAGATGGACTTTCTATTGCTAATAGTCTCTCAACGATCTCTAGTGTTGTTATGACTGCCTAGTACCTTCGTTCGAATTTAAACAAAAAAAAAATTAGTAAATAATTCACTGCAATTACAATCTAGTAATAGTGTCGCCCTAATTCGGCTGCTCATTGTGGTTCGTGAGATCCTAGGTACGGTTCCTGGGTTGAGCAAAGTGATATTTAGTTTTCTGATAGAAAATTCACAAAAGGTAGATGTCTTAGGGGAATCTTCCCGGTGTGATCGATCTGTCATCACTGATAGGACTATTGTTGCCAATAAGCCTTATATTATACTCGTAGTAGCGATGATAGACCGATTAGTCGCAAAATGATTTTTGTTAACACCAGCCACGATATTATGTTTTCTGTAAAAAAATAATCATAAACCGTCTAATATTCTCGGTAAATGGTATTTTTCACTTAAAATAAAATATGTCTCTAACACTTGGAACATTTTAGGTATTTTTTATTCTTCAAAACTTACTATAAGTATAACAAATCACTTTCAATACGGTCACTATTCGTGCTTGAACAACGTTTTTTCACCTTTTTTCATCTAAACGAATCCGCGAAATCGATATTACTTTCTAAAACCGTCGCCGCATTGGTAAGATTGGATCCGACCACGCAACAGTAGTAGCAACCAAATTGAATAAACCTTCTAACGTTTCTGGGACCCTAGTACCGAAATCGAAATAGAATTAGGTTTTTTGTTTGAAATATCAGGTTCTATCTTTGAGGTGGGTAGGCAGAGAATTGATAAATCGACTAAACATTTTATATGAGTTTAGTCCAATTATTGGCATTATGTTCAATCCAAAAGAGGCCATACCTGTAGTTTCGTTATAAGGTCAGCCCTCTCAGGTGTCAAAATTCTCAAAATTTTATTTCGTTGGCCTAATTCTCAAATACTCTTCCAATTATTTTCTTGCCCATAAAGCTCTTGCCGTCTCTCTCACTTCGCTTTAAAATAACAGAGAACATGACATATAGTAGCAATTAAAAAAAATTACGTCAAGTCAAGACATTATTTTTATACGTAAAACGTCATCATTGGGTTTTGTGTCTATTATAGACGACAATACATGACGTAGAATCTGAACCAAAAAAAAAAAACCGGCATATATTTGAATCTAGCTTCATCTATGTTCATTAAAACCTCTTCTTGCATGCTTGTCGGTTTAGGCTGCTCGAGACCTGTCCTTTTTTGAGAACGAACAATTTGATTGCTGTACGATCGCCTAGGTCGGCCCGCCCCGACTCTTCCATCCACACTCGTCTCATGTAGGTACTAGTTTTATCAATTGCTTTTCATCCATTCTTTCTACATGCTGAAACCATCACAGCATACCCTTCTCAATCCTCGTCACTACATCCACTTTCACTCCACAACGTTCCCTTAACACGCTGTTCCTCACTCTATCTTTCAAAGTTACTCCACACATACTTCTCAAGGCTCTCATCTCTACTGATACCCATTCACGATTCTAATATTTCGGACTTCCATAGCTATTAAAAAAACACCAATATTCGTACCGAGTCCTGACCTCAACAACCCAACCTGAAAACCAAAATAGAATATTTCCGAATCGTCGTTGCATAAAACATTAAAATGAAACTGTGAACAAAAGCGGAATGAATTTAACTGTTCCACTAATCTTAATATATATAAATCTCGTGTCACAATGTTTGTCCTCAATGGACTCCTAAACCACTTAACCGATTATAATAAAATTCGCACACCATGTGCAGTTCGATCCAACTTGAGAGATGGGATAGTTTAAATCTCAAATTATAGTGGCGTGCGAAGCCGGGACGGACCGCTAGTATATTTATAGAAGAATCAATATGAACTTAAAGCTGGTAGTAATCGCATCTCTGTGCGACATTGAATGAACTGCAAAGTTAGACGTGTCTGTTCATTCACTGTATAGGACTGAACGGATAGCGGTGACGTCACCAAAAGACGTATTAAAATGTGGAAGAATTCGGAATAGTGAACAGAGGTCGGGATAGCGTTTTTACATGCTTTTATTTAACTTGATACGTTTGTTTGTATGTGCGGGTCGAATCTTGGAAGCTAAATTAGAACCATTTCCCGATGTCTGATTGGGCTCAAATTTGGTGGACATATGTATCTTCGGTGACAATACAATAATATGGTACCATGGAATTGTTCTAATGATGGAGCCTGAAGACGGCCATAGGAACTTCTGAACTAAAAAAGATAAACCCATCTAGTTTGGGTTCATTTGTTTTGTCTTGGTGAGTACTTTGCGGTTACATGATAATCAAGGGTCTGATGATGGAGTCAGAAGGTGGCCATAGGAACTAAACAAGATAAACCCATCGAGTTTGGGCTGGAAAGATTCATTTTGATAGCTTGTTTTAAAAATTTGTTTTTATAATTAAGTTATTAAGAGTATGGAAGATCCATCATGGACGTTGTGCCGGGCTTCTACCTACTAAAAACCACACGATCCTACTCTAATCTGTACCGGGGTCCTGGGTCCGTTGCGGCATTCACCGCTGCCCCGGCAGGATCAGGTCCGTTGAAGGGCGTCATCAGATACTCCAGGATATGTGCAGGCTAGCCACAGTTAACCTGCACACACACTTTAGTGTGGCACGTGTTGAATCTGGCTTTCAGGTAGAATACTGTATTCATCTGGGGGGCGCAGGTTCTAATCCTGCTCATGACCGTAGTTCCAATTATATCTGAACATCTGTCATGATAATTTAATTATCAAATTGTAACTGATTCCTAATTAACATATTTATGTGAATAGGTACATTAAGAGTTAGGCTTGAACGCCTAACTCTTAATGTACTGTGTAGCTTTATTTAGCACCTTGAGGTATACAGTTCGATTCCCATTTCGGACAGACATAATTATATAAAATTCATAGACGTACAATTATTATTTTAATAGTCTCTGCTTACCTATTTCATAGCTAGCGTGATATTAAATTACTAGGGTCACAGAAACGTTAGAAGGTTTTTATTATAACATTAGTGTGTTTTGCTGATATTGGATTTTTAGATGCCTCGGTAGCGAGTGTTGCTGAGTTGTAAAGAGGATAAAGTTCTGGGTTCGTTTCTCTAGTAAGGCAGTATATTTCCTGAATTTTGATAATCCGTCTCTACATATGGTCAACGAACAACATAATATCAAAGTGAAAACCACCCGTAGTCCTCTGATATGGCTTTACACACCATAGGGAACATCTCTCAGGTGTGCTGGTTTCCTCCCGATGTTTTCCTTCACCGTTTTAAAGCAAACGATACAGTACGGATCTTAGGGTCGAACCTGCGACCTTACTTGCCTTTCCAACGGTCATAACACTAGTAATAATCTTGCGAAATAACATTTTCCTTTGTCTCTGAAGTACTTTATTTATAAAAAAAAGAAATATGCTACCGGAAAAGTAAAACCAAGAATGTTTTACCAATACCTTTTTTTTCCACCTCTACGTCACAAAAAATCATTACTCGTCCCTTTGTAGTAAATACAAAAGATCTTTTTGTATTGAAAAAACATTATTTTTGTGTCCTCGAAGTGTATGCTAATACATGAATAACGACGCATTTTAAACTTGACCAGTATAACTTGATACGCGGTGAAATATAGAACTAAAAAATGTACTGGATTTCGCATACAGTAGTGTTTCTTTGTTTGCATGCAGCGCTGTTATGTAGTGTCAGGATATACTGGAATTTATAAAACCTTGTTGTCTGGGTTTAACCGCTTAAAGCTTATGCTGACCTGGTACTTATATTCATCACCTGAACTTGACTGAGGTTAGTTATTAATTAATATTTAATTTTTGCCTGTCGCGCAGGCTGTTTTTAATGACAGGCAACATAGCATCACGCCTGTCATCCCCAAAGAGGTAGACAGAAGTACATACAGTTCTAACACTCATATTTCATCAATGCTGAAGACTAAAGTAATCAATCGGTCATCGAATCAACGGTCACGGCGGCTTATCCCTAGGGAGACTAGCCAAGTACGCAGGAGATATTATAGTGCACAAGTGTATGCGCAAACTAAGGTGCACTCCCTCTTCCTTCACTCTCATAGTCCGATGGGACGGCAATCCGACACGACCGGAGAGAGATCAGGCGCAGCACTGACAGCTTTACGTGCTCTCCAAAGCACGGGGGTTTCACACGGCCACCTTCCGAACTCCGGGCTTCTACTGAGAATTTCTATACAGTAAAATCAACTTTGCCCGACCCGGCAATCAAACCCAAGAACGCTACATTCATAAACGTAAAACACGTGATAACTTCTGGGCGGTAAATGAACATTAATTCACAGAATAAATACCTTACATTTAATATAATTAATGATGTGACTAAATTCGTGTAAATTCTGGCAAAATACATAACGTTGTGACATGTTCGGACGGATGATGGACGGCAACCAAGCAAGAGTTACAATAGAGCTCGCAACAAGGCTATGTGTAAAAATAAATAATTATTATCGCAAAGAAATGGCGGCGTTCTGTAGTTTCTGCCTACCCCCATGGGAGTAATGCGTGTGTTTATATATGTATCGCAAAAAAACTCCAATAATGCCAACCCAAAATTGAATAGGGGACGTTCCCAAAAAAGGACAGGTCAAGAGGAATCTGAATCGACGAGCATGCATGAAAAGGTTAATGAATATAGATGAAGCGAGAGAGGTGTGTCAGAATCGTAGCAAGTGGAAATCGATAGTCTCTGCCTACCCCAATGAGAAACAGGCGTAATTGTATGTATGTTTTAACTTACTGCCGACTGCCTCATTGGCCTAGCGGTCAAACGCGCGGCTGCTAACCGTGAGGTCCTGATCCGATCTCCAGGTCGACGTTTTATTGAATTTTTCTATGCGCGAAATATGAATATATAAGAAGACACCCCTGTTTACCCGTTCGGGGAATACAGGCGCGATGCTAAGTTATACTTTATGTACAATCCCTACTGTCCATACTAATATTATAAATGCAAAAATAACTCTGTTTGTGTGTTTGTTACCATTGCACGACTAAACAGCTGAATGGATCGTAATGAAATTCGGGAAGGAGATAGATTGTATCTTGGAGAAGAACATAGGCTACCTTTAGTCGCGCAGACGAAGTCGCGGGCACCAGCTAGTATATAATATTATAAATGCGAACGTAACTCTGTCTGTCTGTCAGTTACGCTTTCACGCCTAAATCAATTTTTATGATATTTGGTAAAGAGATAGATTGAACCTTGGAGAAAGACATAGGCTTCCTTTTGTCACGCAGATGAAGTCGCGGGCACCAGCTAGTATTTTATAAAGAGACTAACTTAATCATCTAATGATTGTATACGTGGCTGCTGAGCACGAGTTGTTAGGTTTTATTCTCGGGGCGGGCTATTTCTTAAATAAGTTCTTCCTAAAAAAAGCAATGGCAGCTCGAAGTTTGGAATTTTGTCCAATATTATTAATGACTCTAGGTTTCATGGAACTTAAGAACGGGATTAGAGAAATTTGGGAGAACGAAAATCACATTTCTGCCTACCCCTTCAGGGTATACAAGCGTGATGATACGTTTTACATATATACAATTTACTGGGCCTCTAAATTAGTGTACGTATTCGTAACAAGACTCTGTAGTGTCCAGTGGTTCGCTACCGAATCAATACAATCTATTTAATTGAACACAGACTTACAAACGAAACACCCACTAAATATTTCAGAATATCAACTCCGAGCAACATGTGAGAAACTGTCGGTAAAGCTAGCACGCGTGAAGACTTATATCGATGTCTAATCTATTCGCAATTACGTTGGTATAAATTTCCTGTCTAACCGGATGTAGCTTAATACCAGTATAGTACATGGAGCGACTGCCTATCTGACCTTCACAATCCAGTTACTGGGTAACACGATATCTCGTGGTAAGGCTGATTGTTAGACTTTCAGGCATCTGACTAACCGTTAGACTTTCAGGCATCTGACTAACCGTAACGGCTGTCATAGATCTGTGTTTGACAACCGGGATTGCCGATTTAACGTGATCTTAAAGGCACGGACGGAACTGAATATGAAGTTGGTGACCCATCCACAGACAAGTATAGCTTAACCATCAACAACCGATCCATACGGCGGTTATTTAGGCATCATGAGCCCCTCTTTGACGCTGGAGAACTCTCAGTGATCTCCGGCCACCGTCAACCGTGGTGTGCTGGCGTAGGACTGGAATAGTTCGTCGCCCACCAGTAACAAGCTCAGGACGAATGCGTGCCTTGCTTGGGAACGCACACTTCTTGTGGGTATTCATGCAGACCAACCATTGCCGGCCTGCACTGATGGTCCGTCGATGGTGTATGCTTTCGATGGACCATAGCCTGCTGAGGTTGCGATGAATGACAGTGCAATTCTGAGACCCCGCTAAAGGTTAGTGTACGACCGTGTGGTTTTTAGTGGGTCAGAGCCGGACAACAACGTTTATAAAGAATTAATTTCAAATTTTCTATACTCAAAAAAATATGAGTCACCTAACTTACCTATGATGACAAATACGAACGTAGACTGGACCTTCTTTCAATACCTCTGTGTTTTGTACCAAACACTGAGATGTTATACACTGTGTATGCATGTGTGTGTGTGTGTGTGTGTACGCACACATGTTAGACCACAGTCATTACAAGTAAGTATTATTGTCACAATAATAGTGTGATCAGTGTATTTAGGTACTTAGATGATATTGCACAGCGTCTGTTCACAACGCAATCGTGTAGGGCGTCTGGAATGCCCTTCTGAAGAAAGAGCCATAGCAGTTTCAATTTGACCTGTCCTAACTGACGGCACACGTGCATCAGTCATCGTGTAGCTCATTAACGCATGCTTAGCGAACTCTAAAGTTAAAATACTAAATGGAAAAAGAATACGGTCGTGAGCAGGATTGGAACCTGCGCCTCCCGGATAAATACTCCAGGCGCTCTGACCACTACGCCATCTCGACCTCCGCTCACCACCGCGTATTCTACATCCATTTAACATTTAGTGTTTGTTTCATGTCAATTGGTTCACAAAAAAAAAGATATGCCAATTTAAAGAATCACATCGAACATTTGTTAATTATTTATATGTTAAACCATTTTCGACTTCTACTCGGACCACGTCCCGGGCAAATGCTCGTATTCTACATATCATCATCCCCCTGCCCTTATCCCAATTTATTTGGGGTCGGCGCAGCATGTATTCTTGTTCCATACATCTTTATTAGCTGTCATATCGTCAGTCACCCCTTTTCTAGTCATATCATCTTTAACACAATCCATCCATCGCTTCCTCGGTCTTCCTCTACTCTTATAGCCATCTACATTCATACTCAAAACTTTCGTTGTCACATGACCCTCATCCCTCCGCATCACATGCCCATACCATGCTAAACGATTTCTACACAACTTCTCAGTCACCGGTGCCACTTTCAGACTTCCTCTTATATATTCATTTCTAATTCTATCCATCCGCGTCACACCACACATCCTTCGTAACATTCTCATCTCAGCTGCATGTAGTTGTCTTTCATTCATTCCCTTCGTGGGCCAACATTCTGAACCATACAAGACAGCAGGTCTAATAATTGTTTTATAGATTTTCCCCTTAAGTTTAAGGGGAATTCGGGGGTCACAAATAGTTCCCGTGACCTGCCGCCATTTCATCCACCCTGTGTTAATTCTGTGCTTGACGCTCCGGTCTATTCTACATAATATAATATAATTTGTATTTTCTATATTTTCTGGTAGTTATTATGGGCCTGTAGACAGAAAACTGAAGCAGCGTGAAAGGAGGTGCATTGCACCTACTTTGGGGCTAATAATGGCCTGCAAAGTATGTTGGGCACTTGCGGTATCTAGTTCAATCTAAGTATATCTGTGGTTTACGATGTGATAATGACTTTTGATTGACAGAACGCTCTCGCTTGAGAATGCACTCAGGATGTGTTTACGAGTTCATTAGTGCTGGTCAAACTGTCTATCTTTCAAAGTTTGACGGAAAGATTAGGCCCCACTTTTTTTAACTATAATAAAAATTTATGTGTTCAGTAGTTCTAAAGTTATGATATCTCTTTTTGTGGAAAACGTATTTATCCTGGATGCGTACGTTCAAATCTTGCTCACGACCGTATTCTTTTTCCACAAAAAATTATAACTTTAGAGTTCGCTAAACATTCGTTAATGCTTTTCAAAGATTTATCTGTACTTATATGTTCAGTAATTTTTTTAGCCCGGTTAGTTGAGTGTAATATTAAAATAACATCAGAACCTGGCGCATGGATAACATTTGGTGTGACATAGCTAGATAGAAGGAGACCTTATCGGTGGCGGTTACCACCAACAACAGCATTCCCAATGAGGGCTGACGTCAGGCAGGCGGCCGGGCATGAAACATTGCCAAAACTTTAGAAGCATGCAATTTCAAAAACAAATAAGAAAGTGGAAGAAGGATACATGCTGCGCCGACCCCAAATAAATTGGGATAAGGGCAGGGGATGATGATGATGATGTTCAGTAATTTATTGAGAACATTTCTAGCGAAAATATAATTCACAGAGTCATAAACACAGCTGTGCCACTACTAGGCAAGTGCCTCTTCTCATACAGAGAAGGCACGAGCATTAATCACCACGCTAGCCCACTGCCGTCTGGCGATTTCAGACTCCGACGGTCCTACCGTGTGGTTTTTAGTCGGTAGGGGTCCGGCACAGTCAAACATGGTAGCAACCAGCAGACTTATATTTGAAACCATAAATATTGATTGACTGGACCTGTGATGTTACCAAATACTTGCAGAGTTTTTTATAGGTGCCTTCGAGGATTTTTACGACATGCGCCGATCGACATAAACCGTCTGTCGTGTATTATGGTTTATTTTCGCTGAATGTGAAGAAATCGGTACTTGACGTTTATGTAATACTAAGTAACTGCGCTCGAGTTAACCCTGCTAGATTTAATTATGAAATCTGATGAGCCGTTTCGCAGCAAAATTAGACAGACGGACTAAAAAGTTTAAATCGATGAAGCATCGTTTTTATGTAAGTGTGTGTGTATGTCATTTATTTTGAAATCACACAAACAGACACACATCAATTTTAATTAATGGTATAGAAAACAGGATCATAAATATGTCTGGAGTTCTAGGTTGGTTGTATATCTATACAAATTATTATTTTCTTCTACAATTTTCTTCACAGGGTACGCGGATGTTATGCACAAGAAAGCCCTGTCCGAAAAATGGAATTAGGCTCGTCCTGTCGTCACGGTAGTTCACAATTATGTCCTTACCCCCCTTTCAACTATTAAAAGCGTGATGATACCATAAAAAGATAATCTTTGGTTCTAAGAAAGTGACACCGTGTTTACATAGCAAGTACCAGGAACCCATAAGTACTGAAGAGTGCGTTCGTGTTTAGTTCGTTGCTAAGTGCGCATCGATCAGTTTGTAGGCTGGTGGGCAGCGCGGCTTTATTCAAAATTAATATGGCTGGAGACATTACACTAAGTTTGATCACCAATATTCGGTTTTCGTCATCAATTGACTGTGCACTGAGACAACAACGCAGTTTCCTTTACTCAAAGAATTAGAAGTAAATCCACAAAACTATTTAGAAATAATTTCCCAATTGAAGTCAGGTACACCATAATAATATACCAATTTTCTGGTGGTGCTACATAATTTTCAACTATTGCGACATATTTAATTAAATCACCAGTCATTTATTTAATTTTACTAATATTTTTAGTACTACACAGGGGTACATTCACAGTAGTTATAAAGAATTAAAAAGTGTATGTTGCAATGTGCATTGTCCATTTTAATGACATATTTGCAACGTTCACTATTGGACAAACAACTGTAGGGAAAGGAATTAGTCCTAAGCTCCACTAGGAAGACATAATCTTGAAGAATTGTTTTTTTACATCTTTGGCAATGCTTGAGCCACATCGCTCGCACACATCTCCTTGCAACCTTTACATACTTGGTAAGCGATCGTTTAGCCAACTGGTAGCACAGTCAATCTCTAGATGGGTGGCTGTTAGGACCGTTTTTATCTCGATTTTTGAGAATTTCCATGCTTCGTGCACGTTAAACCGTCTCTCAACAATTCTGACTTTAGTTGACTCCTAACACACGAAAGACAAATCCTATAAAAAAATATAATCATCTTATATAATAACATCCTAGTTTCTCAATGTGTTATGATGTAATATTTGAACTGCGCCCTCCACATTTATAGAACAATCGTCGATAGCATACAGGCGCGTTTGTTTATGCAGTCGTCGCCATTATTTGTCTTTTCTCTAGCTATTGTGTGCGGTACGAGTGCATAACATAGCGATTATGATGCCCTGGTATCTACAGGTATTATCGGTTAACACACACTAATATGTTTGTCGTATTAGATTGGTCCTTTGAACCTTTCTCGCAGCTCTGTTACCCCAGTAATAAAAATAAAAAAACATAAGATTCATCACATTGTAGGACATTTTTCCATTGTTGATAATTGAGGTCGTTAAAGACGTCCATTATATGTTTTTTTGTATCGTATGGTTGATGAACAACCTAATGTCAGAGTTAAAACCACCCGTGAGTCTCTGACATAGCTTTACACGCCATCTAGAACATCTGTCAAGTGTGCTGGTTTCCTCACGATGATTTCCTTCACGGTTTTAAACAATTAATTTTCTAATACGCCCATACTTTACTCAATATAAGGATGTAGCATATTTCTTCAAGGAAATGAAACATTAGCACTTGCTACGATTCTGACAAATCTCTCTCGCTTCATCTATGTTCATTAACCTTGTTGCTCTTGACCTGTCCTTTTTGATTAAGTAGGTCTTATGTTTTATGTGGTAAGTAGTTTTAATATTAGTATAACAAGAAAACAAAAATAGTTATTAAGTTATATTCAGCCAGGAACAAAGCGATTTTATTGTGTAAAACAAAATACGCCTATTTTCTAATTACTTAACTCATTCGTGTTGCGCAATAGCATCCTGGATTTATGCGTTCCTAGTACTTCTAATACGGAAACACTTACTTATTATTGTACGTGTATTATTATTATTTATTGATTATATTTATTCACTACTAGCTGTGCCTGCGACTCCGTCTGCGTGGATGTCGTAAATTAACACCATGTCGTGCATGAACACAAATTCATAATAATTAACAAATGTTCGACGTGATTCTTTAAATTGGCATATCTTTTTTATTTATGAACCGATTGATATGAAACAAACACTAAATGTTAAGTGAAGCTTACCAAAATATATTGTTGAAAACCACATCAAAACCAGATAAACAGACAAAAATTCTAACAATCATTGTTTTGCGTTCTATTTGCGTTGATAAAGGTCCCAATAATATTTTTTCTCATATATCTTCCATGTACAGACAGCGATCCGTTACATTTGTGTTAAGTTACAAACTATATGTGTGCCAAATTTCTTGCAAACCTGTGGGGTTACTCTTGAAACTAATACCAATTCCAATCCAATTCCAATATTAAATAGACGCCTTAAAACAACGCGTGTTTTTAAAACAAATTTACCTACATTACAGTTGCCTCAATTTTAAAGCATTTTGTCTTCATATTATCCCGAATCTAGAATTATTTTTTGACATTTTGGCATTTAAAAGTACGAACTGACATATTTCCATTGTCAATCGAGCGGAATTATTTTCAAGAGCCCACTGTTCTGTAGTTATTGCGTGAAAGAGTAACAAACATCATCGGTATCTATTCAGTCTCTATACAGGTGACTGAACCTACATGAGTAACTTTGCAGTTAATTTAATATCGCGAGGGGAGGAGGAATGATTTATTTTTCCTAAATAAAAACTAGTCTATCTAGATGACTGGCTAATTGTTCTAGCGGTCACAAGGCAGCTGCTAAAGGTGACGGCAATCCCTACACGTGGCCCCTGGGTGGTGCAAAACAGGCAACACAACTCTGGTGGGAGGCTTCGGCCGCGGCTGGTTACCACCGGACGAAGCCATGCCGTGAACCGACCTAGTCGTGTTTCGGGATGTAGTCTGGTGCAACGATTGTGGGACGGGTCTGGGCAATTGCATCAACTCCCCAACTATCTATCCACTCTATTTGGAGTGAATAGATGTCTTTTGGATCTACGTGCGTCTCGGCCACACAATCGCTTAGCATCAGGCGAGTTGGTGGCCAAATGTAGATACATTTAACAAAAAAAAAATATTTTTTCTCGAAGTCATGAATTGTGCTCGATAGATGGCAATCGGCTATAACATGGGACATAATAAGTGCTTTGGTAAAATGTGGGTGTTACTATGTACACTTCTGCCTACCCCTTACGGGAATACAGGCATGATGCTACGCTATGTTAACATAAATGACCCTATCTGTATTCACAAAACCACTTCGATCGGATTCGTCGTTTTTACGTAAAAGATGGACAAACAAACAGTTTTTCATGCATTTTATTAATGAGCTTTACACAATCGTACAAAATCGGTCGAAATAATTATTGTAGTAGCTGTAACAGTGTGGCATTGTAAACTAATATGGCTGTCCTTATTTTTCAAATGTAATAAGAAAGAGATGGAAGAGATTAGAGTTGTCAACGAATCATGACAAGGCCCGGTACACTGATTTGTACAAAATATTTAAGAATTTTAGAGATTTTTCTTGGACAAAGAATACGGTCGCGAGCAGGATTCGAACCTGCGCCTTCCGGATAAATACTCCAGGCACCCTGACCGCTAAGCCATCTCGACCTCTGCTCACCACCGCGAATTCTTCTTCCACATTTTAACACGTCTTTTGGCGACGTCATTGCTATCTATTCAGTCCCTATACAGGTGACCGAACCGACACGACTAACTTTGCAATTAATACGATGTCGTAAAGATGCAATTACCTTAACAAATACAGATACATTTTGTAAAAGCATTAACGCATGCTTAGCGAACTTTAAAGTTATAAATTTTCGTGGAAATAAGCATTTTCGCTAAGCATGTGTTAATTCCAAAATGTGTGAAGTTAGACGGGTGTTTTATTTATTTAATCTTTTGTTTCCGAAAAACAGGGGCTCGTGGTTAAGTAAAAATATAATAGGTAGTTCTCGACCATTATTCAGTCAACATTCTTCAACATAAAATAGCTACTTAAATAATTGAGTGTGGAGGGGGGCTCGTGGCTAAGTAACAGACGCACAGATCCATCGATCGAGGTTAAGCTGTGCTTGCCGAGGTTGGTCCATGGATGGGTGACCATCGTTTCATACCGAGAACCCTACGTGCCTGGAAGACGTTAAACCGTCGGTTCCGGTTATCAAATTTAGATCTATGACAGCCGTTACGTAGGGTAGTCAGAGGCCTGAAACTGCCCACAATATATCGTGTTACCCAGTAACCGGGTTGTGGAGGTCAGATAGGCAGTCGCTCCACGTAAAATACTAATATTAAGCTGCATCCAGTTTGACTGGAAGCCGACCCCAATGTAATTGGGAATAGGCTAGGCAGATTGACTGTTTCCCAAGAACAGCTTTAATCCAGGTTATAAACTATCTGTGTGCCAATTTTCATCCAAATCTATTCAGTAGTTATTGCGTGAAACAGTAACAAACATAAATCGTCACGAACTTACGCATTTATATTAATAGTGTGATTTTTTAAATTTAGGATTTTAATTTTAATACATTAACCATACCAATGCAAGTAACATTTTTGTATGCGAAGTCAATGTTTTGTCTAATATGACCCGAGTTCGTTAGACATAGGTAAAATCTATATTTAAAATTTGTCGACAAATTTTTATTTCCAGCTTGTATTTCATCCGTCTTTCTCGTTGTAAGCCTTTTAGATAAAGACAGCACATGTTTTTTTTATTTTGTTACGTTGGTCAACGTTTAGTTGAAGAAAATTATTTTATAATGTTGTAGGGCGAACCACGCAGTTATCGTCGTTTCGGTAAAATGTTTCTGTGTCAGTATAAATTATAAATACGCTGTGTTCATATTAAGTAGGGTGGAGCACCCCATTTTCGGTCAATGTGAAATCAGTGACATTAAAAATATTTTTATCTCATTTAAACAAAATATCTTTAAATTTTATATCAGAATATGATATAAAATTTTAAGATATTTTGTTCGGTAAAGTTATGATATTACTGTTATGATAAAAGACACGATAAAAATCGAATTGTAATTTAGCTGTTTACCAAAAATTATATTGTTTTAGTATTCCGTCGCATATTTCCTCAGATGACCTCAACAATGTAAATGTATTTCTTATGAGCTCCAATGTTGGAGATATTAAACAAAGAAAGTACAAAACGGTTTCATTTTAAGGCAAAACGTTACTTACGTATTCAACGCGAGTCCTTGCAAATTATTAATTGATGAAACTTAGATTAGAATTCAGAGCTCAGTTTCGAAATTGTTCCCGTAAAAGTTATCATCCGGAAGCGTAAATTCTTGTGACGTTTGATTTTGGCATTTATGATTTCCTTATACATTTCCTTCAGCACAAAGTCAACCTCTTGTATTGGAAAGACTTATCTAATAGTATATTTCTATTAGTAGAAAGGTTTTTAAACTGTTATAAACACAGTAAGATGATAATCCCTTTGGACTGACTGATTTTTTAATTAGAAATATCACGAAAACATAACCATAATACATCGTAAATACTAACTGCTTCGCTCACAGTGAGAAAGGTCGTTGTGAATTAGCTCTCTATAGTTTTACGAGTGGCCCTTTAGTTTGTCAAAACGTATACAAAGCGAGTCGAACGTTTGTTAGTAAAACGAAACAATAAAAAAGTGGCTCGAACAGGCTTTGTTTGACCAAATGAGGGAATTGGGCTGCAGAGGACGAGGGAGCCTGTTTTAATACTATTATTGTATAGTATCATGATTATAACTCTCTGCCTGATCGTTAAACCAGATATACTGGGCGTGATGGGTAAATGACCTCGAAGGAGCGTGAAGAACCTAGATGCGAACAACGTAGGGCACACAATAATGTTATTTAAAGCTGTTTATATGAGTAAACGAGGATGTTAACCTGTTTTTGTTGGTGTAAGTTGCAAGATTTATTCTGAAGTAAGCTTTCTGGGAAAATTTATTTCATAGTCCTTAAACTAAAGGACTGGCGAGAAATTTAAGTTCAATTCACAAGAATTACAGAAATTGGTCGCTGATTTTATTTCTATATTATGTCCAAATGTCATGTTACGCTTACCTACCGTATGATCTGTAATATTCACCGAAAAGTACTGCTTACAGTCAGAATTACTTCGAAAATGCAAAAATTACTAGGAATACATAAATACAGACGGTGGGCGCACGAAGCATTGCCCAACCGCAGTGTTCTAACGATTTGCTCTGGCACAACTAAGTTAAGCCCTGTATAGCTGAGCTATGCGGCTCGGCGCAACAGGAAGCCGCCGTGTTTACAGCGACGCGACGTGACCGACACGGTGACGATTCGACACGCTTCCAAGAACCAGCCGGCACTCGGCGAGCTACAGACGACATCGATCCATGCGAAACGATTTATTGACAGAAACATAAACGTATGAGACTGATTCGTGTAAGAACAAGGTCCTATAGAGCATTAAGATGCAAAGTTGAATTGAGAAATGCTTTGAAATTGAAGCAACAGTTTTCTCTCATGTTTCTCGTGTTTTTGCAACACAAAGCAATCAGAATCGATTCCCATTTTGATTTGAATTCAGCCCTGACATGAGCGAATCGATTGTCTCGATCAGACGGCAATTGAACGGAATTTAATACTATTTTTAGTAGACCTTAGTTTCCGATGCGATTGCCTCGGATATCAAGGTAGAGACGAGACGCCATCGAACACGATCATGCGCCATACATCACTATTTGAAATAATTCACATTAAGATCACTCGGAACACAATAATGGTTGGTTGTGAGAAAAAAATATAGAGCGGCGACGTCGTATCGACGTTTCATTCGTCGGTCGCTGGAGCGTTACTGGACAGACGCACTGTCGCGGCTGCGGCGCGCCCGCCGTACATAACAACACTTTATAGGCATTTTTTATGGCTTCGGCAAAAACTAAGAACACTGGCACTTGAACACAACATGCGGTGATCGACAAAGCACCGCTTCACACACTGCTCACCTGAGCCTCACGGGCGGCGGGATGTTGAACGCCGGGAACAGTTTCGCGTTGGGACTCTCAAACAGCATCGCGATTGTTTTTTTCACCGTGCACGCATCGTGCATCCGTCCGCGCGATGTTGCGGCCGGCCGTACACTGCCGGCGCTGCGCCGCGCCCCCCCGCGTGACTCCGCACCGCGGTACCCCGCGCCCCCGTGACGTCACGCCCGGAACGCTAAGCTAGGCTTCTTCGTGTCAACCGTAGCGCCCCGTCCCTCTCGCGCGCTCCACTCGCAAGCGGGATGTAGCATGTCTTACAAAGGATATTGCGTCGATGCGTGTTAGCAACTCTGGCTGCCGGGCAGCCCCTCCACGGTAGGGCTTCGCGGCGGATGCGGAGCACAGGCAGTTCTCCGACTATTTTATTTATGTTTGTCTGACCTCTGTGAGTTTGTTAAGCGGGGCTTATGAAATATGGACGTGTGCCTAAGCCTAATGGTGATGTAGATCAGCTGTGTGTATCCCTCGCTGCGAGCGCCCGGTGTCGAGTACAGAGCAAGGTCTAGGGTACTAACGTGCTGACAGCGCCACGCACGGCAATCACGAACAACAACGAGACGCGAGTACCATTCGATCTACTGACTTAAAATAACTTTTCATATCTACATTGGTTATCCTCAAACTGGATTGCTGAGGCGGCAAAAAACCCTGAATGTGCAAGTCATAACAGTTGTTCAAAAAGAATTAGTCCGTATAAGTTCGTAGGCGGACTAGTACTCGACTCAACATTAAATAACAATATACTACCACTTTTGTGGTCTTATTTTGGAGAGGTCTATGCACAGCTATGCACTGCAGACGATGTCGAATAATCATGAGGTTGACCATTCTTGATTCGATGTAGTTATTGTGGTATTCCAAAAACATTTAAAAATAGAAACTAGTTTCAGGCAAAATGTATGTAATTTGCTACCCCCCTTTTAAACCTGCAGGTGTCCTTAAACATGTCTGGTGGTTTCAAGAGACTCTCTTTTAGATTTACTTTTAGTAATGACAAAAATAGACCACGATCACGGAACGACTTGTCTAATTTGATGATTATAGCAATATAAGAGACATTGCTCAATAGAAGAAAGAAAAAAAAAATTTTGTCTCGTAACCAGGTAATACTAGACAAAGAAACAAATTATAAGAAACTAAACATTCAGAATATAAAGAACCTGTATGAGACCGAAAGGGGCCATACTATACCTACTAGTTATTGCAGTAGATGCTTACGAGTTGACAGCATGAAGAGTTCTCTCTTCACACTGTCACATCAACAGCATAATTCAATTACGTTTAGTTTTGCATTCCGCCTTGCAAACGTCGTTTACAGCAGGTAGATGTCCATTGCTGGACAGAGGCCATTAGCATTTCAAAACGCATGTCTTGAGTGCTGCCTGTCTGAAACTACGTTGTTGGTCTAATATTCTCAAGCTTGACTGCTGATCATAAGGTCTTAAGTTCGATTCCCAAGACAGGCAAAATCTTATTGGGTTTTCTGTTAGGAAATTCTCAGTAAGAGTCCGGAGCTTGGAATTGTGCCTGGTAGATGGCAATAGGCTTACCACCAATTACATGCGATTTAATAACAGCACTGGTGAAATTTTGGTGTACAAGTGTATCCCTCTGGGCACCCCTTCAGGTAATACAAGCGTGATGCTATGTTATGTCTTTAGATCATTTGCCCTCGACTTAGCTAGCATATTAGCTTTTAAATTGCTGCTCACCAAAAACTTGAGTCCAAAACCGCTGCCTACCTACTTTCCAATGAAAACAAAAGCGTGCCAGGAAGTATCCATGACCGTGACGTTCACGGGCAGCGCCGCGAGGCATCATCTGTATAATGACGGATGAATGTTTTAAATTTTTTCTATTACCAACGTAAACAAAGCGAAATAATGGCGATCTCAAAGGTTATTGTTACGCTCGTGGGAATGTATCGAACAATAACAGCGTAATATAAGAATATGTTAATGACACTCATCATTTTTATAATTCTCTATAAGTACCCAATGAAAATGATGATAAAGTTCTTTAAAATATACTTTAATTAGTATTTTTGATTGTTTTGACGAGAATTGGTGTTGTCACCCTACCATTGTTTGTCAAAAAATATTTGGCTTAATAAGTTTTATTAATTATAATTGGATATACAATTTTACTTAATATCCTGAATGAAGATACCTACCCACATTCTATTTATATTTTTATGTTTTTAATTTATTTATTAAATAAAGAAGAATTGATTTACTGATTTTACAGTTTTTATTAATACACTTAAACTGAAATTAAAAGTAAAACCATAATTGGATTAAAAAATATTAAATGGAAAAAGAGGAAAAGAAAAGAGGTCGAGATGGCTTAGTGGTCAGAGCGCCTGGAGTATCTATCCGGGAGGCGCAGGTCCTGTTCGCGACCGTATTCTTTTTCCATTTAATATTGTAACTTTAGAGTTCGCTAAGCATGCGTTAATGCTTTTTCAAAGACATATCTTGAATGGATTAAAAAATATATAATTATAACAAATAATATTATTAAATATTTATTGCTACATTACATTAAACAAGGATTTATACATTTATTAAAAACAAAATTGCCCAACCACGGTTTAGATTATCCAAAGTACACTCATCTTTCATGGGGTACTGTATTAAGTATATCTGCCTAGCCTTTTCCCAATTACATTGTGGTCGGCTTCCAGTCACACCGGATGCAGCTTAATACCAGTATTTTACATGGAGCGACTGCCTATCTGACCTCCACAACCCATTCAGGCTTCTGACTACCCGTAACGGTTGTCATAGATCTTAATTTGACAACCGGGACCGACGGCTTAACGTGCTCTCCGAGGCACGGAGGGGTCTCGGTATGAAATTATGGTCACCCATCTACAGACCGACCGCGGCAAGCGCAGCTTAACCTCGATCGATCGATCTGTGCGGCTGTTACTTAGCCACGAGCCTCTCCACTGGGATACTGTTTTAAGTGTTACAATAAAATTCCTCCTAATATTCTAGAACTAAACGAGAAATAATTTAAATCTATATAAAGCGCACATTATGCAAACAAGCATATTACAAATTAGGAGACTACATTGAGGATAAAAATGCTTGGAAACATGCTGGTCCTGCTCCATAGGACAACTCAACCAGTACAACCCATCTGCTTACTAATCTATCTCAATTTTGTCAGGCGTATACGCAATGCATGTTACTGTTAAATGTTATATATAAAAAAAATTATAAACATCTCTTAAAATTGTTATTAGACTCATAACTTCTTTATTGTAAATGTGAGCACCATGCAGCCATTAACATTATTATAGTAACGTGACTTGAGGTCTGGTAGTTTGAGATGTCATACTCACATAAATGTCTTACTGTGGTGGCGTATGTGTTGGTCATTCTGTTCCTTAAATATGGTTGAGCTGAGCGATGCGATGGATATGCGTGATACTCGTGAACGGGTGCCACAAGTTGGGACTGGTCAGCTCTAAACTACCAAGACTTGTAACTATTATTAAAATTTTGTATCTTCTATTGTACCTACGTGCAATTATATCTGCATCGTTATCACATAATGTCTTTTTATCTTCATAAATGTACCAAAATTATTGTAACACATTATTTTAAAAGAGTAACCGTGGAGTTTCTTTCCCGTTCTTCTCCATAGGAATCTACATTTTGGAACGTGGCATTTGTTGACTTTCAAAAGTATCTTTATATGGTCTAATTGGAATAAATGATTTGACTTTATACAGATAAATCTTTACGCATTTAACTATAGTTATATTTTTTTGTGTAAAGAAAGATACGGTCGTGAGCAGAATTCGGACCTGCGCCTCCCGGATAATATTATACGATTTATTTCGTTACAAAAGTCGGTCGTTACGGATAGTGAAACGAATGTCTGACAGTCGAACTACGATATATCGTGTTACTTTGCAAATACCTATAAGTAACTAGGCTGGTGTCCGTAACTTTGTCTGCGCGTCAAAATATCTTTCTTCCTTTCTTCTCACGAGCATTTTTGGGGTCTGTGTTGCCCGCGTCCGTAGGAGTGCACCGTTAAAATGGAATCACTACACGTGGCCCCTGGGTGGTGCAGTGGTGCTGCACAGGCAACACAGCTCTGGTGGGAGACTTCGGCCGCGGCTGGTTACCACCCACCGGACGAAGCTATGCCGTGAAGCGACCGAGTCGTGTTTCGGGATGTAGACCGGTGCACCCGTTGTGGGAGACGGGTCTGGGCAATTGCATCAACTCCCCAAATCCACTATACTTAAGATTGAATATATTTATGCTGGATCTACGTGCTCCATCCTCAGTCACACCGTCGCTTACCATCAGGCGAGTCGGTGGCAAAACGTAGAAAAAAAAATGCGGTATTGCCCGACTAGTTTCGATCTCGAACGGAGACTAAGGATAGTCATGAGCTGAGCCCGCGGTGATGTCACAAGTCAATCTGGCGCTACATCATGCCGCTTTGCTCCTCTATCATGGCCTATAGCCAGGGCCATAGGAATATAAATGTGTGGGGGGGGGGGGGGTAGACCTTTTTCCACGCATGAAACGTGCAAACATTTAAATTTCACCGTACTTTTTTAGTTTCTCTTTGTTTTTAGTTTCACAACTGTGCTCCTTAATGCCAATCGGCTCACCACCTATTACATGAGACTTAATAACAGCAATGTGGGTGTACTAGTGTACCTAGGCCTCTGACATCCCCTTTGGGGAATACAGGCGTGATGCTTTGTATGTGTCACAGGCAATTTGTATGATTCCGCCGTTTACATACGGCGTCGTCAGTCTAATACCGCGCTAACTTCAAACCAAATATTATTTGTTAATGAATTTATTGTGTTAATTTTTTTTAAATGCATCTCACTCAAAGTCAGTCAGTAATTCAAGATATGTCTTTGAAAAAGCATTAACGCATGCTTAGCGAAATCTAAAGTTACAATATTAAATGGAAAAAGAATACGGTCGCGAAAAGGATTCGAACCTGCGCCTCCCGGATAGATACTCCAGGCGCTCTGACCACTAAGCCATCTCGACCTCTGCTCACCACCGCGAATTCTTCTTCCATATTTTAACACGTCTTATGGCGACGTCATTGCAATCAATTCAGTACTTACAAGTGACTGAACCGACACGACTAACTTTGCAGTTAATATATATCCGGGAGGCGCAGGTTCGAATCCTGTTCGCGACCGTATTCTTTTTCCATTTAATATTGTAACTTTAGAGTTCGCTAAGCATGCGTTAATGCTTTTTCAAAGACATATCTTGAATTATTAAGGTAATTGCATTCTTTACGACATTGTATTAACTGCAAAGTTAGTCGTGTCGGTTCAGTCACTTGTAAGTACTGAATTGATTGCAATGACGTCGCCATAAGACGTGTTAAAATATGGAAGAAGAATTCGCGGTGGTGAGCAGAGGTCGAGATGGCTTAGTTGGTCAGAGCGCCTGGAGTATCTATCCGGGAGGCGCAGGTTCGAATCCTGTTCGCGACCGTATTCTTTTTCCATTTAATATTGTCAGTCAGTAAATTATTTAAACATTTTGCATGCCTGGTGGTGGGATATGGTGAAACTATTTTTATGTATTGTGAATTTGTGACCTATGTACTCATATTCGCAAAATAATTTAATTGAATTGAATTGAATTGACCTAACCTGTCCGTGTCGGGGTGCACGGGGTTCCCGAGCTCGCTTTGCCTTCAGCATTTTAACTTAACTGCGAGCGTTTTTAAAACGACGACGCCGTATGTAAACGGCGGAATCATACAAATTGCGTGCGACATATACATTTCTTTTTTTTTTTGTATCGAGCGGTCGTGCTCCCAAAAGTTTCGTAATTTTCATTTAATTATATTATATTATATGAACACATAGTATCACGCCTATATTGCTCGTAGGAGTAGGCAGAGATGTTTATCCATATTTTACCCGTGTAATATATAGCTTAACTAGCGGGGTCCCGCGACAAAAGGTGGTCTATGTCCTTCTCCAAAATACAATCTATTCATCTCTATACCAAAATTCATCATAATTGTTGCAGCGGTTTTAGATAACAAACGAACTGGCAGATATAGATACTTTCACATTTATAATATTAGTTTAAATAGGAGTTGGGCTTCGGGAACAGTTCAAATCATCAGTGGTATCTACTTATGGTTGATGAACAACCTAGTGTCAGAGTTTAAACCACCCGTAAGTCTCTGACATGGCTTTACACACCATCGAGAACATCTCTCAGGTGTGCTGGTTTCCTCACGATGTTTTCCTTCACCGTTTTTATTTTATGTAAATGATAATTAATTTATGTGCGAACGTATTTCGGCCACGACGGCCTATATCCACGGAGATTAGACAAGTACGCAGGACATATTATAGTGCACAAGTGTATGCGCAAACACAGATGCACTCCCTCTTCCTTCACTCTCATAATCCGATGGGACGGTAACGACACGACCGGAGAGAGATCAGGCGCAGGACCAACGGCTTTACGTGCTCTCTGAAGCACGGGGGTGTCGCACCACGAACTTTCTATCTCCGGGCTGCTACTGAGAATTTCCTAACCGTAAAATCAAATAACACTTTTCCCGACCCGGAAATCGAACAAGGACCTCACGCTCGCCGCGTTTGCAATCACTAGACCAACGAGGCAGTCATATTAACACGTTCATGACTTTGAAAAATCAATCAAAAAAATCAATTTAGATGTGTGGAAAATACAACATAATGAACGTTGTGCCGGTGCTGTGCTGTCCTACTGACTAAAAATTGTCCTTCAATAACCTTTACCGGGCTCTCAGATCGTAGTTGGATTCGTCTAAAGTAGGGTTGCCATCCGTTCTAGTTTCCCCGGATTTGTTTTAGTGTAGAGGGCGCCAGGGGAGCGTCTGGGCGGGGCTTCATTTGTAGTCGGGGTTGGAGTCTGCTGAGACATCTATCGAAAATAAGCGGCCGAAATTACGTCTAAAACACAAGACTACTAATTCAAGATATGTCTTTGAAAAAGCATTAACGCATGCTTAGCGAACTCTAAAGTTACAATATTAAATGGAAAAAGAATATCTCATGATGATCGAGATGGCTTAGTGGTCAGAGCGCCTGGAGTATCTATCCGGGAGGCGCAGGTTCGAATCCTGTTCGCGACCGTATTCTTTTTCCATTTAATATTGTAACTAGTCTACTAATTGTTATTTAGTTTAAAATGGTAATTTATAACAATTAAAAGTATTATAACTATTATTTATATTTCAGAGTAACTTTACTAAAACAGTGTTGATATGTTTAGAGCTCCAAAATCCGGGTTTGCACCTTCCTTGTCCGGGTAAGCAGATTTTAGAGATGGCAACCCTAGTCTAAAGAAACGACGGACCTCACCGTCACATCACTGTCAACCACGGTTAGTCTGCATGAATACCCACAATTGGTGTGCGCTACCAATAACGGCACGCATTCGTGTCGGGCTTGTAGCTGGTCGGACGACGAACTACCCAAATCTATCTCCCGCAGATCATTGAGCCCTCCAGCGTCTGGCTTCTGCAGCAGGGGTGACAGGGATCCGCCCGAAGTCAGTGGTGCCCTTGGACTCGTACCTGCGACCTTTGACTTGCCAGCCCTGTGGTCGTACCACGAGACTATCTGTTCACAGTAAAATCAATGAATTAAAATATTTTTAATGCACTTGCTCGTAAACTGGCTATGCACTTGTGTCTTTCACATTACATTACGATACCGAAATCCGCGCGTTATTTTAACAATTAAATTAATTTCTGCAACTTCTTTGAAAAATTCGTATTAAACGTGTGTGCTTTTTGGTCAATACAATCTCGGCTGAATTATGCTCTCGCCTGTTGGCTCGGGCTGCAATCCAGCCTCATGTGTGGTGACCAACAAAGTCAAAGTCAAAGTATTTTTTTTTATTTCACATATACCAAGTTACAAGCACTTATGAAACGTCAAAGCTAGGTGCACGGTTCCAAAATAGTTGATCTTATGGAGAAGAACCGGAAAGAAACCGCCATAGCGACTCTTTTAAAATAAATTTTTATTTACAATGATTTATTGATGGTATGTGAGAATAATGTAAGGGGAAAACTAAAGCAAATGATTGAAATAGTAGAAGTTTATAAAGCCAAAACGATTACCAAGGCAATTACGAGCGGACCAGTCCCGACAGACAGCACCCGTTCACGAGTATGACGTGCGCATCAGCATCGCTAAACTCAACCATTTTGAAGGGAACTCAACGACCCGATACACAACGCCACCATCAGCAAGGCATTTTAGTGAGCATGACAAACTCATAATGCCTGGCAATAGGCAGATGAATGTATGTATTAATGTAATATTTAACATTATTAACCACATGATGCTCACATTTTACAGAAAAGCAATGAAATATTAGAGACTCATATGAGAATATAGAGTACAATCTGTAATTAGATTATTAACAAGTTATGATAAAGTAATAAATACGTATGTCTATGTAAGCTCAACTGTTACTTAATTAACTATTTTGAGTCTATATATGTATATAAGCCACAAGTTGCATATATAATTATACAATTATTGATTTGTTTAACAATAAAGTAGCGGTGGTAGTCAGTGCTGTCTTCAAGACACGGTTACCATAGCAACCGCGATGCAACACGCGACTACTCCTATGATGTCATGGTTGCCTGGTACGTTGATCTAATTAGGATTTTTTATTTTTTTCTGCTTTTGGTCTTCTAGTTGTCGGAAGCGTGGCTGCTGAACATTAATTAAGACCTGGCTTTGACTCCCGGATCCAGCAAAAGGTTACATGGTTTTTATTTTTGAAAATATTCAATAACTGCCCGGTGTTTGGAATTGTGCACTGTAAACAGCAATAGACACACTTGGATTTTCTCGTGTATTAATTATATTAAAACACACATTTTGCGCACACACACAGAACCGGAGCAATCTGTAGATCATACAAATATTTTCTCCGTGCTGGATTCGAACCCGCGACACGCGGCGCAGTAGCCAGTCTTTCAAGTCTCGACTGTATCCATACCGTATTACTGAATAGATAGCGATGACGTCACCATGCGACGTAATACCTATAATCACGGACCTTAAAAAAATATGGACGTCGCGTTGCGTACGACACGTGAGTAGCATGCCTAGTCATCCAATTTCGCTTGTCATAAACGAGCTAAACGCATACAAATACTTAAAACTCATCCACTCGGCGTCAGTACGCTGCGTGTGTGTGTTCGTAATCTATGCTTCGCTTATGACAAGGCAAGGTTACATCCGTATTTTTTTCAGATCCGTGGCTATAATGTGGAAGAAGAATTTGGATTAGTGAGCAGAGGTCGAGATGGTGTAGTTAGCAGAGCTCCTGGAGAATTTATCCGAAAGGCACAGGTTCAACCCATCTTTAACGAGCGTATTATTTTAACTTTGAATAATGACTTCTTAATTTATTAGGTAAGTTCCTTTGAAAGGGTTAAATAAGGCATTCACTTGAAGCAAGAATTAAATGGATGAAGAATAATAAATTATTTGTAAATAGCTTCTTCTACAAAATTGGGTCCAGCCGACATAAAAAGTATTCTATCTGTATACCAAATTTCATCCCAATCCGTTCAGTAGTTATTGCATGTATAGTATCACTTTGTACCAGATGATATGGATAAAAAAGGAGTGACTGACAATATGACAGAAAATACAGATGTATGGAAGAAGAATAGGTACATTGGGATACACAAATAAATTGGGATAAGGGCAGGGGGGTGATGGATGACGATGACTATTGTACCATTCGTTCGAGCACGGATCTTTTCGACAAACTCGTCGACAAGATAAAAGTTTTTAAGCATTATATTTTCGTCAAATTTGACGTTTATTATCTATACTCGTACCGTAGGCAAGACAAAAACTGCTACTCCAAAGGCGAACATAAAAAAAAAAAAAACGAATTTTAATTGTATTAAAAAAACATTTTACGCGATCACTACACATTTTAATAAAACAACATTTTTTTACCGTATTAATCGATCACGATCGCAGCGATCGTGATCGAAACGTCAGGAAAAACAAAAACCAATAATACACGCGATTAATCCGGTTAAAAATTGTTTTTTATAAATTGTAAAATAAAGCTACCTAATAAATTAGAGGCATAGTTACTTGGTAACATAAGTTATCAATCTTGTATGAACACATAATGTTCCGTTACACGCTACATAAACAACACGATCAAATATCTTCATAAATACTGAGCGCGTGCGATCCTGAGGGACTCCTGAGTATTTTATGTAGGAGTCCCGTAGGCCGGGAACCACTTGATATTGTATATGACCTATTTAGGTTCACGAAGAAACATTGAAAGCAATTTTTTTATTAAACGATATTGTAGCAAAATGTTGTTCGGTAAAGTTTTGTAATGAATTTACAACATTTTTGTGGGAGGACAAATTCTGTCGTGGACAGGATTCGAACCTGCGCCCCCCGGATGAATACTCCAGGCGCTCTGACCGCTAAGCCATCTTGACCTATGCTCACTACTGCGACTTCTTCCACATTTTAATACGTCTTTTGGTGACGTCATTGCTATCTATTCAATCCCATTTACAATAAAGATACTATAACTAAACACTAATTGCTGGCTCTGTTAAAATGTTTTATTTTTATTATTATATATTTTTTACTTACACAAAAGAATTATTAAAATTTAATAAACTATATATACAATATACTTATAACTAAAAATAATTATATATACTATAGAGCGTCGAAAAATTCATCCGCATCACTATCAACTGGTAACGGGCCCAAAAGGCCACGTTGAATGGCAATGCTGATTCTCTGTGCGAAGAATAGACCAGCCTTCAGGGGCCTAATTCTGCTAATTTACCAATGCTTCAGTTGAGTGTCGATAGTGTGTCGATGGAATGATTTTAGTTAATTGGTAGTCTGCTAGCTTAATAAGACCACCGGTCTAACTAAAATCATTCCATCGACACACTATCGACACTCAACTGAAGCATTGGTAAATTAGCAAAATTAGGCCCCAGGTCAAGTGAACTGTCGACCAATCGCCTTGCAATCTCTTTAAATAGAAGTCGAACGCTTGGACCTCACGACCCGAGTGTTTCAACCCCAAACGGCTCGAAAATATAAATACTGGTAAGACTGTCATATTTTAGCCGCTTGAGGGTCTCCGCAGCTGAAGCAGCAGCACCAGCACAGGACGCCGAACTAGAAAGATGAGATGGCGCAAGGGTATCGACGCAGGTTGCGTCCCACACCAGAGGCCTACCCAACTTCCTTGGCAGTAATGTCACGCCGTCAGGTCTTTTACCATCGTCTCGTGCCAAGCCATTTGGTTCTAATACAGCTGGGACGCCGGCGGTGGCTAAAGCACGACGAAGAATGTCATTAATACAGGCGTGCCGTGAAATGCGTCCTGCACTCCTGCTGCAGGATAGGCCATGGTGTCCGAGGCTGTCGACAGCTTGCCCACAGTGACAGCAATGCGGAGTACAGCACGGAGATTCTAATCGTAGGCACGTAGCGAGGCGGAAAGTGGTGTCATCCAACATAGTACCTATGTTAGACGACGGCAGTGCGTGAAGCCAAAGGCCCGACTCCCATTCACACACAGCCAGGAGACGCGCGCGCTCGGCAGTAGTGATTGACGTATTAAATAGTTCATTCCGTATCACTCTGCAGAGCGGTTCATCCCACTGTCTCTGTGAAAATGGGTTGACGGGCAGATCCGTACTTGGGCACGCAATTCTCCAGGCATTCACAGCCTCAGTCATACAGGATACTTCAAAATCTGCTAGTGTAGGAGCTAGTATATGCCTAGCTAGTTTTTCAGTACTGTGGACTGAGGATAGGAATGCCGGTAAGCTTAAACTAGAAATTTTGCGGACGTCAAGACGTCCCAATCGGATAGGAAGGGTGGCCTGTACCCAGGCTCGGTCATCCAAAGCCACATTTAAAATAGAGGTTAAGGTATTCCTGATAATTTTGTCTAGTTTTTCCAAAAGTTCTGTGTGTTTCCATAAGTAGGAAGAACGCAGAACATATATTAATTTAGGGCCAAAACAACAATAGCGGATTATAGTCATGGCCGAATGCACGTTAATTTTGAGAAGTCTATCTGAAATATCACTGAAATTTTGTATTTTTTCGTCTATAAAGGTAGCAAAAGTGTGCACGACGATAAAGCATTAGAGACCTAAGTATAGTTACTAGAATTAATACATAACTGATTATACAAATAAATGTTGCGAATTATATTGAATGATTATTTCCTTTAGTGATAAGTCTTTATTGTTGGTATTGTTAGTGATAAGTCTTTGTTGTTGGTATTGTTAGTGGTAAGTAGTTGTTTAAGCTCTATTGTTAGGATTGTATTGTACTGAATAAAGGATTTTGAATAATGGCTTTTATTACCCTTAACTTAAGTGCTAAAGTTGTAAATAAAGTATAACGGGACGAGACATGGGATGGGTGTGCGGGGTGGCGCTCAGAGATGTGGCTGCGGCGACGCTCTGCAGAGATATGGGGGCCCGCGCGCGCGCGAGTCGGTTATATTTATAACCTCGGTACGACGCGCGCGCGCCGCACAAGGGCCCGAGCGTCGTAGCGCTGCGCTATGCCTCCTAAAAGTCGCACCCTGGGAGGACTCCCCAATTTAACTGTAAACCCTATAAAGATTAAGGTGGAAATCATGTAAAATATGGCAAAATGATGTAAAATAGGATTAAAACTTGTGACCAATAAATGGGCGGAGCTTGAGCTAGAAAAGCTACCAATCCTGAGCCATGACGCGAGTTTGCCGTCGGACTCGGGATCTCAGGCCAGCCTTAATTGCCAATTGTATAAATTAGGCGACCACGAGTCGCCTAGACCAGTCTTCTTAAGAAAGCCGCGAGAAACAAACAAAAGGGCTGATAGTTTTTTGTGCCAAGCTCCGTCTCCAAAATAGTTAATCATCTGTTTTATTGCCCGAACGGCGAGCGCCTGATTTCCTTTCTTGAGTACGGTGACCCACGCCGCTATCCCGGAGAAGCTGCGTCGCGTCGTCTTAAGGTGCTTTTCTTGGGGTCCAATCCCTGAGCCGGCTCCCCTCCAGAGGAAGCGCCTGGCTATCGTCAACAAAAAGAGTCATCCAAAATTGGTGACCCTAAGACCCATTATATTTCAATCCCTATACAGGAAACTAATTTATAAGTTCGGTAAACTTGCGTTAATACTTTTCAAAGATTTATCTGTATTTGTTATAACTTAAGGAAAACAGAATATTTTCACCGACTGCCAATTCTACCAATTTAGGAGAGCATTCTCAAATCTACCAATTTAGGAGAGCATTCTCAAGTCTACCAATCTAGGTGAGCATTCTCAAATCTACCAATTTAGGAGAGCTTTCTCAATTCTACTGTGTCTTTATGCGTAACAAATACGCGATATCTACTTCTGTTGTTTACCAATTAGAAGCGTTATTGAGTTTTTCGATTAGTAAATTCTCTATAGCAGCCCGGAGTTTGGAATTGTGCCAGGTGGATAGCAATAGGCTCATCACTTATTACATGGGACTTAATAACAGCATTGGTGAAATATGGGTGTACAACTATGTACACCTCTGCCTACCCCTTCAGGGAATACAGGCGTGATGCAATGTTTACCAATTACACATCATATACGGCCGTATGTATGTATGCTCAGATGTTCCCGCACAACTCCTAAACAGCTTATCGTTAGAAGCATCCTGATCGTCCTCTGGTTATAGGCTGGGTTTGATTCTCGGGTCGGGCAAGGTATTATTATGTTTTAATGTTAGGAAATTCTCAGTAGCAGCCCGAAGTCAGGAAGCTAGTGGTGTGACACCCCTGTGCTTCGTAGAGCACTGTGCAGCGTGTGGTCCTGCGCCTGATCTCTCTCCGGTCGTGACGGATTGCCGTCCCATCGGACTATGAGAGTGAAGGATGAAGGGAGTGCACCTGTGTTTGCAAGTACACTTGCGCACTATAATATCTCCTACGTACTTGGCTAATCTCCGTGGAGATAGGCCGCCGTTACCGAAAGTTACCTTTATCTTATCTTATCTTATCTTATCTTTATCTTATCTTTATCTTATCTTTATCTCATCTTTATCTCATCTTTATCTTATCTTTATCTTATCTTTATTTTATCTTATCTTTATCTTATCTTTATCTTATCTTTATCTTATCTTTATCTTATCTTTATCTTATCTTTATCTTATCTTATCTTTATTTTATCTTTATCTTATCTTTATCTTATCTTTATCTTATCTTTATCTTATCTTTATCTTATCTTTATCTTATCTTTATCTTATCTTTATCTTATCTTTATCTTATCTTTATCATATCTTTACTTTATCTTATCTTTGTCTTATATTTATCTTGAAGAAATGAGATATTGAATTCAGAGAAGATATATTGGAGGAAGTTTGAAACTAACCCGTGACAAAAGAGTTGAAAGGAAGCCGTTTGTCTTGGTACGGACACGTGATGAGGAGGGATGAGAAATAATCGAATGCATCTTAATACCAGTGTTTTAACTTTTTCCATTTAATATTATAACAATAACATTTATTGTTGTGTCGACCCGGGCATCGAACAAAAGACCAAATTGAAGGAGGTGTAAGTGATTAAAAAAATAAAGTATCCTTAGATATTCTAATTAATTTCGCTGTTTTATTGTTTTTCGCGTATACGTCGTGTCATCAATTAACAGACACCACCACACATCGCAAGATACGATGACTGTGACAGATCACAGATGACAGTTGTCAACTTGTCATAAATAACTTAGTTAATGTTGCCAGGTTTAAACTGTAAAAAGTCACGATTATGTTATATTTTAAGAATATAGTTTATAGTTAAGATTGCAATGTTGCAATCGCATTAATGTCTATTATTATAAAAATAAATAATGCGTACATAATATTAAAATAAAATGATTGTTAGTTTTTAACCATCCAGCCAACATAATATTCTACTAATAATGGCCATACCTACATCAACTCCGAAGATTTACGTTTAGTTATTGCTAGTTTTACTTCTGATTTAACAAAATATTTATTTACGGTTTTTTTCTCTTTTCCCACAAAATAAAAGAAATAAAAAAACAGGAAAATAAACCACTGTACTCGATCTATAAAATGCATATAATTTAGTTTGGGTTTGCTTCTCAAATAGAGCGACACTGACACTGCCGTTCTTCTTTAGAATTCGGAAATCTATCGTCACGTTTGCCGAGGTGTCAGCTTTGATTTATTGGAGGCACAGAATTAAAAAATCACTCCATTCCATTTGATACCGATGAGATTTTACTGGAATTCGTTCGTTCATTCGTCGTTCATTCAGTGTAATCCGGAATTATTTAAGGTGTTATTATCGCTTACAGGACCGATACGGGTGTCGATATTTGTAAAGACCATAAATTGGAAGGTGGGAGAATTGGTGGCAGAATTTTAATTATATAAAAAGCCAAAATTATAACCAGAGCTATTACGAGCTGACCAGTCCCAACAGACAGCACCCGTTCACGAGTATGATGTGCGCATCAGCATCGCTAAACTCAACCATTTTGAAGGGACTCAACGACCCGTTACACAACGCCACCATCAGCAAGACATTTTAGTGAGCATGACAAACACATAATACCCGGTCATAGGCTCATAGGCCAGTGCATATGAGAGTACTTCTTTAATGTAAAGATTAACATTACTGTCCACATAATGCTCACATTTTACAGAACAGTAGTGAAGCTATAAGACATAATACAATATGTATTAAGAAAATTACAATAAGTAACTATTAAAAATAAAGAAACAGTTAAGTCAAATAACAATACAACAAACCAATTTTTTAGATATAATAAAGATAAGATAAAGATAAGATAAAGATAAGATAAAGATAAGATAAAGATAAGATAAAGATAAGATAAAGATAAGATAAAGATAAGATAAAGATAAGATAAAGATAAGATAAAGATAAGATAAAGATAAGATAAAGATGAGATAAAGATAAGATAAAGATAAGATAAAGATAAGATAAAGATAAGATAAAGATAAGATAAAGATAAGATAAAGATAAGATAAAGATAAGATAATATATACGGATAATAGATCATAAGAAGATTACCACCGCGTTACAGAAACGAACCGCGACCGTATTCTTTTTCCATTTACTATAATAACTTTAGATTTCGATAAGAATGCGTTAATGTTTTTCAAAGATTTATCTTGAATTGTTAAGGTAATTGCATTCTTTACGACATTGTATGAACCATAAACGTAGGATAGAAGAAGACCTACAAAGCCTACTATGGGAATGGAATCTCTTACGGAAATATCACGTGTTAAAAAGAGAAAGCATATTTAGGTTCAGTCAGCACTATTGGCAGATGTTGTTTTCTCCAGTGTCACTGTCAAAAATCACGCTAACTTATATTTGCTGTATTGTCAGTGAATCCTGTAAATTTTATACAGTTTTAAAATTTCTAAGCAATGCCTACGTGTTGTGTTGGTGACTGCGATGTTTCTTATAAAAATAATCCAGATAAAGATTCATTTCACAGGTAAACCAGATAAAGATTCATTTCACAGGTAAATTGTCAACAACATATATTTTCATGGCCATATTTTGGAAAAATCTGTCTTTAGAAAATTTATTTTGAAAACCAAATCCTATCAAGAAAATAGTGAATTTTCTCTATAGTAAAAAACAATGGTCATAAAAGCAATATTGAGTACGTTGTTCTAATATAAATTTTCATTTCATGTATACAAAATAGTGACTTGTCAGTGTCGACTATAGTGTCGATGAAATTTTAGAACAAAAAGTTCCGATATCAGATTTTATTATTAGTGTAGATCTACCAACTATCTCTGCACATTGATAATATTTCCAAAATTTTAATTGGGGTACCTAATACGATGACATCTAAATGTTTGTGAACATTTCTGTCTGTTTGTCGGTGTGTCTGTCCGAATGTTTATAACATATAAGAAGCTTAGCGTAGCTTAGTGGCCCAGCTTACGTAATAAATATATTTCATCACGCTATTACAGTAGTCCCCAAATGCGGTTCGAATCCGGACCGCCAAACTACTTTGTGCGGACCTTAGTTTAATAATGATCTAACGAACTGCGCTACTAATATTAATTTAAAAAACAGACCCCGAATGAAACTAGCTGGTGATTCCTGCGCTATCACCTTTAGGCGGATTTTATACTACAAATTCAAGAGAATTTCACAATTTTATGATATATTTTTTATACTAAAAGGTTTCCTGTCGATGCTAAGGAAAAAGAAAAATGGATGAGACTAAATGGGTAAAGAAAAGAATAAAGTTAAAGAAAAGAAAAAGAAGAAATAAGAAAAGAAAATAGGGTAAACCTTTTATTTTTTCGGGGGGAAACCTTTAAAAAACGCGCCCGGCCTTTATGGATAAGACCGGGATGTGTGAGATTCTTACCTCACTCAAACCACCTCGGCGGTCGCCATCAGCATATGGAGGGAGGCACTTAAAAGACCAGCTCCAGCACCCCCTCTACGCAGCGCCTATTAAGACACATCCCTGGAGAGACTGTAAAGCCTAAGCCTCGCTGTGCACGATAGCACGTGACCACTATGCCAGATAGATATGCCTTCTCTGGGATCACAATGAGTAAATGGAGTCCCCTCTCTAAGCACCCGTGACTCCAAAGGGCCGCCTGTCTTAAATCATACAGGCGGGGTTTCGGATGTCAGGAGCCGAGGCGGGTGCCTCCTAGACGCCTTCTTCTCCGAGAGGGATCGGCCCTCTCACAATCCCGCTCGGTGACCTCTTTCTGGACGACAACAGTATCACAAAAGGAAGCCATTTCTCTCCAGTTCCCTAAATCTGCCAGCGTAGACCTCACTACTGCCGGCAGAAACAGATCTCGCCCGATACTGGCTCTTAGTATCCGCCGCTCAGCGGTCTAGGCAGGGCACACCTCAAGCGTTTGTTGCGCTGAGTCCAGACCACCTCCGCAATGGTATTAGGATACCTATCCTATTTTTACCTACCTTGGTAAAAATCATTCAGTCAATCATGATCTCAATCTGTAATACTCTATACACTGCTCAGGGTCCTTAAAGTACCTATTACCAATGAAATATAATTATAGTATGAGCGCATGAAATGTTTTTATTATAATAATGTAATTAATTAATGAAGTGCATTAAATAATACCTACGCTTGTGATTTTAGTTTTATTAACATAATTTGATTGAAAATATTTTCATTTTGTATACCATGTCTTTACATCTGAAATACTGTTTATCGATAATCGATATGTGTCCGTATTTCCACGTTGTACACCACTATTGCACGCACACATTGACAATTCAAAAACGGTTGCACTTTTTTGAGCTCTATGTCCTTCTATGGGGTAGCAAAAATATTCTAATTCTATGGTATTAACTGCAAAGTTAGTTGTGTCGGTTCGGTCATACGGGCATAGGGACTGAATTGAAGGCAATGACGTCGCCATAAGACGTGTTATATATGGAAGAAGAATTCGCGGTGGTGAGCAGAGGTCAAAATGGCTTAGTTGTCAGCGCGCCTGGAGTATTTATCCGGGAGGCGCAGGTTCGAACCCTGTTCGCGACCGTATTCTTTTTCCATTTAATATAATAACTTTAATGACATTTATTGTTAACCCGACCCGGGCATCAAACAAAATACCTAACGCACTTCTAATCCAATAAGACAGTTATTTTCAAATCATTTCTTTATAACTATGTAGTAAGCCAGGGTAGTTTGTAGGTACTATCGCGGACTTATCCGCCTGCCCACTTAACATTTTTTTCGTGTAAATCCTGCGCCGGCGCCATGTCACGCCCCCTTAAAGTGTTCGCCTATTAGGAAAGTGAGAACATAATTAGTTGCTATATACACAGCTAAGAGACACATCACGTGTACTCCCTTGTGTGATTTTTAAGGACGATCTAATTTGACCTTGGCGTGGCCACAGGGCGCTTCTATTTTTTAGTGCAAACGAAAATGAACTTAGTGGTGGTCAGGGGGCAGTGTCCGCGATACTACATTGTTGTGAAGGGTGGGCGTTTTGGGGGACTGTCTTATTGTTATGTACGACGTTCAAAAAGTACAATTTCTAATGGTCTAAATTGAATAAAGATATTTTTGATTTTTGATTTTGTTTTTTTGTTGGTGAGACGTGACAAGCGTCGCCGGAGGCCACGCCCGACTCGCGCAACAATGATTACACAATTATTCACAGCGGTGTCGACCTGTCTGCTACTTTGATGAAATTACAGTGAAACACTGATTAGCAACACCTTTTACATGAATAATGCAGCATCACGCCTGTATTTCCCGAGGGGGTAAGCAAAAATGTACCTATAGAGTTTACACTCACATATCTCACCAATGGTTTTATTAACTCCCATAGGTGGTGAGCCTAATGCCTTCTATTCCACCGGCCATAATTCCAAACTCCAGGCTGCTAGGTACTGAAAATTGCCAGACAGAAAAACTCAATATTAGTTTTCCCGACCTGGGAATCGAACCCGAGACCTCAGCAGTCCACAGTGCTTGGGATCCTCAGACCAACGAGGCAGTTATCAAAATAAAATTAATTATAAAATTAAAGGGCACCTCTTCCATTTTTAAATCTTATTAGCCTAAATTATAAGAGGCAATGTAAGGATTCTAACGATACCCCATAAATCGAAATCAGAAATCACTCAGTACATCAGCAGAATCCACTGTGACGTAAATCAATGTATGGAAAATAATTTTTTCAACTGCAAATTAAGTTTGTTTTTCAATCAGACAATTTTTTTATACCGCCATATTTTTCAACCGGTAAATTTTTTTATTTGTCACTATCTGATGCCAGCAGCATCGCCCGCGTCTAAGTTGGTTATCGCGACCATAAGTAATCATGGAATTTTGATACCGTTCCCGCTTTCCAATTACCGCTTTATAATTGCCCATTTTTTAAAGTATAGTATGTTATTCTTAATAGATAGCCATATGTCATCGCGGACTTTTCTGTAGACCTATATAAGATACACAATTCCACCATAAATCATTTTATTATATCTCAAAGGTTCGTTGAAAGCTCCCAGACGGCTATTTTTATATAATCTTAATCTTATCTTTATCTTTATATTATCTTTATCTTTATCTTATCTTTATCTTATCTTTATCTTATCTTTATCTTATCTTTATCTTATCTTTATCTTATCTTTATCTTATCTTTATCTTATCTTTATCTTATCTTTATCTTATCTTTATCTTATCTTTATCTTATCTTTATATTATCTTTATCTTATCTTTATCTTATCTTTATCTTATCTTTATCTTTATCTTATCTTTATCTTATCTTTATCTTATCTTTATCTTATCTTTATCTTATCTTTATCTTATCTTTATCTTATCTTTATCTTATCTTTATCTTATCTTTATCTTATCTTTATCTTATCTTATCTTTATCTTATCTTTATCTTATCTTTATCTTATCTTTATCTTATCTTTATCTTATCTTATCTTTATCTTATCTTTATCTTATCTTTATCTTATCTTTATCTTATCTTTATCTTATCTTTATCTTATCTTTTACGGACACGTGATGAGGAGGGATGAGACTCATGTGAGATTAGTCACTAAGAGAGTAATGAATATGAAAATAGATGGATGGAGGGAGGGGGAGAGGGAGACCAAAGAAAATATCGAT
Source organism: Xylocampa areola (assembly GCA_935421205.1). Classification (NCBI taxonomy): domain Eukaryota; kingdom Metazoa; phylum Arthropoda; class Insecta; order Lepidoptera; family Noctuidae; genus Xylocampa; species Xylocampa areola. The sequence continues at coordinate 122,780 of OW285228.1, read as the reverse complement.
GGATTTTTCGAGGGATGATATGAATGAAAAGGGAGTAAACGATAACCTGACGACTGATAGAGGAGAATGGGAGAACAACATATTGTACCGCGCCGACCATAAATGACTTGGCACCAGGGCAGGAATAACAAGAAGAAATGAACAGACTCCGAGAGATGACAATATGGCTTCCTGTATTCCTCTCTGCCTAGTCTTTCCTCAACAATATTGGGGACGGCCTCCAGTCTAACCGGATGCAGCTTAATTAATAGTTAGTTATTAATAGCTGTAATTTTTCGGAATTGGTTTTGAAGTTTCGTTGTTCCCTAGCCACTGTTTCTTGCGTGTGACGTTATGATAACAAACCCACTTCTCATCTCCTGTAATTAAATGATCTAGCCAATTAGTTGTTCGGCGACGAGTGAGCAATTCCAAACAGACTATTAAACGTATCTGCCGTTGTTCAGTTGACGGGTCATGCGGAACCCAAGAACCATATTTCCACACTTTTCCCAATGAAGTCAGATGTCTTGCTATAGTAGTGTGATCATAGCCTAGTATGCTTTCCATTTCTCGTGTAGTGAGGTTTGGATTCTCTTCTACAAGTCGAACCAATTGATGATCGTCTAACTCAGAGGGGCGACCAGATTGCGGTTTGTCTTTGAGATTATATTTCCCTTGTTTAAATTTATCGAACCAGTTGTACACTGTTCTTTGACTTATCACGTTTTCACCAAATGCTTGCCACAACTTCGTAAAAGATTCATTGGCTTTAACGCCACAACGGAAGTCATAGAGTAAACAACAATGTAACTGATCACGTGTGATATTAAAATTCTCAGACAATTTTAATAAAAGAAAAACAAGACCGCGCATTAAGAAGCTCTCTGGACGACTAATTGATTCATGCATGAACTTGTTAGTTTACACTGCTTGAAGTAGTCGTAACTAAACTATTGCGCAAATTGCAAAGACTTATGCAACAACCCAATATTTTAATCAGATTTTAATAGTTGCGATTGCAAATTTACATTTGCAGTTGCAAAATCGACTGTGACGTAAATTAATGTATAGAAAATCATTTTTTCAACTGCAAATTAAGTTTGTTTTTCAATCAGACTTCAGATAGAGCTTTTTTTTTATTATCAATGTTCTTGCATTTGACCGCCATCATTTCGCTTTCATAGTCGAGTTATTCGGTAATATTAATTATAAGGAACCCTCAGTGGAGAGTTAGACTCACACTTTTTACTATTTATATTTATCATTCAATCTAAAATGGAATTTAAATTTATATCGGCTGCTACGACTTTGAGCCGTTTGGAGTCGAAACGCTCGGGTCATGGGGTCCCAGTGCCCGCCAACTTTTCAAAGGAATTTCTGGCAGACTGGTCGACACTTCGCGTGACCAGAGGGCTGGCCTGTTTTTTGGTCAGAGAATAAGCATTGCCATTCAACGTGGCAATGCTGCCAGTCTTCTGGGCACATTACCGGATGACAGCGATGCGGAGGAGCACTTCGACGCCTAAATTACGTTTTACCTTTTTTTTTTCTTCTTTCTTTTAGTGTTAATATAATTTAGGTTTTATTTTTGTAAATATTTTTATTTATTATGTACATTTTTATACAAACATATTTTTTAATGTAATAAATAACAGGATTAGAGTATAATATATATATATATATATCCAAAAAAATGGAAAGTAAAAAAAACAACTAAATAATTACCAATTATTATTTATTTTAACATATTTGTCACTAAAACAACACAATTTAGACTCTTCAGTACAAGTACGTACACATTCTAAGTAACGTATGACATAATATATTCCACTATATTATAAGTATTTGTTATTAGTGCTTAAGTATTTGTTATGTTTTATAAGAAAATATATTCAGAAATATTTATAGTGTCTACGCTCGGATGATGGCGGTTGCCGCTCTTTTCCCCGTTTTGGCGCGCAACACTTCTCTACGACGATTTTCCGCGGCGGTCACGTAGCACGATCGGGCGCCGTTTGAACTACCTTTGTTTTTATTTATTTATTTTACAATTTATGCACACATTACATAATAATAGGAAAAAAAGGGAAAATAAAACTAAGTGCAATTATTATACTTTATATATATATATATACAGTCCGCTATTTTATTGCTGCTGTAAACGATTGGACCCCGACAATAGAAACAGATTAGTATTGGACAGAATTATTTCAAAGGCATTGGATGTGGAAAATAGTAAAATAAAGAATTGTTTCATTGATAAAATAGGTTTAAATTCTGTGAAAGCGATTTGATATACATCTTAAACATTTTGCTAACCATACTAAACATTATTGCGAAGCGAAATCTAAAGATATTTTTTTTTGTGAAATAATTAATACCTGTAGCAGGGCCCGTACCTGCACCACATGGAACTTGTTGGGATATTAAAAAGGTGTAGTGGCAATGCCATACAGGTAATCTTTTTTATTTCACAAAACATATCTGTATTTTTGGTTAAATAAAGCGAAATCTAAAGATGTTCTTTTTTATTGTTACAAAAGATACCTGTAGCAGGGACCCTGCCTGCACCACATGGAACCCGTAGGAATAAGAGGTACAGGGTCCCTGCTACAAGTCATATTTTTTACAAATACTTATATATGTAAGTACTTTATAGTTAATTGAGTTTCTCTCAATAACATACAAATTTAATATTATTTTGTGATATTCTATCGGATGTAGCCCTTCCCTACTTTACCCTAATATGGCAATTTCTTTTTACTTGTCAATTCTTCCCTTTAAGCAGTTATAGTATTAATAGGCTATGGGTCTCTCAGTATTCCTGATAGGTCGGCGAGGCGGGTTTATCGTCCGCAGCCGCCCCCACCACACTTGGACTTCTTAGGGGCGCGGTAGGAGGAGGTCGATGCGCCCCCACTTAATGGCAGGTAGTCTGGGAACAAGCAAAGTAGAACATAGACAAGATAAAGGAATAATAGTTATCATCAATTTATTAAACTCCAAACTACAAAGTGTTGCCACTGTACTGCCTCGTTGATCTAGTGGTCCCAAGCGCAACTGCTGAGCAGGAGGTCTCGGGTTCGATTCCCGGGTCGGGAAAAGTGTTATTGAGTTTTTCTATTAGGAAATTCTCAGTAGCAGCCCGGAGTTCGGAAATGTGCCCGGTAGATGGCAATAGACTAAATGGGACTTAATAACAGCATTGGTGAAATGTGTGTGTACAACTGTGCACACCTCTGCCTACCGCTTTAGGGAATACAGGAGTGATGCTATGTTATGTTATGAGTACAAAGTCTTGAGCATCGGCGCTAGCGCAGAGTTGCTAGACTATCGGTTTATATCGCATGCATTTTGGCGAGTTTCGTTGTAATTACACATCTTTGGTGGTCGGTCGCCGGTTCAAACCCACCTCGCGCTAGTAATCACATTTATAAGATAATAATATGTATAGGTACCGTCGTCTCGCTCCCCGAGCCGCTGTCCGCCGGCAGCGGCGCCATACTTCTCCAGCCGCTCCAGCGTCTCCAAGCGCTTACGTTCCTCACGCTACACAAATATCAATACATATGTTATAATGCAGACAAAAGCCTTGTAAGGCCCATATAAATAAACAGAAGTAATAGTGACGAAATTAATAAAACAGCAACCTGTTACTTGCGACTGTAACCGCGCGTAGGCTTATCAGGCTAATGTAATGTGTGTTTGTGGGAGTGTGTGTGAGACTGTGTGGATATGTCACTGTGTGCGTGTGTTTGATTGTGTGTGTCTTGACAAATAATAAAATGAATACAACCTGTATCAGAAATGCCCGGTCATATTTGAGAAAAATATAAACAAATCCTACTAATATTATAAACGCGAAAGTTTGTATGTATGGATGTTTGTTACTCTGTCACGCAATAACTACTATACGGATTTGGATGAAATTTGGCACACAGATAGTTTATAGCCTTTATATACTTTGTATCCCAGCTGGACCTTATTCTGAAGTCCATGCAGACGTATTCGCGGGCAGAAGCTAGTATCCAATGCATTGAGAAAAATATTACTAATTATTTATCTTCAGGAGCGCAGCAAATTAGAGGAGGTAAGTAAAACTATGTTCTTGCACTTAGTAACCGAGAAGTGATGTTACACATTACTTTTTTTTTATATTAATTACTTTGTTTCGAAGATTACACTGTTCCCGCATTCCTCTTTCTAAATAATATATACAAAATATGAAGTTTAAAAGAGTAACCATGGAGTTTCTTGCCGGTTCTTCTCCATAGGAATCGACTATTCTCGAACCGTGCAACTAAATTCTGAAGTTTCATAAGTGCCTTTTAAATTGGTTTATGTGAAATAAAAACTATTGACTTTGACTTTGGCTTTCGATCTTTATATTACTATCGGTAAAAAAAATTAAATACGACCTCGCATTCTCTGATTCACATTAATTATCTGCTTCACCTCTTTCTGCTGTTCCAGTGCCCGCTGCGAGGCCTCCAGCAGCTGCTGTTGCTGCAGGTCCCGCGCGCGCTGGATGGCCTCCATGCGGGCGAGGGCCAGGTCGGGGTCTGCAGCAGAACAGAAGAGGAATGTAGATAAATGAAAAAAAAGCATGCATAGCGATCTCTAAATTTATTAACTTTTGTAGAAAAAGAATGAATGAGCAATGACGTCATTAAAAGACGTATTACAATGTGGAAGAATTCACAGTAGTGAACAGAGGTTGAGATGGCTTAGCGGTCAGAGCGCCTGGAGTATTTATCCGCGAGGCGCAGGTGCGAATCCTGCTCACGACCGTATTCTTTTTCCACAAAAATGTATAACTTTACGAATAGGTCGCTTCACGGCATTGCTTCGTCCGGTGGGTGGTTGTTCCATGTGGGAATCAAACACCTGTCGCTTCAAACCACTGCAGCACCCGCGGCGTCTAATAGACGGGTTGTGGTTCGCTGACTGTTGTTTGGTCTCCCTCATCATGTAGTTGATAAATCCAGCAACAGAATTTAAACCAACCTGACACACCATTGAGAACATCTCGCAGGTTTTCCTTCACCATATTAAGCAAGTGACCATTCATTTCTAACACGCACAACACCCGAAGAGTCTTTCGTGCCTTGAATTTGAAGTCCAACAGTCATACCACTAGGCTGTCACTGCTCCAGTGGTTTGGTGAGAGTGTGTGTGACTGATAACTCACTCTTGTGATACTTGGCATCCTCTCGTGCTTGCTGCCACCTGGCGATGGTGGGCCGCAGCCGGTGCAGCGCGTACAGCGCGGCCGCGGCGCCGCCCACCAGGACCCAGCCGTACGACGCCAGGAACTGCAGCACTGGAACATATAGACAAACATGTTGGAGGAAACTGTCTCATCAGTCTAGAACAGGGATGGGCTTAGTGCGCAAGGCCAATGGGTTGTAATGTGGCCCGCAAACAGTGTCAAAAGTGTTTAATTTTTTATTTATTTATTTGATTTTGGCATCAATGCCCATATAAAATACTATAATACAATATAAACTTTTAAAAGTGTTTCAAAAGTATCATCTTCTAAGATTGAACCTGCAAATGATACCATCACAAACCAACCGTCACCAATCAGAAGCAGTTCCACAAAATGTCTACAAATAGCAATGAAATCTAAACAAATGCATCTTATTTTTGCATTATCTATGCTTACCAATATCTATGCTTTGTGGACTTTTTAGGTGTTTTTTTAGGAAATTCTTTATAGCCATCTGCCAATCGGGGTTTTGTCTGGTATACGGCAATAACCTCACCACATATATGTGATACTTAATAGTATCTGTGACCTCAGGTTACCCCTTCAAGGAATACAGACACAAAGCTGTTATATTTTATTTTCATGAGTATTACAAGAAGCATTATTGTCAATTTTCATTCATGAGTCATGACTGAACAAGCATAAGAGACTTGACAGACGGCAGACGGCAGACCAGACTTTCTACATAGATGATAGTGGTTATGAAATCCTTTGCAACAATACATATAGATATAGAGCAGAATGTCTGCCCTTGTCACGAGCTTGTGTCTATTTATTCTTTTTATTAAATTTACACACATTACCCTCACTAGAAATTTCTTCCTGTATCGTGGGTGTATTTACAGAAATCTCACACACTCACACACACCCAGACCTGGAACAATTATCTGTAGATCATACAAATATTTTTTCCGTGCAGGAATTGAACCTGCAACACGCAACACAGCAGCCGGTCTCTCCACCACTACGCTAACCACTCTGCTGATTATGTAGATGGGAGAAAGGCTTTTAGGCTCAAGCAACATTTTAGTGAAATATGAAAATGTCTCTAAAGGCTGTTGTTTTAAAGTTTATTTTTTTTAAGCACAGTAATTATACTTGACCAAATAGCCTTTCACCCATCAGTATATGTGTTAACACATTGCGGGACACACTATGGCTCACATAACATCTTTAGAATAATATTTCTATTCTCTTGTCTCACCTGTATCGGTCAACATTAATAATAAATATATTGTCAGGCAATCTCGTGAGAACACAGTCCCATGACTGCACCAAACCTAAGACAACTCACTGACCAAAAGACGTATAAAATGTAGAAGAATTCGCGGTAGTGAACAGAGGTCGAAATGGCTTAGTAGTCAGAAAGGCTGGAGTATATATCCGGTTCGAATCCTGCTCACGACCGTATTTTTCTTTCGACAAAATGTATAAGTTCAGAGTTCACGACGCAAGCGTTAATACGTTTGAAAGATCTATCTGTAACTATTTAATTCGGTTAATGTTTACATATTCCGAAAAGTTTGTGGAAAACTTTCCTCATGCCATACAATAAAATTGGTGTTCTTACCGAAACTGACGGGGTTGATCATGCTGCCTGTTGCCACTGGCTCCTCTTCTACGATCAGCGGATCCATGTTAGCGATAAAACCTTTGATATCGCACACACAAACAGGATATTTCACAACAGACTCACTCCCACACAAGTTAGGTTTATTCCTTGTATTAGAACACTGTAACGAGTGAATGTATTCATTTAATTGAGATTCAGTACATTAGAATTACAAATAAATTCTTATAGAGCAATTAATTACCCTTCACCGGAGAAAATGAGAAATTCTAGAATGTTTTTCAATTTTCGTTTCGTTTGTAGATCAAAATGACGTCAGACAAACATGTGTCAACTTAACTGTCATGTCATTGTGAATTATTAAAGGTATTTTTCCGTCATACTTACGTGTTTTAAACTTGATAACGAGGCTTTAGAGCCAGTGAACGGTCTGAAGATTTAATAGAAAAGATGTTAATTCAGTCCCTGTAGGCCCTCCAACTCTGCACACATTCCATTGTAGTCTTCGATAACCCATATTACAGCTACACAAATGGAAGGGAAAGGGTTTATACAGTAAGTGAAGGAGAAATTAGGAGTAGAGTCGTATCAAAAGGACAAAATGAAAACAGAGGATAAAGAGCAATGGCGGTTGCTCCACCGACAAGAGCTAAACTCATAAAATTGAAGAAGAAAGGAAAGGGTAATAAATAAAGTATATTAATTATCATTTGAAATATTTAACAAATTAAACAGCATATATTTTACAAAATAATCATTTTATTCAGTTTGGTATCAACACAACGTCACCGCGACTCACACATTTACCACATATGACGTCACAGGCGTACACACATTCTCACACACACACGTATATACATAGGTACAATGTACACTAAGTCGGCTCGGGCCACGGTCACAGTTAATTAACACTTATTTCTACAATTATTGCTAAGAAACGCTATCGAGTACTGTTGAGCTCAGTAGAGCTCAATTGAGCATTGTTGAGCTCTATAGGGCTCAATCGAACACAATATATTAATCTATCGCGCTCAGTAGCTGAATAAAGTCAACTGGTATAAAACATTCTGTACAAGAACACTTTGTATTAAGATCAATATTGGTAATAATTATAAATAATTAAGTTATACAATTGGTACTACTTATTCACTATTACATTGCATCAAAACAAACACTGGTAACATTAAAAACTTTACGAAAGTTCCAGTTATTTGTGTTGCCAGAATTAAAAAATATGTTCCTGTCAAAGTAACGTCAATTATTTCGTCGAGTTGATAATTTTACCGTATTATACAGAAGTCTGGTGTGCGTTTGTATAGTTTGTTCATACATTTCACAATTTATAATTATAATAATTATTATTAATAACAGATAAATCACTTATTAAGTTATGTCACACTGCTCGTTGCGTACTTAATATCACAATGATAAGAGAATACATACATAGTAATAATTAATTACATTTTTACAAAAATATTGACATTATATGTAAAAATAAAAATGTTGTCATAAAATAAAAACCTGACTATGGTGTTGCTGTTGGAAAAAATTGCAGTTCTTATATAGATAAAAGTTTCGTTTTATCGAGATAATTTATAGCGTATTACTAGATATAAAAATAGTACTGACATCTAGGGACGAAGGAGGAATACCGTGACTGAACAAGGTGGCAGCACTGTCAGAATGAAATACATCACAATCGCATCAAACACACTCATACCAATTGGTCAAAATAAATTGTTTGTAAACCGATATTTTTCTTTCGTTACTCGTAACATTATAAAAATATTTTGATACCCGTCATCATCATCATTCTTACCTTCATCATTACTCTTTTCATCATCATCATCAATCACCACCATGATCGTCATCACTCACCGTCATCACCACTTACAGTCACCATCATCACTCACCGTCATCACCACTTACAGTCATCATCATCACTCACCGTCACCGTTCTCACATACTGTCATCATCATCACACACCGTTTTCATCATCACACACCGTCATCATTATCAACTGTCATCATCAGCACTCACCGTCATCAACACCGCTCACTGTCATCATCATCACTCACCGTCACCATCATCACTCACCGTCATCATCACCACTCACCGTCATCGTCATCACATACAGTCATCATCATCACTCAACGTCATAATCATCACTCACCGTAATCATCATCACTCACTGTCATCATCATCACTCACCGTCGTCATTATCACATACAGTCATCATCATCACTCAACGTCATAATCATCACTCACCGTAATCATCATCACTCACCGTCATCATCATAACTCACCGTCATCATCGTCACTCACTGTCATCATCATCACTCACCGTCGTCATCACCACTCACCGTCATCGTCATCACATACTGTCATCATCATCATTCAACGTCATAATCATCACTCACCGTCATCATCATCACTCACTGTCATCATCATCACTCACCGTCGTCATTATCACATACTGTCATCATCATCACTCACCGTCGTCATTATCACATACTGTCATCATCATCACTCACCGTCATCATTATCACTCACTGTAATCGTCATCACATACTGTCATCATCACCACTCACCGTCGTCATTATCACATACTGTCATCATCATCACTCACCGTCATCATTATCACTCACTGTAATCGTCATCACATACTGTCATCATCACCACTCACCGTCGTCATTATCACATACTGTCATCATCATCACTCACCGTCATCATTATCACTCACTGTAATCGTCATCACATACTGTCATCATCACCACTCACCGTCGTCATTATCACATACTGTCATCATCATCACTCACCGTCATCATTATCACTCACTGTAATCGTCATCACATACTGTCATCATCACCACTCACCGTCATCATCATTACTCACCGTCATCTCCCCATTATCATTATTTTTTTGCCTACACCCGCACGCGGACTTCGCACTGGTCGAGTATTCAAACGGTATGAAAATAATATATTACACTAATCATACATAATATATCTTCTAAATGATGATGAAAATTGTATCAAAATTAGCTGTATAGTTTAGAAGTAGTTAATGAACAAACAGGCAGACACTATAACCACCTTTGTTATCATCTACAAAGCTACTACACCATAGTTGGATGAAATGCATTCGCTACAAGAGATAGGAGAATAATAAAACAACTTTTAAACGGTTAATCGCGTGTATTATTGTTTTGTTTTTCCTGACGTTTCGAACATTGTGCAGCGTTCGTGGTCGCAGGAGGACGATTAATCCGGTTAAAAGTTGTTTTATTATAATGTATAGTAATCGCGAAAACCTAAGATATTACTATAGGAGAATAAGTTACAATTAAATTTAAAACTAAATGATCGCAGGTACTCATCAACTAGTACATCTCATGACTGTACTGGCTTCTTATGGTAATTGTATGTATGTAGTGTCATGAAATGTGGCAGTTCATTGATTTGTTTTTTAGCCATCAGCACGCCATTAAAGTGTATACCAGCAAAATTATAAACGCATTCCTATAAAAAAATGCGAATTGTAATGTCGGGAACATTAACAACACATTAATTAACGTGTTCTATGCGTGAAATTAAAAATAAATATTGGCGCCTCACATTTTCATCTCAAGAACTACACACATACAATCTATGAGTCTAACACATACAAGCTCACAGTATTTCCATTCCTTGTTCATTGTCGAGCAAATAAATGTTTTACCAATGTTATCAGAGCCGGCTCCGAATTCGCGACTGTAGCACTACTATACAGGGGGGGGGGGGGGGTTACTAGTTAACACAAAATATTAAGGTATAGTGTCTATGTCGCACATGGATTGTTGAATCCGCTGTTTTATAAAACAGCTGAACAACGTTCAGCTGGATTGCCATTGCGATACGTTTAACAAAACTGCTACCTAGCTTTAGACGTAATGCAGAATGACATATCTACAGTGGGACAGGTTTGTTTATTGTTTAACAGCACTTAAAATCAGCTGATTCTACAATCCATCCGAGACATCTATAATCTTACGAATGAGATTAAAAAGAAAACATATCAATTTATATACTCCTGCGACTTCAGTCTCAGTGATAGTATCGTTTTGTTGTCGACCACACTACGATTGGCAACACTACGTAGTGGCGGCGGTGAATGTGTTGCCACTCTATGCCGGCTATATTTTGTGTTGTTCTTTACTCATACATTAAAGTACGCGTGTGCTTTGTTAAGTACGGACGCTTACAATTGGCTAATATTTACAATTTAAACACAATTTAAATTAATATTGTTCTTAAAATATTTTTATTTATAACATACAAAGGTAGATAGGTAGATAGTCAGCTCAAGTGGATCAATTAACAGTTATTTGGTGATTGAACGTAATTATGTATGACGATGTATCTGAAAAAATCTGATTACAGAACAATTACCTATAGGCCCTACTAATGTTTATTCCATGCGGGAGTAGAACCCGTAACCCGACAGAAGACAATCTCTCAACCGTTACGCCAACCACTAACCAAATAACTGTTTAATTGAATTAAAAATATATCATATCAACGGTTGAACGCCTATTTGGTTTAAGTAACATTACTGTGCTAAAAAAATTAACTTTAAATTAAAAGTCATTAGACACATTTTCATATATCTGCCTAGCCTTTTCCCAATTACATTGGGGTCGGCTTCCAGTCAAACCGGATGCAGCTTAATACCAGTATTTTACATGGAGCGACTGCCTATCTGACCTCCACAACCCAGTTACTGGGTAACACGATATCTCGTGGCATGACTGGTTGTCAGACTTTCAGGCCTCTGACTACCCGTAACGGCCGTCATAGATCTTAATTTGACAACCGGGACCGACGGCTTAACGTGCTCTCCGAGGCACGGAGGGGTCTCGGTATGAAATGATGGTCACCCATCCACAGACCGACCGCGGCAAGCACAGCTTAACCTCGATCGATCGATCTGTGCGGCTGTTACTTAGCCACGAGCCCCTTTTCTCAAAAATGTCGCTTGAACCAGATAGCATTTCAACCGTCGATATGAGTCTGTTTAGGGGCACGTCACACTCGTCCGACGTGAGATTACTATTCCTACACCATTTGTCTAAAACTTAACATTAACTTATAACTTGTCGGACGAGTGTGATTTGCCCATAACTGAAAATAAATGGTTGCATAGTACATTGAACATGAGACATTTTTCGAGAACTATTTCAATGTGTAATGTAATTGGTTAACTTTTTTACTTTTTGCGTTAACAACACTGCCTTAGTGTTGCCATGAACTGCCAAAATATACTGTGCGCACTGTACGTTAACATTTAACATTTGGCATAACATTTTCATATCATGATCGCATAATACCTTACTAGCAAACAAATGTGAGGAATTCACAGAGAACCATGTGTTATGATTTTAACATTGATACCAGATTTACAGGTATGTAAGTGTGGCATTGGACAGAGATTTGTGAAAGAAAATGGGGGAGACTTTTGTCCAACAGTGGGACAGCAGGTAGGCAGCAAAAAGTTGTATATAATAAAAATTATAATATAGTACTAGTTGAGCTTACGACTTACGATATACATTGTAATATCACAAGACGGACGCGACGGAGCCGCACACACACACACACACAGATTCCCAGATCGCGCATGCGCTTAAATGCGCACTGTACAGTCTGTCTCTGTGTGACGTATCATCTCTAAGTTAAACAATGTAATCGAGAACAAATACATACAAATGAGTGTGTTCACATAATAATTGTGACGTTTAATGAGATTTGAACACTTTGTACACTAAATTGTCACAATTTGTGCACTATTCACACTGTACACTTGTTAGTTAAGTTTATTATCATCAGTGTAACGCCGACACCAGGTTGTTCATCAACCATTACACTGACTGCACGTTCTTCTCCGTTTCACACTGACATTTCACAAGAGGGTTTGATGTGACAGTGCCCGGTGCGGTGCGCGGGCTCAGTCCCGCAGCAGGCCGCGCGCCTTGGCCGTCAGCTTGCGCACGCGCCCCCGCGACGAGATGGACACGCCCCCCGCGCCCCCGCCCCCCGCCGCGTCCCCCGCGCCCCCCGGACCCCCGCCCGCGCTCGACGCGTTGGAGCTGCCCGAGCCGTCCGCTGTGCCTGTCGCGTGCGAGAGATGTACTCGTTATACATATATTATTACTGTTAAACCGTGTCAATCCAACAAGACCAAAAAAATATACAACATTTTGAAAATATTTTATCGCAATTTTATCATAATACTGACTACAACGCAGCTTATTTGTGTATAATAACGTCAATTATGATGTAGCACACTAAACTAAATTTAGAACATTCTTGTGTTTTTCAAACAGTTACTGTATGAGCGAGATGGCACGAATCAAGTTATGTCAATTTAGAATTTAGGCACGTCAAATTTAAATCTCGGAACGTTTTTAGTGGGAACAGATTTAGGTAGCCACTAAAATTAGAGAGGTCAAACAAAGATTGTATGGAAGTTTTAGGTTGACATGATTAAAATTGGATTTGATGTCATGCCGTCGCGCTCTTACAGTAACGGTTAGTAGAAGACAGCAATGCTCTACATTTAGTTGAGTTTGGTGCATTGGTGTTGACGCCAATATCAGACATGCACAGTTATAATACAACCATATTTAAATTTTCACAAAAAAATAATATGAATTTATAAATAAATGGTTTCGAATATGAATGAAATAGATGTCTGAGCTACAATGGCACATCCTCCAAAGTTTTCATCTGATGAGGAAACATCTCAAACCATCTTTTTTTAAATTTTAATAGGCATGATGACAGACTTTGTCATCTCCTTTTATAATGTAGGTACACGTCTACTATATCCGAAAAACACATTATTTCAGATATAAACTAAGTTTCAACGCAAATTATTGCATTTTAATCAATCTAATTTGATTTAACCGCGAAAACGCTGCTGGGTGTCATGGCGCCGTTTTGACGTCATGCCTCAGCATATTTGACATAAGTTGAAGCCATATTGTACGGCGATGATTGACATCTGACTGAGGCGTGACGTCAGTCGCTGTGATTGTCGTTTCAGTTAACATGGCCGATTGCAGCATTTTATACTTTTATTTTATTGAAAATCTTATTAATCTTAATGTTTTTAATAAAACTAGGTAATTTTTAGAATCTTTTGTGCCTATATTTACCTCTAAAACCATTTATTCTTTAGTTCTTTAATACTGTCATCATGCCTATTGTAATTCCTCTTATAATCAATCGGAGTGCCACAGCTAGTCGCGAGTGCCGTCACTCTCATCACGTGAGTGTATGGTCTACCTCCGAGGAGAGTGACCGCGGTCACTCGGCGGACTCTTAGCTCTTACGCTATGATTCCTGCAGGAGCATACAATTGTGGAAATAAAATAATCAACATATTTACAAATATTTCACGCCTGTGTTCCCCGAGGGGGTAGGCAGAGGGGTTCACACCAGTAGTTGTACACCCAAATTTCAACAATGCTTCTATTAAGTGGTGACTTATTGTCACCGAGCACAATTCCAAAAACCAGTACTCATCAGAAAATTTCTTAACTTTTAAAATTGATGCGTGTGTTATTGCACTTTTAGGGTTATAATACAATATACACACGTATATTTTAACTATACCTACATTAGGTTCAGTCGCAAAATGCACCCCATACGGAAAACGTATCATTCTCATAATGCACCTTCCTTATTATGCACATTTCTCATAATGCACCTTTCGCAAAACGTACATACGTTTCTACATTAAATTTTTTACAGTGCTACAGATAATCAAAGGCAAATGAGGGATTGATAATTGTATTTATTATCAAATCATAATTAAAAATATCACAAAGTTGAACTAAATCGTTAGTAGAGTAGCAACCCCTTTTAACAGCATTACAGATAAAGAAAAACCCAAAACTAATATTTCGTAATCAAATAAAATAATTAATAATGTAATTTATTGCAAAGAGGAACTAGATATTTTTTCTTTTAATAATAATTATCATAAGTGTTAAGTACATGTACTGCCATCTAATGATTATTTTTACAAGCATGCAACAACGAGGGGTTAAAAAATAATTGTGGGTAGATACTTTGGAATATTTTGAGAACGGTGCATTATGAGAAATGTACATTTTGAGAATGGTACGTTTTGCGTATGGGGTGCATTTTGGGAAAGGTACATTCTGCGACTGAACCCTATATTACCATACTAGTGCGGTAATGTAAAGTAATACACTGGCACAGTTCATACACAGGCTTTAGGAGTTGTCCTCCTACTACACACACTAACATAATATAATTTGTTTAGTCTAGTGGTCAGAGGCAGACGTGTTTTTTGTAATTTTAATTTGCTTAATTTTTTAGAGCATTAATTTGTGCAATATTGACTCATAATGTTCCTAAATAAGTACTAAAGTGGTGTGAACTATTTTCGTCAAAATAATACGCGAGCGTGACATCGCGTTGTCCGAGAACGCCGAGGTAGGCTCCTCCTCACCTGGAGTAAAAGAGACGGGCTGCGTAAAATAAATAATTCGTCTCTGTCACGCCAACGCGCGCGCCAAAACTAGAAGTGCGCGGTTTTTATTTAAATTTTTGTTTGTAATTAAAAATGCCTAATAATTGTGGAGCTTGTGCTTCGCCAATAATTGATGATTACATGGAATGTGCCAATGAAAAATGCATGAAGAGGTACGATATAGCATGTCTTGAAATAAACAAAGAAGCGTTTACGGCAATAACTCAGAATTATATAAAAAAATGGTTATGTCCTGAATGTATCTGTGCCAAACCAAAAAGATGCAACAGTGAAACCCCTATCCGCATTAACATACCTCACTATAACCCTAACGCTACCACTCCAGAGAACAATGTATGCAGTCAACGTGGAAGTCGGACTCAGTATTCACCTATGCCCATAGTTATAGATTCTGATACCTTACTACTCGAAGAATTGAGAGAATTTAAAGCCAACATGATAGCTCGCATGGACGGCCAGGCAAATGCGATAGCCCTTCTACTTAATCAGTTTGCGCAAACAAAAACCGAGTTGGGCAACATAGTTAAAATGATGAAGGTGCTCGAAGAAAAAGTAGAAGCTAAGTTAACTAAGCTCAATCAGTACAACCAATCCCACGAAATAGCAGCTGATATTCCCCAAAACTCTCGTTCTCCATCTTCTTTTGCTGAGGTCGTCAGGCAACAGAATAATTCCATCGATTCCAAGAAAACGCTTCATACCAATAGCAAGAATCAAAAGGTAAACAAATGTGGGGCCACGAAGTCTGTAGAAATTTTACCAGAACAAACTTTGTGTAGTACTAGCGCTCTGAAGACTTCGGAACCACCTGCCGATGAACCGGAAGGTAACGTAACGGTAATCAGGATGGACTACTGTACGAAATAAAAAAATAACAGGCAACCTAAAGAGGTGAGGTGGGAACAAATACAGAGTTGAAGGCGATTCAAGTGAGTGATCGCAAAAAATATCTGCATGTTTGGCGTCTGCATCCTGATACCTCTGTTGAAGCCATTGAAGACCACGTGAAAAATGTATGTGAACCAGATGTTCAAATCAAAATTGATAAGATCAAACACAAAATTAAGAGAGATTACTCTTCATTTGTTATTGGAGTACCAGAAAAGTGTTTCGAGATGTTGAACAAAGCTGAAATCTGGCCAATGAATGCAGAGTTTAGCGAATGGACGTGGTTTTGGAACTTTAACAGAACAAAACCAAACATTTTATAGCCACAACGTCGATATATTCTATCAAAATGTACGAGGTCTACCAACTAAACTGGATGAGTTCCGAACTAATCTTGAGGCATTTAATTTTGATTTATTGGCAGTAACGGAATCTGGTTGCAATAATTCCATAGAAGACCCTGAAATTATTCCACCGGGATATCAAATACTACGGTGCGATCGAGCGGATGGTCGGAAGCAGGGAGGAGCGTTTTTAGTGGCCACACACCGATATGAGTTGCGACAAGTACAAATCGCGGACGCTTCGATAGACACCTGCATTTTTGAAATGGTTTGTGCGACGGTTTATTTCAAAAATAGATTTCTGTTTTTATGTTGTGTTGTTTACATACCACCAGGAAGTTCAGAAAATGATTACTTGACATTATTTAGATTAATAGAAAAATTATGTGATAGATATGGAGAAATAATCGTTATTGGTGATTTTAATTTGTATTCGTGTCCTG
This sequence comes from Xylocampa areola, assembly GCA_935421205.1. Classification (NCBI taxonomy): domain Eukaryota; kingdom Metazoa; phylum Arthropoda; class Insecta; order Lepidoptera; family Noctuidae; genus Xylocampa; species Xylocampa areola. The sequence continues at coordinate 105,716 of OW285228.1, read as the reverse complement.
TAAATGTTAAAAATTATTATGAATATTTTGTGTCCTATTGCGAATTCACTCAGAGTAACAACATAGTAAATCATCTAGGTCGTCAGTTGGATTTGGTTCTGAGCACGGGTTTTGGCGGGGAGGTGACGGTGGTGGCGGCCGACGACGCGCCCGTGCCCGTCGACTCGCATCACCCGCCGCTCGCGGTCACAGTGTCCCTCCCCGCCCGCGCCCGCCGCCACCTCCCCGCCCGCGCCCGCCGCGACCTCCCCGCCCGCGCCCGCCGCGACCTCCCCGCCCGCGCCCGCCGCCGGTATACCCGCAGCGCGTAGTGTTCGGCCGCTGTGGAACTTCTATCGGGCTGACTATGAGCTACCTTTGCTGGCTTCCACTGATTGGAGTATGATTTATGACATGCATGATGTAGAGGATATATTGAATATTTTTTATGATAAACTTAGTGATATTTTAGATAGGTGTGTACCCCGGAAAAAGCTTAGACGTGAAAACTCTCGATATGTTTATCCCGAATGGTACACTTCAGAAATTATAAGCGATATAAAGAAAAAAGCCAGATTACATAAAACTTTCAAAAAAACGAAACAAGAAAGTGATTATACTGAATTTTCTAAGTACAGAGCTCGTATTAAAAAATCTATAAAAATTGCACATAAAGAACATAAGTTTAAAATACAAAATCAATTTTCAAAAGATCCTAAATCTTTTTGGCTATATATTAGGTCCAAACGAAGCAGGTTAAACAAGCAGGTTATTGTAAAAAATGGTCAACACCTTTCGGATGAGGAGTGTGCTGGACATTTTCCGTTGTTCTTTGAAACGGTGTACAATAGAGAACGGCCGCTGCTGGACGCGCGTGCGGCGGACGCGGACGCAGTGCACGAGTGCACATCGACACCCTCAGTCTGCAAGATGTTAGGGAAGCGCTCATGAAGCTCAAGCCAAAGCGCTCATCTGGCCCCGATGGCATTCCAGCATTTCTGTTCCGAGACCGTGGCAGGGTGCTGGCAGAGCCTCTGCATCATATATTTAATACTTGTTTAAAACAAGCAATGTTTCCGACTAGATGGAAAACGACGCGAGTTATTCCGGTACCAAAAGGCAAGTCCGGCCCGGATGTCAGTGGCTATAGACCGGTGGCGGTGCTGTCGACACCTGCTAAGGTGTTCGAGTCTGCCATCCAACGCTGTGTGCAGGCTCAAGTGAGCGCACAGCTATCGGACGCGCAGCACGGGTTCCGGCCGGCGCGCAGCACTGCAACAAACCTGCTTAATTTCATGGTGAGGGCGGTGCCGGCAGTCGATGCGGGTGTACAGGTAGACGCGGCATATTTTGATTTTAAAAAGGCATTTGATACCGTCGATAATGATGTACTGCTAATGAAGCTGGCAAAAATTGGCTGTACTCAACACCTTTTACAGTTCTTCGCCAGCTACTTGGAAGACCGGCAGCAGTACGTCGACTACAACGGTTTCGAATCCCAGCCATACTACACCAGGTCAGGCGTGAGCCAGGGCAGCAATTTGGGTCCTCTCGAATTTATTTTAATGATAAATGACTTACCAGAGGTAGTCAAACATAGTTTATGTTTATTGTTTGCAGATGACCTCAAGTTGCTGCTCGAGGTCAGGAGTGAGTCGGACTGTGAGAAATTGCAAGAAGACATAGATAGAGTGGTGGAATGGAGCAATAAAAATAAGCTCTATTTCAACACTATGAAATGCTCAGTGATGACATTTCCGCGCGCGAAGTCTACCTTAGCCTACAATTACAAAGTAGATGAAGAGCCGATGCAGCGAGTTTCGCAGGTACGAGACCTAGGAGTACTGCTTACCCCTGATCTAACTTTCCGGGAGCACATAGTTAAGATTTGCAAAAAGGCGTACAGAAACCTGGGTTTCGTGCTGAGACAGTCGCAGGGTTTCACGAACATCAGTACCCTCAGGGTGCTGTATGACGCACTGGTAAGGAGCCACTCGGAGCACAGTGCGGTGACATGGGCGCCTCGTGAAGCGAAATACAGTGTCATGCTTGAGCGAGTACAAAATAAGTTTACAAGACACTTGTATTTCAAACTTTATGGGGTGTACCCATTTTACCCGCTGATGTATCCTACACTTTTTGTACTGGGTATGGTGGGGTTCAACGAACTCGGAGTGCGCAGGGAATGTACACTCGCGGTGTATGCGCTAAAGCTCCTGCGTGGAGTAGCACATAGCAGGGAATGTACACTCGCGGTGTATGCGCTAAAGCTCCTGCGTGGAGTAGCACATAGCAGGGAATGTACACTCGCGGTGTATGCGCTAAAGCTCCTGCGTGGAGTAGCACATAGCAGGGAATGTACACTCGCGGTGTATGCGCTAAAGCTCCTGCGTGGAGTAGCACATAGCAGGGAATGTACACTCGCGGTGTATGCGCTAAAGCTCCTGCATGGAGTAGCACATAGCAGGGAATGTACACTCGCGGTGTATGCGCTAAAGCTCCTGCGTGGAGTAGCACATAGCAGGGAATGTACACTCGCGGTGTATGCGCTAAAGCTCCTGCGTGGAGTAGCACATAGCAGGGAATGTACACTCGCGGTGTATGCGCTAAAGCTCCTGCGTGGAGTAGCACATAGCCGGACAGGTACGTATGGAGGCGGCGGCCACTGCTGGCCGTGCCGGTAGCCAGAACCAATCTGTTGTCAAAGACACCCCTCACCCGCACAATACGGGTCCCAAACGAAGTGCATGAGAGAATTGATATATTTTCGTGCAATTTGAGTGAATTCGCAATAGTGTTGTTAAATATTGTTAGTTATAACTAAGGAAATATATCTATAGGTATTTTTGTGTTGTCTAATAAATTGTACATTTAAGGTTAAAAATTGTTAGCTTAAGAAGTTATTGTTATATAAGTTATATTTGAAGTTCAGTTTTGTTTTGTTTTTGTGTACTAGCTGTAAGTTTAATTTTATTCATCTTGTATGTGTATGGCTATGGAAACCACTATTGTATTGGACCACTCTGTAATGATAGTGTGTGTATGTTTAATAATAAATAAATAAATAAATACTTTAGTAGCCTTAGACGACAGCAGTGATAGCCTAGTGGTGTGAACATTACACTGACAAGTCAAAAGTCGTAAGTTCAAACCCAAGGGACTGGGACCACTAACTTTACGTAGCCATGTGCGTATTAGAAAATTTTACGTACGTGAAGGAAAACATCGCGAGGAAACTAGCACACCTGAGAGATGTTCTCGATGGTGTGTAACGCCATGTCAGAGACCTACGGGTGGTTTAAACTCTGACACTAGGTTGTTCATCAACCACACAATTAACTAATAAAGATAAATCTTTGAAAAGCATTAACGCATGCATAGCGAATTCTAAAGTTATAATATTAAATGGAACAAAAATACGGTCGCGAACAGGATTGGAACCTGCGCCTCCCGGATAAATACTCCAGGCGCTCTGACCACTAAGCCATCTCGACCTCTGCTCACCACCGCGAATTCCTCATCCATATTTTAACACGTCTTTCTGGCGACGTCATTGCCATCTATCTATCATAGCAATATTGGAATCCTGTTCGCGACCGTATTCCTTTTCCATTTATGTTCATATGTTCACACGTTGTACAGTGGTGCCGTGGTCCCGGTCCCGGTCCCGGTCCCGGTACTGACCGTTGGCGGTCCCGTTGGGTGCGCGCGCGGCGTGCCCGTTGTAGTAGTTGTGGTCGCTCGTGTGGGACGTGCGGGACGTGTGGGACGCGCCCGCGCTGCCCTCCGCACTCGCACTCTGAGGAGGGACCGACATGTCACAGTCTCAGTAGAAGGTACAACCTACACACATGCACCAAAAAGTGTCGACAGTAACTGCACTTTATAATAAGCGCGTCAAATTCGCATATAAAATTACCCGTATCGCTTCCTTAAATATGTTATCATCAATCTTAAATTTCATTATATTGTAATTAAAACTGCTAAACACTTCGAAAATTATACTCATGTTGAGATTTTCAATAATTTGTTACCTACCCCCTAACATTAAAAACAATGTCGGACCAAGAATGCTGCCTTGAGGCACACCCTATTCAATAGGTAGTTCATCATATGCCCAACTGTTCAACACAGTAACCTGTGTTATACCCTTAAAGTAATGTGTAAACAGTTCTAGCGGTAGCACTGTAAATCCCAATCACATATATCAACATTTTCGTCAAGTTGGGCACAAACACTGTGTCTAACGCTTGGGCAGGCTCAAGTTGGTTGGTCCATTCGTTTCTCTCTTCCTTTCGTTTCACTGACATTATGTACGTGTGATATTGGTGATGTTGCCTCTAACTCACAGTTTGAAGTCAGGTGGTGGTGGTGGTGGTGGTGGTGGTGCTACCAGTACCGAGTGTGGCTAGGTACCTGCTCGGCGTGGTGGCGGCGGCGGCGCGCCTGGTGCGCGTGGTGCGTGCGCGCGTGGTGGTGGTGCTGCAGGCGCTTGCTGATGGCGGCCACGGAGTCCTCCTCGCTGTCCTCGTTGTAGCGGCGCTGGCGGCGCGCGCGCAGCTCCACGCCGGCGGCGCGGCGCCGGTACAGCTGCAGCGGCGCGTCGTCGTCCGTGGACACGCGCGGCCGGTACGAGCGGTCCGACTCGTAGCGCCGCGCCGACAGCTCCGACGCGCCCGACGCGCCCGACAAGTCCGTCGCCGACCCGGACGAGCACGACGACGACGACGACGCCTCCTCGAAGCGCTCCCGGGTTCTGGCGAAATCAATACATAGGACTTTACAGTCGGCCATGTTGTTCAATACTGAAAACATGCAATTTCCTATCGCCGGAGCAAAACCTGAAAAATTACCATTGGTCAAAATGTCCCAGAAGTACCCACTTGTGACGTCGGAAAAGATAGTCGTCACGTTGGAACAGTTTGTCAATTGTTATCAATTCTGCAACCGTTCCACAATGTTGGTGATCCCGTCAGTGTCCATGACTTGTCTAAAGCATTTGATTGCGTACTCACTTTTAAACAAGGGACCATACACTACAATCTTCTTATTTGGGTAAAAGGATCCAGAATTAAGAAGTTAATGGAAAGTAATCCCAAGACTCTGTAAATATACGGTTCGTACACTTGAAGAGTCGTTGCTGTTGGTGGAGTTCCGCAGGGCTCATTTCTGGGCTCCTTCATTGGTCTAGTTTACATCGATGATCTAGTTTTCAATCAAGATAATGATGTTATTAGCTGACGCCACATCAGTGTAGTGCACTCACCGCTTGACGGGCGTGTGGCGCGTGCGCGGCGCGGCCCGCCGCCGCACGCTGGCGCTGCTGTCCGTGCTGGCCAGCCGCCGCTTGCGAGCGCGCGCGCGACTGTCGCCGCTCTGTACGGTAGTAATAAGGACGAGTGTTGCGTACAATTAACGACTTTAAAGTTTAGACTACTTTGAGAAATTATGTGTCTTGTCTTTAGTAGGGGAAAAGAGAATGTTTATTTGTCGCAGTCAGTACGGACACAATTAATGTAGTTAAACAAAAAGGCAATATAAATGTTAGTGTGCCCCACGGATGTGCCGAAAATGATAAAACATGAAAATTAAAATGGACAATAAATAGAAAAAATTATACATAGGAAAATCTTATGGTTAAGGGGCTCGTAGATAAGTAACCGGCGTACCGACCGATCGGTCGAGGTTAAGCTGCACTTGCCGCGAGCGGTCTGTGGATGGGCGACCATTATCCATGTCGAGTCCCCTCTGTGCCCCGGAGAGCATGTTAAATCGTCGATTACGATTATCAAATTAAGATCTATGACAGCCGTTACGGGTAGTCAGAGGCCTGAAAGTCTGACAACCAGTCATACCACGAGATATCGTGTTACCCAGTAACTGGGTTGTGGGGGTCAGATAGGCAGTCGCTCCATGTACAATACTGGTATTAAGCTGCCTCCAGTTTTACTGGAAGCCGGCCACAACGTAAATGCTGGACGTACGGATTTTTTTTTTTTGGAATTTGGGGCAACCGAGCAGCCGGCTCGCCTGATGGTAAGCGATTACCGCCGCCCATGGACACCCGCAACCCCAGAGGAGTCGCGAGTGCGTTGCCGGCCTTTTAAAGGGTTTGGGCCTCCGGTACCCTCACTCACTCGGCGCAACACAACGCAAGCGTTGCTTCACGCCGGTTTTCTGTGAGGCCGTGGTATTCGGTCCATTCGTGCCGAAGCATGGCTCTCCCACGGTAAAAACATACTAACATCTAAGGCCTAGGACACGACAGTATGGCCTAACTAAAAGCCAAGGTACTTGTAAAAAGATTTATGTTTTACGTTATTTATCGACATCTCATTGCTTTCCCGTTTCTTAACAGTGAGCCTACCCCTCCTGAGAGCGCCCTGTCCCTTGGCTAACAGTGCAGGCTCACCGGTTCCCTCCGGTGCTCGCTGTCGTACGTGATCTCCACCTCGTCGTCCCGCAGCTCCTCCTCCACGACCCGTATGTGTGTGTGCTCGGAGGAGTTGTCCTCGCCGGAGCCCTCCCACGAGTCCAGCGACCCGTTCGTCGGCACGTAGCATTCTGAGAGGCACAATCTATCAATATTTGTTTTTTTTTTTCAATATTACTTTTCTTTCTGGATATTTTGTTTTTATTTGCGGCAAAAATATCATTATAACGATATGGCGATATATAAGTTAAGTAGATAAGTATTTAATTTATGTGATTAATTATTGTAATTGGTTCAAAACCGTTATAATTCAAGTAAAATAAATTGTGTCAGATTTATGTCCTGCCCATGTATTGATGATACGGGACAAATTCGTACACAAGCTAGTACTTACCGTCAGGCGGCGCCCGGCTGGTGGACGGGAGCGGCTCGGCGCTGGCGGCGCTGCTACTCTTACTCTTCTTGCCCACACCCTTACCTGAAACACAATACAATCCTTAAAAAATAAAAATAGCACTGGGGCTAGTAGCTAAGAGCTAGGCGCAGGTTCGAATCCTGTTCGCAACCGTATTCTTTTTCCATTTAATATTGTAACTTTAGAGTTCGCTAAGCATGCGTTAATGCTTTTCAAAGATTTATCTTTAATTACAGACCTATTGCTTTAATTCCCATTTTTTCAAAAGCAATAGAGAAACTAATGTAAGACTCGATAAATTGTTTATTATCTAAATATATCTTTAAGCGGGGAACAAAATGGCTTTCGAAAAGATATGGGTATAAATGCGGCCGTTTTTGATTTAATAAATGTTATAATGACTTATATTGATAAACAAGTACCAGTACGTGCAATATTCACTGACATGACACGGGCTTTCGATTGTGTTGAATATGAAACTCTCATACGCAACCTAAACATTGTAGGTATTAGAGGAAACGTACTTGACCTCTTAAAACCATACCTTAGCAACCGTAAACAACTAACAAAAATATCTATAAAATCTAAACGCGAGATGACGTAGGTATCCGAACATAGAATTGTTAAGTACGGCGTACCACAGGGTAGCATTCTGGGCCCTTTACTATTTTTATTGTACATTAATGATTTCCTCACCACATTCAACATCCTATGGTCTTATTCGCTGGTGATAGCACTGCCTTGATTAAATGTACGAACACAAAAAAAATATGATCAAGACATAAATATAAATAATACTCTTGCTGATATTAAAGTTAAACACTGGCTTGACCAAAATAATTTAATTATGAATATAAATAAAACTAATATTATGCATTTTTATCAACGAATCATCACCCCCCCGCCGTTAACCCAATTTATTTGGGGTCGGCGCAGCATACCTATATCTGGCATGCTGCTAAAGTGTTGTCTATGTTTTATGCCCGGCCGCCCGCCTGACGTCAACCCTCTTTAGGAATGCTGTTGTTGGTGGTAACCGCCACCGATACGGTCTCCTTCTATCTAGCTATGTCACACCAAATGTTATCCATGCGCCAGGTTCTGATGTTATCCTACTATCACACTCGTTTGTGTCAAAGCAAATTTGCATTCCTTTGATACAGTGTCAGAAAGTAGAAGGGGGGCAATAAGGGCACAATATAAAATATCCTACGGGTTGGTAGTTACAATAGCCCGGTCATATCTAACAAGATACCTGATGGAATAAAAAACGAGACCATTACACTATTCATAAAGAAATTGACAAGTTTATTAATTAATATATATTACTATATATACTGGGTAACACGATATCTCGTGTTATGACTGGTTGTCAGACTTTCAGGCCTCTGACTACCCGTAACGGCTGTCATAGATATTAATTTGACAACTCTAAAGTTACAATATTAAATGGAAAAAGAATACGGTCGCGGAACAGGTTTCGAACCTGCACCTCCCGGATAAATACTCCAGGCGCTCTGACCTGAAGAGGTCGAGATGGCTTAGTGGTCAGAGCGTCTGGAGTATTTATCCGGGAGGTGCAGGTTCGAATCCTGTTCCGCGACCGTATTCTTTTAACCAGTCTTACCACGAGATATCGTGTTACCCAGTAACTGGGTTGTGGAGGTGAGACAGGCAGTCATTCCATGTAAAATACTGATATTAAGCTGCATCCTGTTTGACTGGAAGCCGACCACAATGTAATTGGGAAAAAGGCTGGGCAGGCAGATAGAATTCGCTAAGCATGCGTTAATGCTTTGCAAAGATTTATCTTGAATAATTAAAATTCTTTAATGATAACAAATTTTTTGCTGAAAAATTTTAGCCAATTCTGACATCTATACTTAATGATTTTTAATACTTTGACATATGATATTGTAATTTAATACCATGTTGACGGTCGCGATTTTCTCAATAACTACTGTTCCGATTTGGATGGAGTTTTCGTTATTTTTAAGCTATCCTTCTACCAATGAAAATAAACAATGTCTGTAGCGACATCTATCTGTCTGTAGGACGGAGGGGAGTGATGTAGCGACATCTATCTCGCTACATGGTAACTACGCGCACAACACGCTGCATCGCGCAATCAAAGTTTGACGACGAGTGTGTATATATACGACCTCCCGACAGTAATACCACCCGCCTGGTTGGAGGATCCTCCCTTTTCTATGGAGGAACACCACACCTCGTTCTTCCATATGTGTTCTATGAGTTATTTTATTTCTATTTTGTAATACGTGTTTTTTCTATAACCAAGCAATTGGTTGGATTTCCGCGTCTGAGCACGGATCTGTTCGACAAACGAGTCGACTCGATAAAAGTTGCTATGTATTTTATTGTTTTATCAGTACTTTCTGTCAAACATGACGATATACAAATTTTTTATGAGAATCAACATTTTTGTATCTTTTTTTGTGTGATGACGCATATTTCTTAAGTATATTGTTTTAATACCATTGGTAGATTAAATTTAAGAAATATGAGCACGTTACGTTGCGCGCGCACATCTCGCTAGTAGTTCAAGAATTATTTGAAAACCTTTGGCCGCATTGCTTAGTACAACTATATAGTGTAGTTTAATAAAACTGAACATTTTAAAATGAGTGTGTACAAGTGTGTAGTGTGTCACCCCTCAGGAAATGCAGGGGCCATGCTACGTAATGTGACTGACCCTTCCGGTGCACGTGCAGCGGCGCGTCGCTGTCCCAGGAGTCGTGCGCGCGCGTGCTGCGCGTGCTGCGCGTGCTGCGCGTGCTGCGCGTGCTGCGCGTGCTGCGCGTGCTGCGCGTGCTGCGCGTGCTGCGCGGGCCGGCGCGCGCGGCGCCCGCGTGCACGCGCCGGGACGTGGCCGCTAACGTCTCCGAGTCCGAGCTGCCCGACTGCGCCGCCCCGTGCGACGTGCCGTTCACCAGCTCTGCGGAACAGGGGGACGTTACTACTAACTACGGACACGCGGTACTAGAGGAATACACTAAAATAAAAAATATTTTCAAATAAAATTTTGATAATCTTGGATTACAAAAAAATTAATTCGCCATCTTAATTGGCCATGCATAAAAAAGTAAGGTATTTGTCTAATATTTAGCTAATTATGAAAAACTAATTTGGCTATTTTATTTTATAGGACATTAAATAAATTCTTATATATTTTTTTTAATATGTAGTTGAGTGAGCGTGCACGCACCTTGTCGCGCCCGGCGCGGGCGCTGCGCGCGCGCGGGGCGGGCGGGGCGCGCGGGGCGGGCGGCGCGCGCGGGGCGGGCGGCGCGCGCGGGGCGGGCGGCGCGGGGCGGGCGGCGCGCCCACAGCGCCTCGAACAGCGCGGCCAGGCGCACCGTCATGGAGTAGATGCGGCTGCGCTTGTTGGTGTTGTACAGGCGGCTGTTGGCGAACACGCGCCGCACGTCGCGCGCGAACTGCTCGGCGCGGCCGTACGCGCCCGCCGCCAGCCGCGCGCGCACCGTGCCCAGGTCCATCGGCGCCGCCACCACGTGCAGGTAGTCTGCGCGCACGGACACACCACTCACACACGTTAACAAACGTGCCACACTAAATGTTCTACGGGATCGTAAGGTCGTAAGATCCACAAGCCGAAAGGATCAAATACAATAAAACAATTACTTCCCAATTACACTTTCAAAGGAAAAATTATAAAAGCAACTCTTTTCGGAGACTATAATCTTGACGGAATTAATACTGGAGTAGTTTTAGCGGGCGTACCCCTCTCGCCACTGGCATGTGATTCTCAATCATATAAAGGTACCATTTACCATTATGGTTACAATAATAGTACACGATTTTAATCGTGTGTGACAACATTTATTTGAGTTTAGTTTTTTTGTGTATAATAATACAGTTAATGTAACGACGAGAGCTATTGTTGCTTTAGTACAAGTTCTTTTGCGCTTGTGTGTTACCTCACCCCCCGCCAAAAGTGGCGAACAAATTTGTTCGGTATGTAGTCAGAAGGCGTCTCCCGTCTGGTCCTCTAAGACTATAATAGATTCCTACTCATAACAAATACAAATTTTTACCGAAAAGCAAATAGGATTCAGGAAAAATAAAAGTATAAATCTAGCTATATACCAATTTATACACACGATTACAGGCTTAAATACCAAACATTTAGTCTCAGCCCTGTACATGGACTTAACCAAAGCCTTTGATTACGTGGACCACAATATTCTATTGCGTAAATTAGAGGCATACGGCATTGGAAGAAACGTTTGGACATTGCTTGAATCGTACCTAAGTAACAGACCGCAGTGTACTCAAATTAGCGAAAATCATTTAAATAAACTGTTTACTCCTAAAAGTATCATGAAATGAATCAAGGTGTTCCTCAAGGTAGTATCCTTGGTCCTTTGCTATTTATTATTATTATATATATTAACGATCTGCCCAGCATTGTGGAACATAATATGGTCCTATTTGCAAACGACAGTACAGTCATGTTCACCAATAAATATAATTCTGAAGCTGATAGAAAGTCACAAATTGAACATGAACCCTGACAACATAACATAGTGCGGTCGTGTCACAACGTGTACGTAACTCGTGCGGTGCGTACCTGGCGCCTGGTCGGCCGACACCGGCTGGCGGAAGGGCTCGGCGTCGGCGGAGGCCATCAGCTCCGTCAGCACCGCGCCGCACGCCGCGCGCCACGCGGAGCCGGAGCGCCCGCGGCTGCGGCTGCGGGGCTGCACCAGCGACACATAGATATATCACTCATTTATATGGGTGATTCTACGATGGGTAAATCAAAAACCCATACATACGAGTAAGTTGAAAGTTTGCGAGAAACGACAAACAAACATAGTAATAAACAACGTTTACTCTAAAGTTATTTATATTAAATGGAAAAAGAATACGGTCGCGAACAGGATTCGAACCTGCGCCTCCCGGATGCATATTTCGGCCACCTGTATAGGTACTGAATGGATAGCAATGACGTCGCCAAAAAGACGTGTTAAAACGTAAGATCACGTGCAGCAGCAGCAGCAGCAGCAGCAGCAGCAGCAGCAGCACGACACTCACCTGGTCTGTGTCGCTGCGGTAGGCGGCGGCCAGCGCGTGGTAGTGCGCGAGCACGTCCACGTCGCGCCAGTGCGCGATCACGTGCAGCAGCAGCTCGGACACGAGGCGCGCTTGTCGTACGATCGGCGCGTGCGCTTCGTTGAACCGCTCCGCGTTGCTCGCCTGGAAGTGAAAAGCTATTTTAATCATAGTGAACACACATAAGAACAATATAGAATGAATTGTCTCTAGAACAGTAGCAGAGCTAGAGCGGCTCTAACGTGTAATGTAATGTACTGCACTGCGGGTAGTGCGGGTAGTGCGCCAGGTCCACGGGGCCGCAGCGCATACGTAATGTAATGTACCGTATCGTACCAGACAGCGCACGTCGAACATGGCGGCGGCGGCGCGGCGGTACCAGAGCGCGGCGAAGCGTGCGCGGATGCCGGCCAGGTCCACCGGGTAGGGCACGCTGCGCGCGTACTGCGGGTACTGCGCCAGGTCCACGGGCGCCGCGAACGGCTCGGCCGCCGCCAGCGTCATCACGCACCCGATGTGGCTGGCGATGGCGGCGCACGCGGCCTCTCTGACAAACATTACGCTAGCATTGAATCACAAGAGCTAACGCGCACCACTCGGTATCTATTCGGTGCAACGAGATGGCGGACAAGTGCCGCGGCGGGCCCGTGCAGGGGTGCGCACCTGTCGCCGGCGGGCGGCCACTCGTGCGGCTCGGGCCGGTACAGCACGGCGTGCAGCTCGTGCGGCAGCACGGGCACGGCGCCGCCCGCGCAGGCCGGCAGGCGCGCCGCGTCCAGCGGCTCCAGGTCCCAGGGCGACAGGCGCTCCACCTCGCCGTTGTCCCAGCGCACGCGCAGCGACAGCCACTGCGCCGCCGCCGCCGCCGCCCAGCGCGCGGCCGCCGGGCCCGCCAGCCCGGCGCCGGCCGCGCTGCCGCACTCCGCGCCCGGCGCCGCGCCCGCCTCCAGCACCTGCACACACACAAGATCCTCACATTTAACTGTACGGCTTACGTTCATTTTCATTATTTAGCTGATTAAGCAAAACGGTCATTCCATATTTTGTCGTATTAATTGTAACTGTATTCAGTATGCACTTCAAAAAATAATATTTCAGTAAACAGCTGTACTATCATCTGTAAATAGAATCATTGCGCAAGTTACGGCCTCCGCGAAATCATTAATGTAAATTAAGAACAGTAACGGCTCTAGAACGCTGCCCTGAGGGACACCATACACTGGAGTTCTATACTCTATAATATTTCGATTCTCTTTTAATCGGTTAATATTTCGTGATGAAGTGGCTTGTTGTCTGTGACTTGTAGAAGTATGATGTAAGGCGAGAAAACACATTTCCTCTGATTCCGTATTTGTAGTTTGTTTCAATATTTCGTGATACACATAGTCAAAAGCTTTTGTTAAATCCATGTACAAGGCACATACGGGCATTTTGTTATCAACGTTAGATGTGACGATTCTTAAAAAAATATACTTAGATCACCTTATTGATATTTTTATTCCTCCTGAACCCTGTTTTTCGATTAAAATATCGTACTTCTCAAGGTATCTATATAAGAAGTGCTAAATATTTTATTCTAAGACTGGAAAAATCGTAATTAGATCAATAAACTTTTTGATTTACTGTATGGAGATTTCCATATTAGTCACACCCACACGACACAACACTAACCTGCAACAATGTTCGATCTAACTGTTACTCAGGCATACCTGTCCGGTCCACCAGCAGTCGTCGATCATGCACCGGAAGCGGTCCCCGGCGGCCCAGCGGCGCGCCACGGCCGCGTCGTAGTGCTGCGCCAGCACGAGGAAGTCGATGACGTCAGCCATGTCGTGGTAGCGCACCGTCAGCGCGCGCGCGCCCAGCGAGCACGCCAGCCGCAGGCACGCCACGCGTGGCGGCTTTATTATGTACTTGATGCCCACCACCTTCACCAGCTCGCACTCCTAACAAAAGGTAACGACAAATGAGGGACGGCCAATGTTTCCATTACTCAAAATTCTAATATCAAATCAAAATTGAGGAAAAACATAACAAAAAAAACAACTTACAACAACTGCAAATATGAGTTTTATAGTTATTCTGTTACATATAGGTATATTAATTAATATTAATGTATAATAAATCAGTAGAGGACCAAAAATACTACCTTGAGGTACTCCGCATTTATAACTTATGAAAAATCAGAAGCAAATGTGATTTTAATTAAAGTGCTGTACCTGACAAGTCTACACAGTAGAATTAAATAAACTTAATATCTAAAAAATAAATCATTAGTCGTTACGTCAAAACTTTATGAGTATTTGATCGTGTACTAGAATATCAAATGCTTCAGTCATAACTAGAAAGAAAAACTATTGTAATTTATTTGTGATATTTTTTATTACTGAAGAGATTGAGACAGATTCTCTCGTTTCTTTTTATAGTATAACAGTGTGCCACACCATACGTAGGGTACTATAAATATACATTGTACTCACATATACGTGCCCTCTCTCCCAGGGCTTGTCCCTCTGGTTAATCTTGTACACGTCCTTTTCCGCCACCGCCTCGAAGTAGCGCTGGTGACCCTACACACACGAAAGGTTAGCAGTTAGTGTACCAGCTGTGAAATATGGACCCTACGCTCCATCACCTCCAGGGGACACCAGCAGCATGACCAAAGGTGACCGCTGAGCGTAAGTTCTTGGGTTCGTTTTTCGACTCGGGTAAAATGGTCGTGGCTTTGTCTCAAGTAATTCTAAGGCCCGAAGTTTGGAATTTTGACAGTATTGGTGAAATGTGAGTCTACAATTGTCTTTAAATCTGCCTACCCCCTCGGGTAATATATGCTCAACTGTAATATTTACATAATTATTAATTCGAGTAACTTACAAGTCTAAAGTACAGACACTGGTCGCCCATCTGCGGCGTGTAGGGCGACTTGCGAGGAGTGGTGGACGTCAGCCACTCGCCCGGACGGTACGCGTCCGGCAGCTCGTCCGGCAGCGCGCCCAGCGTGTCCGGCGCGTCCGACACCAGCGGCGTGTCCGGCGCCTCCACTGCGTCCGCATCGTCCGGCGCCTCCGCGGCGTCCGGAGCTGACGCCGCGGACGGTGCGGGCGCACGCGAACGCTTGGACACCACCGTGCTGGGACTGTAACTGAGACACGCTCCCCTGATGGATCCGACCTATGTTACATGAGCTCTGTCTACTTGACACGAGGGAGTATCTGGAGGTCAAGCTAGTCAACGGATACAACCAGCCAGTCTAACGTGAGTCCTGGTTTGTTTGGAAACGCTTCATACGGAGGTCAATCCTATTTGTCAGATAATAATCTCTAATTCGTTACGACACCACCGTGCCAGGTCTTTGTGACACGATCCATAAACTAAGGATCTAACCAATGTAATGTGAACTCTGGTTTATATGATTTCAGAGGTGAGGTCAGAGGAAGTGGCGTTATTAGATATCCTATTCTTTATCTGCAAAAGTTATATACACGTTTGCATAGCCCTCAGGGCCATAACAGCGGTGATAATGGAGTGCGCGTGGTGTCTGTGACTGACACACACACGTACACACCGCGTTATGCACACACACATACCGGTTGGTGGGCAGAGGTCTCCGGCGCGCGCGCGCGGGTGGCGCCAGTGCCGCGCCCGCCTCCCAGTCCGAGTACTGCGACGACGACGACGAGCTGACACACACACACAACACGTTATATAGCTGAATGGTAAGGGCAATTAATGTGAATTTGCCATAATTTCATGAGCATGCGAATTCTCCTGTCTTAGTATACTAATTGCTAAATTAATATAATATGCGAATTAAGAAGGCTGGTTTAATATCGCGTTCAATTCACCTCTCGCTCCTCGCTACTCGAGAACGAGATCACGTGATAAAATTTGTAATTTAGCATTAGCTTTAGCATGTTAGTATTCCTGTGATTGCGAAGGAGAGCGAATGTCGCGTTCTACCGCAATACGCTAACGAATTTCACAACTGCATTTACTTTGCTAAATGCTAAATGATAATTCGCATGCTAAAAATTAATGCAAATGCTATCCACCAATACAGCTGAGTACACTTGTAGTATATAACTGTGCATGCCTGACGTTGTACGCTAGTACACCGCGCAGTAGTCAACTTTACAACAAAATCGGCGCATGCGTGATTAGGCGACAGTAACAGCATGCTGTGTCACTCACTCCTTTACATTCTGTTAATACATCTGTCTCGCTCGCTCAACGGCCAAGAACGGTCAGTACCATAAATGTTTAACAATTTTAGAATGACGACACTTTCCTATACGAGTGTCTGCGAGGCCGGTTGGAATGCCTAACTCCAGACATGCACATATATAATACTACAAGTGTAATATTAATAAAAATAAAACACGATGAAATCAAAGTAACAAAAGACAATTGACACACGACGCCTATAGACGTCATGACGATAAAATTTATATTGTCTCGTCTGATGTCCTTCAAAGTGTTAGGGATGATCGTTCCGCCATATTGTGACGTCAACTCATACAACCATAAGATAGTAGAAATCATAGACACAGGTTTTGTTTTCAGGAAAATACCAAATTGTAGGAGAATCTACCGATTAGAAATCAATAAAAAAATATAATTTATTAGTTCTGGCCGTAGCCGGGGATCAACGCCGGAGGGGTTTCGAGTGCGCCCAAAATCTTAGACAAGAAATGAAATTATTTTCAATATAATGTTTACATTTGTTTCATATGTGAAAAAAGGGGCGGACCCCCCCCCCCCCCCCCCGACAACCTTTGAGATATAAATTCCCGGCTACAGTCTTGGTGAAATAATATTTTTTTGTGAAAATTTAAATTCATACGTGAGCTGTATTTGTACCTGACAATGACTATACCTTAATATTTAGAGAAGATACTACTATTTCTCTTAATTTGATATGAATTGAAATACAAAACCAACTCAAAGGTAGAGTTGCCATCTCTAAAATCTACCTTTTCACACAATTTTAAACTAAATTAGCAATAAATAAAGTTTTAACAAACAATAAATTATCATTATTTTACTTTGGGTGTAACTTCGGCCGCTTATTTTCGGGACACCACTTAAGTATCTCCGCCGGACGCTCCCCGGACTAAACTATCACCAATAGATGGCAACACTACTCAAAGGAAAAGCCGTGCATAGTGTTAGTAGACCTACCTGTCAGTTTTACTTCCTGTGTTATGCGAGCTACGACAAATTGTTATTATTAATATTTATCGACAATGGCGTCAATTAAACTTCGCAAAAACGTCGCAAACTAAACTTAGTTTAAAGAAGTTATAAAACAATGCCTCATGGGTTACTTTCTGGGCCCGTTCCATCAAAATTGTGGTACATGTGGTGCTTCAGATGATGTTCAACACTTGTTGATGGAATGTGTCAAGAATCAAAACGAAAGGAATGTGGTTATGGACCAGCTGGGAGTACACCGCTCGGATGTCGGTATTATCCAGGGTATTTTGGCTGAACCGACATCGGAGCGGGTTTTATAAGGCTATATGAGCTAGCATTCTATCGAGGAGCTCGTGGCTAAGTAACAGCCGCGCAGATCGATCGAACGTCGAGGTTAAGCTGCGCTAGTCGCGGTCGGTCTGTGGATGGGTGACCATAATTTCATACCCAGACCCCTCCGTGCCTCGGAGAGCACGTTAAGCCGTCGGTCCCGGTTGTCAAATTAAGATCTATGACAGCCGTTACGGGTAGTCAGAGGCCTGAAAGTCTGACGACCAGTCATACCACGAGATATCGTGTTACCCAGTAACTGGATTGTGGGGGTCAGATAGGCAGTCGCTCCATGTACAATACTGGTATTAAGCTGCATCCGGTGTGACTGGAAGCCGACCCCAATGTAATTGGGAAAAGGCTATGCAGATGATGAAGCTAGCATTCTATAGTAGCACTAATTAATGTAGTTGTTTGTAAATTTAAGGTCAGGCCTAATGGACTGACATTTATAAAAGTCTCTGAAAGTCTTTAGTTTTAGGTAGCCACTAAAACTAGAGACGTCAAACTAAAATTGTGTGGAAATTTTAGGTTGACATGATTAAATTTGAATTTGACGTCATCCCTTCCATCCATTAATCACGTGACTTTTTTTTAAGCATTATAACCCCCTCCTCCCCCCTGGTGATACGTGGTGAGATTTAAGACTAACCCCCCTCCTCCACCCATAATCACGTGTTTTTTTGGTACCTACAAGAAATCTTAAAATGTTTAGAATATTATCTTTAAATACACGTGATATTTCGTGATTTTTGCCAAACCCCTCCCCGCCCCCCCTTTAGAGCCGCACGTGATGAATGGACGGCCCCTTAGTAAAAGACAGCAATGTTCTACATTTACTTTAGTTTGTTACTTCAAGATAAATCTTTGAAAAGCATTAACGCATGCTTAGCGAACTCTAAAGTTATTATATTAAATGGAAAAAGAATACGGTCGCGAACAGGATTCGAACCCGCGCCTCCCGGATGAATACGACGAATTCTGTAACTTTAGTTGGTTACATTAGTGTTGACGCCAGTGTATAGCAATGAACTAGTGTTTGAATACATGCACTCGCCGTTACTTGTACTGCAGTAATGGAGTACTGATACTAGATCAGTTAGTTTGGTGACACATGTTAATGTAATAACTAACTATTAGATGACTATGGTCCGTTACGATGGGGAGCTTTTAACTTGAACCATTTGAATAGTAGAAGTAAATGAGACATAAATTGATATTTTGCGGTAATCAATACTAATACTAGCTGTGCCCCGCAAACATTGTTCTGTTATATAAATGTTTTGGATAGGGCCACCCTTATCACCTAGGGGTATGAAAAATAGCCTACGATCTACTCTCAGCAACCAAACATACATAAAAAAATCATAAAAATCGGTCAAGCCGTTTCGGTTCTATAAGAAACATTGTGACACAAGATTTTTATATATTAGATAGGTTATAAAAGCGCAATTTTATGTTTATTTGTTTTTACGCGCTATTCTCCGGAACTACCAGTCGTATTTAAAAAAATCTTTCTGTATATGATATCCGCTATCTAACATTACGCTACACCTCTCAGCTAGCCTTATATATTGATTTTAGTTAAGTAAGTCCGTCTGCTCGTTGCCGACACACACGTTTGTTTCACATAAAAAAAAAAATAAGGTAAACCGCTACCGACCTGCTTTACCCACGTGCGCTGGCGTAATGGTTACGTACGTATACGGAAATACAATGTTGTACAAAAATATTGGTCTTTAGTACAGTCGACAAAAGAGATAAGTAAGTATCCAGGGTCGTCAGATATAGTTGAAGTTTTCTTAGAGACCGATGGATGTCATGGATTGAAACTCAATTCAATTAATGAACTGCTTATTATCTACTTTTTAAATTAAATTACATTTCAAAACATCCATCGGTCTCTAAGAAACTTTCAACTATATCTGACGACCCTGGATACTTATCTCTTTTGTCGACTGTACATCTAAACAAACGTTCGCGTTACCATATGCCTATCTCTTATACATGAGCCACAATAAAGTATTTGGTGTTGAAAAATTATTGTAAATAAATTAAAAAGTGATTTATTGGCATGGCATATATATCTTTATAGCATTGTTAGCACTTTATTAATTTTATTTTGTTATTTTGACGTAATAATGTGTGATAATGGAAAATGATTCAACACTCGCTCGAACGAGCCGGGTAGCGCATAAACCCGCTGGACGACAACCGAGTATTGCCGAGAAGAGCTGAACTGTGAATTATTTTCTATTCGTTGGGCAGTACTTAGTAGGTACAATATAATGACACGCGGGTGAAACTGCGGGGCACAGCTAGTGAAACATATTTATCTACATATTTGTGGTATTTTTTCTTTTAACTTGTATAAAGTTCAGCAAAACTGTTTGGTTTATTTAGTAAAAATTTTTCAACACTTCATTTTGTACACCAGTACGTTCGACGTTAGTTTTGTGTTGCAGTACGCACCTGGTGTCCGTGTCGCTGAGCTCGAGGCTGGAGCCGCGCTCGTCGGGCTCGTCGGGCGAGGGCGGCCCGCGCGGCGTGCGCGTGCGCCGCCAGTCGTCGTCCGTGTCGCTGTGCTCGTCCGAGTCGGGCTCGGGCGGCTCGGGGCGCGCGGGGCGGGGCGCGGGGCGCGGCGCGGGGCGCGGGGGCTGCCCCCGGCGCCGGCCCGCGCGCCGCCGCCCCCCGCCCGCGTCCCCCGCCGTGCTGATCATGAGCGGGCGGCGCCGCATCTCGCGCCGGTACCAGCTCTGCTCCAGCGCGTTCAGCTCCGCGCTGCACCACAGTATGTACACAGGTGTTGGTTACTCAATGTATCGTTGCTCCTTCGAGACGAACTGTCACATCGCTACGACAATTACTGTATATATAGTTATATACATTTCTGTGTTAAAGAAAATACGGTCGTGAATACAATCTGCACCTCCTACTCCACCGGGATAAACACTACAGAAACTCTGCCAACAGAGCTCTCAGACCTCTGCTCACTATTCCGAATTCTTCTTCCGCATTTTAATACTTCTGTTGGTGACATTACCACTATCGACGTAAATATCACTAACTTTACAGTTAATACAAACACAAATAAATCTTTCAAATGCATTATCGCACGCGTATGGAAACAAACTTAATGTGATATAAATAGTTTGTACATATGTATATGTCGGAGATGGCAACACTATTTTACATTATTGGTGTGGTAACACTGAGCGCTGCAGGCACTCGGCGACTATGGCGAGTGAAGGAACACTCTCTTGCGAGCCGCCGTGGCGAACGGACCTCTACACGCTGACTTATCTAGACCTCTGATTTCTTGATATTTGAATACGTACATTGTACATTGTAATATGAAGTGACTCACTACTAATTACCAACCCAAAGTAAACGTGCTCTCAGTGGCGGAGAGCCTCAATGTTGATTTTATTGACGATTACCTTTGAAATCCTGACAGCATAGAGACCTCCGATCCTAGTCTCTCAACTCAAACCATTCTCCGTCATATATATACAAGGTGTAACAAAGTCCATAGTCATACTGTACGAGGTCAACGTACTCGTGTATACATACGTACAACTTATGTAATAGAATAAAGTTTTTATTCGCCAGAGACATGATATATTTACTATGGAAACAAATTCGAAAGCATGAAAAAAAATCTCTCCCATAGAAATGATCATACCTAAACAGAAAAAAATTTCATAAGCATGCGTAGCGAGTTCTAAAGGTATACATTTTTGTAAAAAAATATGGTTGTGAGCAGGATACGTACCTACACCTCCCGGATAAATACTCCAGTTCATACGTACTCGACCAAAATTTAGGCAGCATCAGTTTTTTTTCGCATTTCCGCAGTTGTCTCCATAGTACAAGTTGTTAGTATACACGAGTACATTGACCCCGTAAGGTATAACTACGGACTGCTGTTACACACTGTATAAATAAGTTTATAAGCGCATTACTAGCGATCTGACTTCACATTTGCACCGGTCCTCAGAGCCAATCCGTATTCCAAAGTTACGGATCCAATTTGTCGACTTCCCTTAGCTATATTATTGTATCGACTAGCTCTGTCGAAAAACTTGTCCACGTCGATAAAAACACATGTTCCTACCACCTTGATTTTTAGCCAAGAATGACTGGAACCGAGACCGAGACCTCGGTCGGACCTTATTAATCACTCACCACGTCTTGTGTATATGTTCCTGCGCGGCGGGCGCCAGCGGGGACACGATGGGCCGAGTGCACTGCGGCACCAGCAGCGGGTCCCCGCGCTGCCAGCTGCCCGCCGTATATCTAACACCTGCAATTTGTACATAATAAGGTTCATATATTACTATATTTTAGGGGGTCAATGTACCCATGTATACGAAAACTTTTACTATGGAAACAACTTCGAAATTGATTTCTTTTTTCGCTCCTTTTGAAGTTGGTTCTATAGTTAAAGTAGTGTGTATAACTGGGTACATTGACCCCGTAAAGTATGAGTACTGACTTGTGTTACACACTGTATAACGTATTGCTAGATTAATAATCTGAACGGCCAGCGCCTCGATCATGGCGTACAATGTTATACACAAACAGTATGCCCGTACGTACCCTCCCCGCGCCACACGCCGCGCGACTCGCGCGCGCCGGCCACGGCCAGCGCCTCGATCATGGCGTACAATGTTATACACAAACAGTATGCCCGTACGTACCCTCCCCGCGCCACACGCCGCGCGACTCGCGCGCGCCGGCCACGGCCAGCGCCTCGATCATGGCGTACAATGTTATACACAAACAGTATGCCCGTACGTACCCTCCCCGCGCCACACGCCGCGCGACTCGCGCGCGCCGGCCACGGCCAGCGCCTCGATCATGGCGTACAATGTTATACACAAACAGTATGCCCGTACGTACCCTCCCCGCGCCACACGCCGCGCGACTCGCGCGCGCCGGCCACGGCCAGCGCCTCGATCATGGCGTACAATGTTATACACAAACAGTATGCCCGTACGTACCCTCCCCGCGCCACACGCCCGCCGGCCACGGCCAGCGCCTCGATCATGGCGTACAATGTTATACACAAACAGTATGCCCGTACGTACCCTCCCCGCGCCACACGCCGCGCGACTCGCGCGCGCCGGCCACGGCCAGCGCCTCGATCATGGCGTACAATGTTATACACAAACAGTATGCCCGTACGTACCCTCCCCGCGCCACACGCCGCGCGACTCGCGCGCGCCGGCCACGGCCAGCGCCTCGATCATGGCGTACAATGTTATACACAAACAGTATGCCCGTACGTACCCTCCCCGCGCCACACGCCGCGCGACTCGCGCGCGCCGGCCACGGCCAGCGCCTCGATCATGGCGTACAATGTTATACACAAACAGTATGCCCGTACGTACCCTCCCCGCGCCACACGCCGCGCGACTCGCGCGCGCCGGCCACGGCCAGCGCCTCGATCATGGCGTACAATGTTATACACAAACAGTATGCCCGTACGTACCCTCCCCGCGCCACACGCCGCGCGACTCGCGCGCGCCGGCCACGGCCAGCGCCTCGATCATGGCGTACAATGTTATACACAAACAGTATGCCCGTACGTACCCTCCCCGCGCCACACGCCGCGCGACTCGCGCGCGCCGGCCACGGCCAGCGCCTCGATCATGGCGTACAATGTTATACACAAACAGTATGCCCGTACGTACCCTCCCCGCGCCACACGCCGCGCGACTCGCGCGCGCCGGCCACGGCCAGCGCCTCGATCATGGCGTACAATGTTATACACAAACAGTATGCCCGTACGTACCCTCCCCGCGCCACACGCCGCGCGACTCGCGCGCGCCGGCCACGGCCAGCGCCTCGATCATGGCGTACAATGTTATACACAAACAGTATGCCCGTACGTACCCTCCCCGCGCCACACGCCGCGCGACTCGCGCGCGCCGGCCACGGCCAGCGCCTCGATCATGGCGTACAATGTTATACACAAACAGTATGCCCGTACGTACCCTCCCCGCGCCACACGCCCGCCGGCCACGGCCAGCGCCTCGATCATGGCGTACAATGTTATACACAAACAGTATGCCCGTACGTACCCTCCCCGCGCCACACGCCGCGCGACTCGCGCGCGCCGGCCACGGCCAGCGCCTCGATCATGGCGTACAATGTTATACACAAACAGTATGCCCGTACGTACCCTCCCCGCGCCACACGCCGCGCGACTCGCGCGCGCCGGCCACGGCCAGCGCCTCGATCATGGCGTACAATGTTATACACAAACAGTATGCCCGTACGTACCCTCCCCGCGCCACACGCCGCGCGACTCGCGCGCGCCGGCCACGGCCAGCGCCTCGATCATGGCGTACAATGTTATACACAAACAGTATGCCCGTACGTACCCTCCCCGCGCCACACGCCGCGCGACTCGCGCGCGCCGGCCACGGCCAGCGCCTCGATCATGGCGTACAATGTTATACACAAACAGTATGCCCGTACGTACCCTCCCCGCGCCACACGCCGCGCGACTCGCGCGCGCCGGCCACGGCCAGCGCCTCGATCATGGCGTACAATGTTATACACAAACAGTATGCCCGTACGTACCCTCCCCGCGCCACACGCCGCGCGACTCGCGCGCGCCGGCCACGGCCAGCGCCTCGATCATGGCGTACAATGTTATACACAAACAGTATGCCCGTACGTACCCTCCCCGCGCCACACGCCGCGCGACTCGCGCGCGCCGGCCACGGCCAGCGCCTCGATCATGGCGTCGATGCGGGAGCGCGGCGCGTCGGCGGCCGGGATGAGCTGCGACAGCGCCAGGTTCTCGCGGCCCGGCACCCGGCGCTGGTGCTGCGGCGCGTGCGGGGCGCCCTCCACGTCCACCAGGAAGGGCGGCGGCAGCAGGTGGGGCGGCGTGGCCGTCTGCTCGTCGTGCGCGCCGCCCAGCGCGTCCACCACCACGGGCCGGTAGTCCGTGTGGAAGAACAGCTCGGCCGGCAGCTGCGCGAACAGCCGGTGGCCGCGGCCCAGCCCCAGCAGCAGCAGGTGCCCGTGCGAGTCCGTGGCCGCCACCGTGCTGCCGCTGCCCCACTTGGCGTCGAAGATGGCGCCGTCGCCGTGACCTGACACACGCACCACAGGCTATACATACTACGGACCACACAATAGCGTGCACAAATGTTTTACTTTTAAACTAAAGTTATAAATTATAAGTGCAATAGCCATGATGACAGAATTAAAGAACCAAAGAATAAATGGTTTTAGAGGTAAATATCGACACGAAGGATTCTAAAAAATTACCTAGTTTTAAAAACATTAAGATTAATAAGATTTTCAATAAAATAAAAGAATAAAATACTGCAATCGGCCATGTTAACTGAAACGACAATCACAGCGAATGACGTCACGCCTCAGTCAAATGTCAATCATCGCCGTACAATATGGCTTCAACTTATGTCAAATATGCTGAGGCATGACGTCAAAATGGCGCCATGACACCCAGCAGCGTTTTCGCGGTTAAATCAAATTAGATTGATTAAAATGCAATAATTTGCGTAGAAACTTAATTCATTGCTGAAATAATGTGTTTTTCGGATATAGTAGACGTGTACCTACATTATAAAAGGAGAGGAGGAGAGGATAGATTTCAAAGTCTATCATCATGCCTATTACCCATCTCGATCTTGAATCCTGCTCGCAATCTACTTTTGGCCACCAACTCGTCTGATGCGACGATGTGGCCGAGGACGGAGCACAGAGAGTAGATCCAGAAGATATCTATTCACTCTAGCCTTCAATGTGTCTAGATAGTAGTTGTCAGGTAACACGCAGCCGGCGCGGCGCAGTGTACTATGTATGTTAGTGGCGCATCTCACCGTCGATCCTGTTGTGGAAGCGCGCGATGGGCTTGTCGTGCGCGGCGTCCCACACGAACAGCTGTCCGTCGTGTCCGGCCGACAGGAACACGGCCGGCAGGAAGGGGTGCGCCTCCAGCACGTACGCCTCGTCCGAGTGGCCGGACAGCGCCCGGACGGCCGTGGCTGTCCTAGCGCACCACACGCGGATCGTGTTGTCCGACACCGCCGTCAGCACGAACGCGTCGCTGCTGTCCCAGCACACCATCGTCATCTGCACACCGTACATCGTTCATGTGTAACACTCGACGTGTATAGACGTCGTAAAACTTGTATCGTATCTTTCAAAGAATCAACTAAACAAAACTTTATAACATAAAACGCGTGAACTGTTTAGTCAATACAAACTCGGCCTAATATTATACCGCAATCCAGCTTCGCGTGTAATGAAGGAATTAGCTCACTTGTATAATACACTATTATTAACGATTGACAGGTTATATTTGAGAAATATTAACAAAATCTTTACTTTTGAGTCACTTTACTAACTAACAGATTCTACCACTGTTGTTTTATTCGTTTCTTTGGTTATAATCAACGAAATATCGTCAGTAAATAACAAACATGTGCTTTATAACCATTTGCAAATGCAAATCAATGATATAAAAAAACGAAAAGCAATGGCCCTAATATACTACCTTGTGGCACACCAAACACATGATTCACATATTTGGACCTGTACATTATTACTTTCTTCCATTTATTAGCTTACTGTTTCCAAATGTAATGTTTATACTAATATAACGTTTTACCCCCTAACCCCGTAACTCTATCACATATCATAACATGCTTAACAAAGTCAAACGCTTTACTTTAGTCAAAGAACAATGTCAAGACTATTAATTTCGTGTAGTGAGTTGTGCTTTCTCCATTATTGCAACACTACACTGCATTACTATACATTTGTTTCACCCACTTTTTCATTATCTTGTTACAAAGCTCTGATACCTGTGTCATTAATGTTTGTTAACATCTATATCTACTGACATAGATAAACGAAAGGGACAAGTATATTTTAAAAGCGCCTATTTTTACATTGAACAACATTGTACCTTGAGCCTCTTGCCGTCCTGCTGCGTGGTCTTGGGCTGCAGCAGCACGTGCCGCCACTGGGTCGCGTGCAGGGTCCACAGCGCCGCGCTGCCGTCCTGCAACAGTTACATACACTTGATCACGTGATTAATCTTAGAATTTGCTTCCATAGTGGGAGGAGATTCAGAAAACTGACGTTAACAAACTCGGGGCATACAGTTTGGTGTTACAGCTACATATCTACCATAGAAATTCAAAGTTTAATTACACCACTTGACAGCTAAAGATTCAAAGAATTCGTTGAATGAGGACTGTGCAGTGGAGGGGAAGGCGCCGCCACTTTGAAGTGGTTTCCTTGCTAAAATTCTTCAAATCCGTTACGTATTCACGTACGAGTACATAAACCACATGGCCGTTTCCACGACACGGTCACACCCCATTTTCTTTTCTTCTCGTTATAAAATATCATCTTCATCCCCGTACCCTTGACCCAATTTAGTAAAGATCGGCGCAGCATATCTTTTCTTCCATACATCTCTGTCAGCCGTCACGTCGTCAGTCAGTAATATAGGGCAGTTGTTCGTACCTTACTGCCGGACACAAAGCGCAGTCCACGGTGTGCCCACGCGATGCTGTCCACCGCGTCATCGTGTACCGGTGTCTCTAACACCTGTATCAACATCGTTAAACTAAATCATAGGAAATATAATATGATAATTATACAAACTGTTAATCTGTAGTACTTGTGCCATATTTATAGAGCAAAAGATGAAAACATTTTCTTTTTCACAAATATTGAGCCAAAAAAAAACAAAAAATTTAACAGCCGAGAAATGAAAGTCGTTATTTATGTATTTATTGATAAGGCAAACCAACGACATATTTACAATAAGGAATTAGTGACATTATTCTCAAAATGTATGTACAGTGTAAGTACGTCACATACAGGTATGCGCACCATTTACAGTAAACTACATACTAACATGCTATAGAAGAGATATAACTAATACAAAATTAATAACAATTTATGTAGAAATATTTAAGGGACATATTTTAGGACCGATTTTTGTTTTAAGTTTGAAATATGTGCGCGGAGCGGGCTGGCAACGCCGCACATATCCGTGCGAGTACGCGGTACGTCGGTTGACGACGAACGGCAACAGCGCGCCACTGCTGCGCTCGCGTTCGAACCACGCCCCCCCCCCCCCCCTCCCCCGTCCGTCAGTTGCCCTAAAACAGTAGCTACGCACGGATGTTGTCTTTCGTCCCGATTTTCCCGCCTAATAGTTTTTTCCATTTGTAATTTTATTCGTATTTATGTGTGATGAACAGTGTGTAAATAAATAAACATTTTTATACCTAACTTGCTAGCTTGTCGTCATCATTGTGTTAACATATGCACAAATCCGATACATAATGAAATAATATTTTAATTATTTTATTATTGATAGTTTGTATGCAGCTTAAGTTGGTACCTGCGCTGCCCCATATTTCTATTAAATAATCCAAATGTGGTTTAACGAGAGAGTGATAGATATTCATTTTAACTTCTCGCGGTAGACATCGAACAACACTGAAAAGACGCCCTGAACTGATGATAAAGTACATCTTATTTTATTTACATGTGACTTGCATGTTAATCCACTGTCTAAAATCAATCCTAGATATTTTTATTCGGCTGATTCCTTCAATTGCATATTGTTAAGATTGAGTTTAGGTATTTGTAACGGTTGGTTTTTCGCTTTAAGGATAATGTAGCTCGCTTGCTACATTGATCGTGAGTAAGTTATATTGAAACCAACCGTGGATCTTTTCTAGATCTTCCTGGGCAAGTCCTATCATTTCGCTTATTGAGGAACCATAATAAAATATACACGTGTCATCGGCATATAGACTAATTTCACCATTTAGAGACATTGTGACTGATGTCATTGACATAGATTAGAAATAGCAGGGGCCCTATAATTGAACCCTGCGGTATTCCACACGTAATGGGTTGAACAGTACTTTGATATTTACATATTTTTTAAACTTGGAAGCGATTAGTTGAATATGATTTCAACATTTTGAGCGCATAATCGGTGATTCCAATATGTTTTAACTTTTTCAGAAGGAGAGGATGACTCACGGTGTCAAAGGCTTTCTTTAGGTCTATAAATATGCCAATACCTTCCTTTTTTCCATCGATGTGTGTTTTTATTTTGGAGGAAAACCATGTTGTCGTTTAAAAAGAAAATTTATTTTGTTTGGGTACTAATATAAATAATTCACTCGAATATTTTAGAAATTATGGGTAAGACTGATACTGTTCTGTAATTACCAGGATCCGTTTTAGTTCCAGATTTATATATGGGTGAGACTTTTGCGCTTATGCAGTGATTAATACTCAGTGTCAACGCGGGTATGAGAAACTCTTTAATACATTTAACTGTTTTTGTACTGATCCCGTCCGAGCCTGTGCTACTATTTGAGTTTAAGTTATTTATTATTCTAGTGACTTCCGTCTCAGTATATGTTTTCTAAGTTACAAGTCCGGTTGGTATGATATTTTGGCGGAACTTGCATAGCTAACTGAGAACCATTTGTGGAAAAAAATCAGTTTAACTGTTCACATACCTCATCACCGTCTGTAACTAAACCTGCAGGCGTTATCAGTTTTGAAGGTAAGGGTTCTGATTTAACTGTATTTCTGCACAACATATTAATAAGCTTCCACATATTTTTATTGCCCACCCTTAAGGGTGTTTTTCTTTTTAAATTGAATATTTTTGCACGTATACAATATCATTAACAAAAATGCTTTTCTGTTTTTTTTTTTTATTGATTCGTGTTTAGCAACAGAGGTACAGTCACCTCGTTAAATATGGTACGAGTACAGATCAACACCTTGTGTATGTACACATCTATAGTTATAGCGATATAAACATTTATACAGTACGAATTAAATAGGTGTACCGCTCTGAAGTTAGGCTTTCCGCGTGTCGCGCATGAGCACTACTGTTTTGGCCGTACTATACAGTACCGAGTAGGTTTTCGTAGACTACTTCAGAGCGGCACAATTATTTCATTCATACTGTACAGCGTGTAGACGCTTTGATGTTTGCGTCAAAGCCGACAAACCTCTACGTTTTACTTAACGTAAAATCTGATAAGAATTAAGAAAATAATTGTAATTTTATTACTTAATTCCGCAAATTGGGGACATATCATATATTAGTATAAGTAGTGCGGTAATTATCCAAGCCGCCTCACCCGCTTGGGCCCGCCGGGCTCGTGCTCCACGGTGTAGATGCGCACGTGGTGGTCGGCGCTGCCGGCGGCCAGGAAGGCGCCGCCCGCCGACCAGGCCGCGCAGATCATGTGGCACACGCCGGGCCGCATGCGCTCCACGTACTGCACCGGCTGCGACAGGAACTGCCCGTCCGGCGAGCACGTCCAGAACGCCACCGAGCAGTCCGTGGACGTGCTGGCCAGCCAGCGCACGTCGCGCCGCGCCGGCGGGGCCCAGTGCACCTGCGGACACGAAGCGGTACAGGGCCAGCCGCCTGCAGGTACAGCGACGGTACGGGGCCAGCCGCCTGCAGGTGCAGCGACGGTACGGGGCCAGCCGCTTGCAGGTGCAGCGACGGTACGGGGCCAGCCGCCTGGAGGTGCAGCGACGGTACGGGGCCAGCCGCCTGCAGGTGCAGCGACGGTACGGGGCCAATCGCCTGGAGGTACAGCGACGGGACAGGGCCAGCGGCCTACAGATAAAGTGACGGTACAGGGCCAGCCGCCTGCAGGTACAGCGACGGTACGGGGCCAGCCGCCTGGAGGTACAGCGACGGGACAGGGCCAGCGGCCTACAGATACAGTGACGGTACAGGGCCAGCCGCCTGCAGGTACAGCGACAGTACGGGGCCAGCCGCCTGGAGGTACAGCGACGGGACAGGGCCAGCGGCCTACAGATACAGTGACGGTACGGGGCCAGCCGCCTGGAGGTACAGCGACGGGACAGGGC
Organism: Xylocampa areola; assembly: GCA_935421205.1. NCBI lineage: Eukaryota > Metazoa > Arthropoda > Insecta > Lepidoptera > Noctuidae > Xylocampa > Xylocampa areola. Next base: position 75,327 of record OW285228.1, on the reverse strand, counting down.
CAGCGGCCTACAGATACAGTGACGGTACAGGGCCAGCCGCCTGGAGGTGCAGCGACGGTACGGGGCCAGCCGCCTGGAGGTACAGCGACGGGACAGGGCCAGCGGCCTACAGATACAGTGACGGTACGGGGCCAGCCGCCTGGAGGTACAGCGACGGGACAGGGTCAGCGGCCTACAGATACAGTGACGGTACGGGGCCAGCCGCCTGGAGGTACAGCGACGGGACAGGGCCAGCGGCCTACAGATACAGTGACGGTACGGGGCCAGCCGCCTGGAGGTACAGCGACGGGACAGGGCCAGCGGCCTACAGATACAGTGACGGTACGGGGCCAGCCGCCTGGAGGTACAGCGACGGGACAGGGCCAGCGGCCTACAGATACAGTGACGGTACGGGGCCAGCCGCCTGGAGGTACAGCGACGGGACAGGGCCAGCGGCCTACAGATACAGTGACGGTACGGGGCCAGCCGCCTGGAGGTACAGCGACGGGACAGGGCCAGCGGCCTACAGATACAGTGACGGTACGGGGCCAGCCGCCTGGAGGTACAGCGACGGTACGGGGCCAGCCGCCTGGAGGTACAGCGACGGTACGGGGCCAGCCGCCTGGAGGTACAGTGACGGTACGGGGCCAGCCGCCTGGAGGTACAGTGACGGGACAGGGCCGGCCGCCCGCACACAGCACGCGTGTCACTCACCGAGGTGATGGTGCCGGCGTGCGCGGCCAGCACGGCGCGCGGCTCGGCGCTGGCGAGGCTCCACACCCGCACGAGCCGGTCCACGGAGCCGCACACAGCACGCGTGTCACTCACCGAGGTGATGGTGCCGGCGTGCGCGGCCAGCACGGCGCGCGGCTCGGCGCTGGCGAGGCTCCACACCCGCACGAGCCGGTCCACGGAGCCGCACACAGCACGCGTGTCACTCACCGAGGTGATGGTGCCGGCGTGCGCGGCCAGCACGGCGCGCGGCTCGGCGCTGGCGAGGCTCCACACCCGCACGAGCCGGTCCACGGAGCCGCACACAGCACGCGTGTCACTCACCGAGGTGATGGTGCCGGCGTGCGCGGCCAGCACGGCGCGCGGCTCGGCGCTGGCGAGGCTCCACACCCGCACGAGCCGGTCCACGGAGCCGCACACAGCACGCGTGTCACTCACCGAGGTGATGGTGCCGGCGTGCGCGGCCAGCACGGCGCGCGGCTCGGCGCTGGCGAGGCTCCACACCCGCACGAGCCGGTCCACGGAGCCGCACGCCACGAGCGCGCCGTCCGCACTGACGCACACGTCGGTGATCTCCGCGCCCACGCCGCGCAGCGTCGCCAGCAGCCGCCCGTCCACCGCGCTCCACACCTGACACGATATACCACGTGTTGCACAACTCCGTACTCATATTGTACGAGGTCAATGTACTCATGTGTATATTTTTGATAAATTTATTATTATTATTAATTTGATGAACACGACAAAAATATAAGCTGCTCCATACAAATGTTCAACATACGTACTCGAGCAGATTCTATTAGAGTCCTCCCGGTTGTTTCCACAGTAAATGTTGTTCGTATACATGAGGACGTTGACCCCGTAAAGTATTACTACAAACTTATGTTACACACTGTATATACAATACTATAAGTCAACAACACACTACATCAAAACATTTACAATTATAATGGAGTTAAGTACTAGCTAACGTGCCCTGTGCACGTTAGCTAGTACTACAGTCAATGCTTTCACTATAATAAATTTCGTCATAGACAACATTTAAGATTATCAGACCCCGAAACGTCCATTTGCGAAAAAAAATTAGGAATAAAATAAAAATTTCGGTCAAACATTAATATTTGAATTATGTAGTGTTTGCTAAATAACTCAAATTGTTATAGAACATTAAATTACAGCGTAAACAATTAATGAAATAGTAAATGGTAAGTTAGTAATATTGTAATAGTGTAGTGTAGGTACGGTACACACCTTGACGAGCATGTCGTCGGCGCCGGTCATGACGTAGCGGCCGGTGCAGTCGAACACGAGGCAGTACACGGCCGACAGGTGGCCCAGCGTGCGCCGCTGCAGCTGCAGCCCCGCCAGCAGCCGCGCCGGGAACAGCGCCGCGCCGCCGCGCCCGCCCGCCGCCGCCGCCGGGCCCGCGCCCAGCTCGCGCCACACCAGCCGCCGCACTGCGCCACACATACATGTGCACGTGTACACGTGTACCCGAACTATGCCACTATGCCACTATGCCACTAGCCCACTCCAAGGACCAACGTTATAGAACGAACGACCAAAAAATGTTGACTGTAAAAGACCTTCAGTCTAAATTTGTTAGTCGTTTGATGAATATATTTTATAATAATAATGAAAGGACACAAAAGTCGATTTAAAATCTGACAACTAATTGTTATTATTTTGACATTTGTATGCCCAGGGGGCTGATCACAGAAGAACTACATTTGTATCTAATTTAAGACCTTTTCCACCTGTGTATCACAAATAAAGAATTTGAATAAAATAAAGAAAGGTAAAATATATAATTCAGTCACTACTGATCAAGTGTCCCACATTGCTGGCACTACTATCATGTCATAATTGACCATCATCTGTATGGCATTTTGGTATCGAAATGGGTCTACATTTAGTCACCAGCTCCCCTGATGTAACACATCAGTGTGGCTGAAGATGGCGCACATAGATCCGGAAGAAATGTATTCACTATGCATGGCCTGAGAGTGCACATAATTCATTATTTGTGCAGCACTATCAGGTGCAGCTTAGAACTTTGATATTATGATATCTGTTTGATTTATTTACAATAAATTTAGTTGATTCAGAAATACATTTCTGAATCAACTAAATGTATTGGGATGTGGCAATACTTTTGCCACTGCAATTAATAAGGCTTATTAGTTAATTGTAGTCTAATGGCATAATACATTGGACTGGCTGGTCGAAACTCACACATTCAAACCAAAGGCACACACTGACTTTACATAGTTATGTGTGTATTAGAAATTATTTTTTACTTGAACTATATTGAATAAATACTGCAGCACACCTGAGAGATGTTCTCGATAATAACACATTTCAGAGGTCTATGGATGGTTTACACTTTGACACAAGGTTGTTCATCTACCATACAACTAAATCAAATATCACCCACGTGGACATCATCTCATTTCACATTAGTGTAAGTAGTAATAATACGGAGGTTGATTGGATGCGGCCACTCACCAATGGTATGGTCCTGTTTGTGCGAGGCGTACTGCGGCTTGGGGCGCACCAGCGACTCGCTAAGCAACGACAGGCGCGCCGCCAGCCGGCTGCCGTCCGCCGGCGCGGCGTGCCCGGCGCCCGGCGCGACCAAATCGCCGGCGCCCGGCGCCAGGCGCGCCAGCGACAGCGCACGCTCGCACACTGACGCCAGGCGGTGCCACGATATGTCCGAATGCTGCGACGCCTACAATAAACATAGCATCAACATAGCATCACGCCTATATTCCCCGAGGGGGTAGACAGAGGTGTCCACAGTTGTACACCCACATTTCACCAATGCTGTTATTAAGTCCCATGTTAGGTGGTGACCCTATTGCCATCTACCAGGCGCAATTCCAAACTCTGGGCTGCTACTGAGATTTTTTTAACAGAAAATCTCAATAACACTTTGCCCGACCTGGGAATCGAATCCGAGACCTCCTGCTCTGCAGTCCCCCTTGGGACCACTAGAACAATGACACAGTTAAAACCAAGGCCTACAATAAAGCTCTAATCATGTCACACAGTTGTGACATTATTTACACACTTTTTTAGTTAATTTCTCTTGTCCATGCGTCTGTCTGTGTGGAAACAAATCTTGCTAGTTAAATTTGACCCACTTCCTGAAGGCCAGTCGGGCTGAAATTTTGCATTTAGGTTCAGTTCTGATGACAATGCATTTTTATGGTAAGCATGACCTGAATCGACATCCAGGATTAGCTCCAGATAAAAGAACTCTTCAATGGTTAACAGCACAGACACGAAATGTTGTGTACGCATTTTATTATGATAGCCAGTTTGACTCAGGGTTGGGTATTTTAGTCAATACATGTTTTATTGTTTGTTTCATCAGGGGAGGCGCAGGTTCGAATCCTGTTCATTATCGTATTTTTCTTTCTATGATGTTGTGTGAAATCACCAAATGAAAGATAACCAATCTATATCATACTAGCTGCGTCTGCGACTCCGTTCGCGTGAATGTCGTAAATTAACAAATGTTCGACGTGATTCTTTAAATTAGCATAACTTTTTTATTTATGAACCAATTGACATGAAGCAAACACTTTCAAATTCAAATTCAAATATTTTTATTTCAAATAAACCATATTACAGGCACTTATGAAAAGTCAAAACTAGGTGCACGGTTCCAAGGCGTTGATCTTATGGAGAAGAGCCGGCAAGAAACTCCATAGACACTCTTTTTAAAATAAATTGGTTTAACAATAAATAAGGTAATGTGAGAATAATGCAGGTTAATGAGCAAACTAAGAAAGGAAAGTAAACTTATATAGCCTTTTAAAATGATTGCCAAGGCAGTTAGGAGCCGACCAGTCCCGACAGACAGCACCCGTTCACGAGCATGACGCGCACATCAGCCTCGCTTAGCTCAACCATTTTGTAGGGAACTCGACGACCCGATGTACGACGCCACCATCAGCAGGACATTTTAGCGAGCATGACAAACTCGTAATGCCTGACAATAGGCAGTATGTATGTAATATGAGATTAAAACTAACATTAATATCCACATGATGCTCACATTTTACAAAGTTATATATTATGGAAAATTTCATAAAGAAATAATAATGTAAATTTAAAACTAGTAGGTTCGATACTAGCTGTTATACAATCGATATGTAAATTTACATACCCAAGAGTCAAATAAAATAATAATACAATTGGATTAATTGTACGTCAATAAAATAAATTGTATAAATTTAAAAAAAATAACAAAAATCAAAAATGTCAAAATAAAGGAAAAAACATAGAAATATTTAAGCTGAAAGCAAACAAAATGTCGCCATAATCAAGTAGGCAAGGTGCCAGTGGGTCGCAGTGTGCAGGAAGGAATCGTGAGCCAGGCATCCCTATCTTCCATATAATGATTAGTACTATAGTACGCTTTGGACATTAATATGCGTTTAATAACAATCTTAAACTTGAAATCCGGCAGTTCAGTTATATTAGAGGGGATCTTATTGTAGAACCTAACACTGTTACCCATAAATGACTTGCTTGTCTTTCTAAGCCGAAAGCCAGGTACTATAAGCTTGTGCTTATTACGCGTATTTAAATTGTGGTAATCACTCTTTTTATTAAATTCGACCATATTTTTACGAATATACATTATGTTACTAAATATGTACAAGGATGGTAAGGTGAGTATATTTATTTTCTTGAATAATTCACGGAGTGACTCACGGCAGCTAAGGTTATAAATAGCTCGGACTGCTCTTTTCTGTAATATAAAAATGGTCTCGATATCAGCAGCTGATCCCCAGAGTAGAATGCCGTAAGACATAATACTATGGAAGTATGCAAAATAGACCAGCCTAGCCGTAGACACATCAGTCATCTGTCTTATTTTCCTAACAGCAAACGCAGCAGAGCTCAGTTTTCCTGCAAGTGCCTCAATATGAGGTCCCCACTGGAGTTTAGAGTCCACTGTGACGCCGAGGAATACAGTTGAAGCAACCAAATCTAGTACTTTACCATCAAGTTTTACATTAGAATCTACATTGGGCACGTTAGGTATAGAGAACCTAATACATTTCGTCTTTTTAGCGTTCAATAGAAGGTTATTGGCAGAAAACCAATTAGATATTTTATTAAGTGTATTATTAGGTTCTACCAGATCCTTGTCCTTTCTATTTACTTTGAATATAAGTGAGGTGTCATCCGCAAAAAGAACTATGTTTGACATTGTGTCCTTTATGACGTATGGAAGGTCATTAATATAAACAAGGAACAAAAACGGGCCTAAAATCGATCCTTGTGGCACTCCCATTTTAACAAGTGAGCCTGAAGAAGTTACCTTATCAATAGCTACCCTTTGTTCCCGATTTGTCAAATAGGAACACACAAGATCAATAGACCTTCCTCGAATTCCGTAGTGTTTTAATTTTAGAATGAGCGTTTGGTGATCCACGCAGTCAAAGGCCTTAGAGAGGTCACAAAATACTCCTATAGCATCCCCCGCATCTTCCCAGGCCCTTAGTACTGTTTTGATTAGGGTGGACCCAGCGTCCTCTGTAGACCGGCCCTTTATAAATCCGAACTGTTAAGAGTGAAGTATACCGTTTTCATTGAAATATTCCAACATTTGATTCAACATTATTTTTTCAAAAATTTTACTTAAAGCGGGTAATATAGATATGGGCCTATAATTAGATGCATCGCTCGAGCAACCTGCCTTAAAAATGGGTACGATTTTACTCGATTTCATAAGATCAGGAAATACGCCGTCTGTGACGCAAGTATTAAATATTGATGCTAACATTGGTGCGATATTAGTTATTATTGATTCGATAGCTTTTATAGACAATCCCCAAAAATCCTCGGTTTTTTTAACAGTTATAGTTTTAAATGTTTTAAATATATCGTATTGTGAAACGAAACTGAAATTAAAATTTGTGACACAGGAACTAGTATTTTCCTTTACGAGAGACTCTGCCTTTAATGCAGACGATGCAAGACATTTAGTAGTCACTAAAGGTATATTTGTAAAAAACTGGTCAAAGAAATTAGCGACAACATTTTTATCTGTAACTAGTTTGTCTTCTATTTTTAAATGAATTGCACTGTCCTTATATCTACTATTACCAGTTTCGGTATTAATAATCTTCCAAGTCATTTTTATTTTATTACTTGCATTTTGTATTTGGTCACTTATATACGCAGACTTAGCTTGCAAACAGGCTTTCTTGAAGATTTTCGAGTACTTTCTAACATAATTGTGGAAGTTAATATCAGATGTGTATGACTTTTTGTCATACAGTTCGTACAGGACGTCCCTGCTACGTCTTATACCTTTGGTAGCCCAGGCACTAAACATGAGTTTATTTTTTAACGTTACAGATTTCATTTTGCAAGCTTTTTGAAACTCTGCATTAAATAGTGTACGATACATATCATTGGGATTGTCATATTGTGGTTTTAAAACAAGTAGGTGGGCTTCTATATTAAAACCAAATTTTTTTAGACTACATTTACTTAGCGTCCTACACTGTATAACTCTGGAATCTTGGACTATTTTGTGATTTAATTTAACAATCTGACACATGTGATCTGAGCGAATGCCACTAATAAGACTTTTTCCAAGTATTCTAAAGTTTGTCATGATATTATCTATACATGTGGCGGAGGTACTAGTTACTCTAGTTGGCTGAGAAAACATATATTTTAAGTTAAATGACTTAAACAAAGATAAAAAGTTCTGTTTATCTGTGCTATTTGTTAAAATATCAATGTTAAAATCCCCGCAAACCAATATTTTTTTATTTGCTTTTATCTTCCTTAGGGCATCCTCCATCATTATTAAAAACTGCGTGGTACTTGAGGAAGGTGGCCTATAAACACATATAATAACATACTCCTCTGTTTCCGCACACGCGAGCTCACACACTCGTTCAACAGAGACATCCCGGATATCTAGGCGCTCTTTACATTTAAGATGATCTTTTACCATAATTAAAGTTCCACCACCTTCGGCTGAAACTCTCTGGAACGAACTGGCCACTTTAAAACCATTAATACTAAATAACATTCTATCCGCCTTCAGCCACGTTTCTGTTAGGCATATAATATCTACATTATATTTCTCAACAAATAATTCTACATCAAGTATTTTGCCAGAGAAGCGATTAATATTTTGATGAGACAGTATTAGACAACCACTTTGCTTCTCTGTTGTCGAATTTGTCAGTTTAAATTAATTGTGCTAACTACTACAATGTTGTTAGTACTATTACTATATAAAGAGGTAGTTGAAGAAGACTTTGTCATACTTCTTATAACTGACTTAATATTATAAGCTAACAATGTAGCTATCTGTCGCTTAAATCTAATAGGCAGGTACACAGTATCTTTAGTCAATTTTAATTTACCATTAAAACTATTGGTGTCAAAACACTAAATGTTAAGTGAAGCTTACCACAATATACTAGTGAAACCACATCTAAATCGGACAAGCCGTTTCTGAGATTAGCGTGCACAAATGCACAGATAAACAAACAAAAATTCTAACAATAATTGTTTTGGGTGCTATTTGCGTTGATAAAGGTCCCAATAATATTTTTTCTCATATATCTTCCATGTACAGACAGCGATCCGTAATATTTTTATTATTATGTATTTATGATTGATGATGATGATAATATATCTAGTCTATTGGTTGTTGTAATTATTGCATATTAATAAAATTAAGTAAAAAATTGTTTATAGCATTCAACAAAATATCTGCTGAAAAACTCGTAATAGCTTGGATCCTAAATCATGCATTTTTAATTTACATAATATTAATCAAAGTTTACATTCCTTTGTGGTTGATTATGCTTTTAGTTTATAATAATGACGTTCATCTACAATGTAGACATACAAACATTACGATTTATTTGACAGTTCTGTGAATTAAATAATTTTTTTTTTCATCTCAGAAGGTTTCCATCTTAATTTCATACATAATAATAATTACATCGCGTCAGCTTCAAGATAATTCTAGTACGAAATATGGCGCCACTGTACGTCACACGAAACTCGGTACTAGTTCGGCCGCTGTCGGTTTCTCACGAGCCAATCACGGCCAAGAACTAGTGCAGTCGTCCGCCAAAACGAGATAGCACATGCGTCATAATCACCGTAGCGTGGGAAAGAAAGAGATAGAGATACTTCTAATTACGACACGGTTCCTTCCCGATAGTGCATGATATAACAATTTTTTCGCAAATTAGCCAAAAACTTTAATTTTATCACTGAAACATCACAAAAACATTTTTCACGATATTCCACCGTATTTTCACGATCACTTTTGTGTATAACACAAAATAAGATTTTTTGTCGTTTTCGCACAATTTATGTATTTCACGTCGCTAAACTCTCAGCAAAACGTAAATAAACAAAGTTTCAGCTCAAAATTCGGCTAAACTTACCAATTCATCATAAGATTGGGCGTGCTCTTGTCCCTCCCAGTCGAGTCGTCGGGGCAGCACCTGCAACCACCGCAAACATTATAAAAACTTTTCAGCGAAGTTTCAGCGAGTTTGACAGACATAGCCACGTGCGTCCGCGACCAAAACAACAATATAAGCTCAAACCCGGCACTAGGAAAAGCTCAAACTTACCTCGATAGTCTCGAGCTCTTTTAGCAAAGTCTGCAACAGAAACGGTCATAATTACCACACTAAACGACATAGGATAATTATTTGATCATATTCGGAGCCAATTTACCTTTGCAGTCTCTTTCAGGGGTCCGCCCGATAGAAATTTCGCTATCAAAAAGTAGAGCTCTGAAATCGGGAAAGCTAACATTACACGACCTCGCACTACAGACACTCACATTTTCGAGTATTATTTTCTAAGCACCACGCTTACCGGGAACGACCCTGAGCTCCTCGTTGGACTCCTCCATAACCCTAGATTTATTTCCAAGGGATAAAACGTAACTTCACATTACTTTCACTATAAAAATCGTGCAAACATTTCACTTTACATTGTTGACGAACAGATAATGCAACCTTCTGTAATAATAGCAAAATGGCGTTTAATCTGTCAGTCAAGCAGTTCGTTGTGTATCTTTGTCGGCCAAACAGGTTATAACGCAGTTCCATAATTCACCTCTAGATGTCACTACACATAAACTAATTAGTAATTTGACTAATTACCAATTAAGAAATCAGTCTAGTTTTATTATAGATTTAATACAGCGCATAAAACTTTAACATTTTCTTTTTGTGAAAAATTTAAAGTAGGGTTTGACCTTTATCGTGGCCTCATTTAAAAGTCCTTGACCCCGGGGTAGCCAGGGACTGACCCAATTAAAATATTATCACTGGCAATTTTGTAGTATTAAACGTCAAAGTGGAAAGATACCCAAGTGTTGATAAAAAATCACAGTAAAATGCATAAAATCGTAATTAAATACGATGGGGTTTGGTGCTGAATGGTGTTCTGTGTGTGAAACATTAAGTGTAAACATTAGTTCAGGTGAACAAGTTGTTTGGAGTAGTTTGCCGCGCTTGAACCGGGGCGGTGTCGTGGGCTCATGAGAGTCAGGTTCGAAAACCGCGAACAGCCCGCGGGCGTACAGTCCACCTGATCATGTCACTCCGAGCATCGTGTTCGTTCCTCTCAACAACAATATGTACGTGCTGGTGCTTCTGATTAATTTAGGTCACTTGTGTTTAATTATGCGTGTTATGGTCAGTGAGTATCGATTGTACGTTATAAATACGTGCGTATTAGTGTCCCACATGCTCCTGGGGCGGAATAACAAGTGGTCGCAGTGCAGCTGACCGAGTTTACTCAGAGCACTCACTTAAAAAACATTGTTAAAGTGAAAACTTGTGGACGGTGTTTACAGAAGGTTGGGTACTCTGCTGCCTAATGAAAATATTAGTTTCTTACCATTTAGATATAGTTACTGGGGATAACAACAGTACAGTAAACATAGAAAAAGAATTGTTCAAAACACATGTTTGTGTATTTTATTAAACTAAATTTTTTTAAGTATTCAACTTCTTAAATAAACCTAGTGTCAGAGTGTAAATCACCCGTATACCTGGTGTGCCGGTTTCCTCACAATGTTTTACTTTACCATTTTGAACAAGTGATGGTTAAAAAATAATACACACATGACTATGAAAGTTAGTTGTGTGTGCCCTGTGTGACTTGGGACTGAGTCCAATGGTCATATCTCTAAGTTGTCACTGCTTCTTATTAATGTAGTATTCTCTGCCTGCGACTTCATCTTCATGGACTTCAGAAATGGGCCCAGCTGGAATAAAATTTATACTATGTGTTAATCTAGGTTATAAACTATCAGTGTGCCAAATTTTATCTAAATCCATTCAGTAGTAATAAACAGCCATCCATCCTCACACACTTTCATTTTTATAATATTAGGAGCACTTAACTTGCTACTTTATATTAATAGAGGCTAATTAAAAAAAAAAACTTCTAGTTATTATTCATTAGTGAATAAGAAAATCTTGTTTTTATTTTGAATAATATAAATAATTATAAATAAGCGAATAACATAACATGCCAAGTTTTTAAACATTAGATGAAATTCTGTAAATGTATCGCTTCGGTTTTTGGCATTATTTATTTACTGAAAAAGTTTTAATAAATCTACGATAAGGGGAAACCCACAGTCTGAGCAGGAAATAAAAAGTAGTTTTAACCAACTGCCCAGAAGGATAGTATGTTAGATTTTTGAGATGTGTCCCTAGTTAGAAATAACACACAAATTGGTTATTTGACATAGTTAACTACATACTTATAACCTAGTTTTTCTTTTAAATTGCAATTACACTGATATTTAACAAAATATGTTTGGAGTAAGTCTACTAAACTACTAAAAAAAAAACAAATGCTAAAATGCCATTGTTATTATATTATGGTAAATATGTTTTATTATGGCAAAAAGGAAAATACTGTTATTTACGATTTTAAATTAATTATTTAGACTATTTTCGCATATTATTTCAAAAATAAAAAACAAAAATGTTTTTATTGTGTCTCAAACATTGCATGCATACAAAAAATTGTGGTCGCCCCCAGTCAGTTATAGAATACTTGTGAAATATTTGTTACTCCAATATTTCTATTTCAGTGTATTTCTGAACTAATAAAGATATACAAAGCGCTTATAAAAAGTAATTTGGAGTGTAATGCCGTTGTTTGGTTGCCGCATGAGGCCAAATATAAATTAATGCTCGAGCGTATACAAAACAAATTTATTCGATTTATCTATTCTAAGATGTATGGTGTTTACCCGGGTTATCTGCATTTGTATCCTACATTATTTATTTTAAATATGGTTGGCTATTATAAAATTGAAGTTAGGAGGGATGTAGCTGTCGCCACTTATTTATTTAGAGTATTTCGTGGCAATATACATAATCCGCGGGTTCTTGAGTTACTCCAGCTGTGTGTTCCTAATGGATGCGTGGCGCGACGGCGGAGGCCGGCCTTGCTGGCGGTGCCGAGCGCGCGCACCAACCTGTTACAGCGCGCGCCCCTGACGCGTGCACTGAGGGTGCTCAATACGATGTCACAACAGATTGACTTATTTAACTGTACTCTGAATGAATTCACAAGAGCTGCGTATGGTACCTGTACTAATATGAGCTGATTGTAGTTTATGGTTCTGTATATTATTGTAACTACACTATTACATTAGGTATTATATCCTGTAACAATAGTTGTATGTAAATAAAAAAATATATAGTTAGTCTGTTACTATCTTATATATGTATTCATCACATCACTAGCACGCCGCTTGTTGCTGATTCTCCAGGACTCCTCCCAATGTTTTCCTTTACCATATGTCACGGATGTCTAGGATTAACTATAGAAGTTTTTTTTTTTTTCTATTTTTCTATCAATTTAAAATAGCCTGCAGTAGTCATTCAGTGGGCGCAGCTATAAACCTGCTCACAACCATATTTTTCCATACATGTATTAACCCATCCACTCAGTCACATACAGAATTATACTTTTTTTTTTATATCCTGTATATCTCAGCAATATGTCTTAGACATTTAGCTGCTTCTTTGTCTGACTATGTCTGTGTTATGTTTATTTGCAGCAGTGAGGAATTGTCCTTTGACCACTCACACTATTCTTTGGGGAATCAGTTAATAAGATTTGGAACGCTGTTCCTCCTCAGTCTTTGTGATGAGTACTTCCAGAACTGGTTAATTTGGCAGCTAGAGCATTAACATGTATTGTTAAGTTACTCAGAAGACCATTCCATAAAAGACATGTTGAATTGAATTTTATTACCGCGTTTCTTCTCAGAGATAGATAGCTAAACCATCTAGTTTATAAAGATCTATCTAAGATACAAAATCATTTATCATTTAAAAATCACGTGTCATCTACATGATCTTAGAGAGTCTCCGAGGATGTCTGGCGCCGCAGCAAGCGGCAGCGCGGGCGGCGGCGGCGGGGTCGGCGGCGGGGTCGGTGGTGGGGGGGTCGGGGGCGGGGGGGTGAGTGCGCTGGGCGGGCTCGGCGGCTCGCTGGAGGACAAGGACTGCGACCTGCTGTGCCCCGTCTGCTTCGAGCTCATCGACGAGGCCTACGTCACGCGCTGCGGACACTCCTTCTGCTATGCGTGTATTAGCAAGGTGAGCGGGACATTATACAATTCCAATTTTACGGGACACCTTCCCAATATTTCTTTCCCTAAAAACGTTATTCTAACTATTATAAAAAAAAAAAAACAACCAATCAAATCGGTCTAGTCCTTCTCAAGTTATGTGCTTACCTACTGTGCATTTAATTTGTATTCATATAGAAGAATGACTTATTACTGTAGTGAAATCAGACCCTAATGAGTTTGAGGGCATCCAAGGAAATTGGCGCAGAGAGAGATGATTCGTGATGCGTAATGAGTAAGATGCTTTGAGTCTCTCGCGCCTCTATATGTCTGGTGTCGTACCTTCGTAGGCGGTAGAACTACACAGGCGCTGTCCAAAATGTGGTGCGGCGCTCGCGTCACGCGACCACATCTTCCCGAACTTCCTGCTCAACGAGCTGGTGGCGCGGCGCCGAGTGCGGGCACGGCACGACGCCGTGCCGCAGCCGAGAGGGCCGTGCGTCCGGGACCTCGTCGCCGCGGAGGCCAGGAGGCTGCCTCTAGCCGATGTGGATGCCATGTTGGATCTACTGACGCGACGCAAGAGGTATATCTCCAAAAGTGATTATTACTATTGTGTTACTGGTCTGTCGTATTCTTTATTTGAATCCAAGTTGGTAGCTGGTGAGAGGGATTCATCCATATCTCACGATGTTTTTAATACAAGATTATTTTATTTATTAATGTTTTAATAACATTAGCATGGTGTTAGTTGCTGATACAAAAATAACCAACCTATTTCTGTCTCACTACTGGGCCTCTTCTCAGCACACCCCCGTATTGACGTCAGAGCCTTACATTCAGATTTCCTTCACCGTATATTTGTGATGCCTTGAAATTTAACTAAAGAGCACATAAGCACTTGGAAAAGCTCGCACTGGTGGTTGGTTAGCGCGCACAGCCCGCTGGTCAGTGGTTGACGTGGCGCGTACACGACAGGTTGCTGGAGGCGGAGTGCGCGGCGGCGCACCACCGGCTGCTGTACGAGTTCCTGGCGCAGCTGCACAAGCACCGCGCGCACCAGCTGGAGCAGCTGGCGCGGGAGGCGGCGCTCGTGCGCAAGGACATGGACCACGTCGTCACCGTGCTCCGGGACCTCAAGCAAGGTCAGCCGGCTCGTGTGCCATGGGAAAACTTTACATTTTCACAACTCTGAGAATATAAGGTCCTAATTGATTAGGTGATTTCCTTTTAAAGGGGTGATATATAAGTTAAATACATTCACTTAAGCTAAGAATTAAATAGAGATAACAAATTATTTGTAATTAACATAGTAGTAGCAAGACGAAAACTGTTCCGTGAACGGCGAACATTAAGAAAAAAATAAAATGGTTGTAAACATTTGAATTATAGCTTAAATGACTCCTTATCACTTACACATTGACCACTTAAAAGGAAATTACCTAATAAATTAGGACGTTGTATAAATAAATGGATACGACGGACCGATAGAAGATACATGTGCAGTTGATAGTGCCACATGAGTTAGTGTAGTGAATTGTTACAATCGAAAAATATAGTGATAAGTGCTGACTGAGAACATGAATAAAGTGTCGTCATTATAATACTAGGAACTAAGAATAGTTATTGGACGTATTCTAAGTACCTATTGTGATAACGTAGTAATTTAGGTTAAAATTATATTACTCATTAGTCTAGATTGTAATTAAAATAAAGTATTGTCATGATACTTTATAATACTATATAAAAAAAATGATAGTGCAGTGTTATCTTACTAATATTACAAACGCGAAAGTTTGTATAAGGATGGATGGATGGATGGATGTTACTCTTTCACGTAAAAACTAAGGATAACATACTATATCCATTTTAATATTTAAAAAAATGGGCAATTACGAAGCGGTAATAGGGTATTTGACACTGATGGAAATAAAATATGAAACTTTGCTATAATGATAGAATGTATTTTATTAGAAATTTTGGTATTTTTGAAAATAATAATAATAACTCGTAAATACATTTAATTCGATAAACAAATTCATAATTTTTAATCTATGTGTCACGTGACTCGAAACACCAATGACTGCGTGACGTCACTACTCAGACGATTGATTGTCAATTTGCAGTCACTGTGACACATGACACAAAATAAATCGATGAATTTGTTGATATTTCGGAAGCAAGTTGCAACCACTTTCTCCGTATTTCAGTTCAATTTTCGAAGTATTGGTATACTACGCACTAATGTTATGATTTACAAAATAGTTTCCTTTGTTTACAATAGTTCTGTTGCGTAATGACGTCATAAAATGGCGATCATCATTATCGCGCCTTTTGGCACGACCTTTAAAATTTGAATTTTAAACAGCTATTATTTAATCAATAGGTACACAAAAAATTGCAAAATATTTTTTTTAGTTAATCTATACCATATTCTTTCAATTTAGGCCCTTTGTGAAATTTTGTCAATAACCCTATTGGAAAGCGGGAACGGGATCAAAATTTCATGATTACTTTTGGCCGCGATATCCGACATCCACGCGGGCGAAGCCGCGGGTATCAGCTAGTTGTATTATAAAAAGTAAAAAATCCATGAGGCTGGGTGCCAGCAAGGAACCAAGTGTCCATTATTGAATACTGTGAAATGTAAATGAAAACCGTTCCTCTGTGGCGTAGGTGCGGCCGGCTTGGCTCGGCTGCCCTTGGCGGGCGGCGCGGGCGGCGCGGGCGGCGCGGGCGGCGCGGGCGGCGCGGCCGAGTGCGCGCCGGAGCAGGACGCGGGCGACGCCGTGCGCGCGCTGCGCCGGGAGCTGGCCGACCTGGCCGGCAGCGTCGGCGACGCGGCCGCGCACACTGACGGTCGGTTCACACTCGCTAGTCACTCGTCATATCGTCCTGCGGGCCAGGGTCAGTTCTCACACAGAGGAGAAGCAAATACGAACCATCAGTTCAAGTTTTTTAACGATGTATGAAAACTGTTTAATTGTGTTCAGTACAACTGTCTATTACATGTTCAAATTCTACCAAACTGGACTCACAGTATACAATTCTTGCCTAAGCGTTTGATCAGGTATATCACACAAAAATGTTTAAGTTAACTACGCTTTTCTTTGAAACATGCAATATTAATAGTTCAAATGACATATTGGAACTGCTAGGAACTGTTATGTATTTTTGGGGGTATAAATTACAGTTTCATTCAGAGTATAAGTCGTGAGGTTCCGCAGGGGTCAGTTCTAGGTCCTCTCCTTTTGAATTTATCATCCTATGTGGTCTGCAATTGGCATTAACGTCATCTGCAACTTGCTCCAACGCTACGGTTTTGCTTGCAAATATAAATGATCAATTCGGTAAACAAATTTGTCACAATTTCCCTTGAACATTAAGAGTTTATCGTGAGTCGTCGCTAATTCCCCATAGTATGCGGCGATATGGTTGTAGGGAGCAGCCTGGGCGGCGGCTCGGAGGAGGAGAGCTTCGCGGGCGGCGGCGCGCCCGGCGGGGACGCGCTGGCCGCGCGCTGGAGGCGCCTGCACGCGCACTTCGATGACTTCGTGCAGGTAACACTACTGTATACAATTATAGTAGTACTGTAGCCACGACTTGATGGACGGACCAATAACTTCCACGGACATCCATCTAGCCTTGTTTCAAACAACGTTGGGTTCTGCTTCCAGTCTAACCAGATACAGTTTAACATAGCATAACATTACGCCTGTATTCCCCGAAGAAGTAGGCAGAGGTGTACACAGTCGTACACCCAGATTTCCCCAATGCTGTTATTAATTAAGTCCCGTGTAATAGGTGGCGAGCGTCAGTGGCGTGCCTAGGGTTTCAAAATAAGGCAAGCCCAATAAAATTTTAACCGATTTCAAAAAAAGAAAGTTCAGTTTTGGACTGAGTATGTAGGTACCTACGTATGTATCATCGCAATTATCTCATAAACTACTGGTTAGGTACAATAAATTAAAAGTGAATTCATCCGTCTTCTTCTCGGCCCCGGTTTGTCACTTTCCTGATGCTGCATATGCTTTTCTAAAACGACATCGTATTTTGAAATTAACGAGACCAGTTCTAAAAAATTGCCTTTATATAATGAAGTTTTGGACTCATCATGTCCTCTTAAAGGAAGTTCCTGTTGTGCTAAATGACAAACATCATCATCAACGCGCGTGTTATATTTTGAAATTTCCTCAGATAACTGGCGTGATATAGATGTCTCAATTCACCAAAATTACTCAAAGAAACCATTGCACACAGGTGTTTATGGGAATTTTCGTGCCTTCTAATGGCGCCAGATATGTTATTTAAATCATTATAACCAGATGTATTCGGAATCTTCATTCGAAAAAAATATGCAGCACCAGCAATACAACTTATTAGTGTGCGAACAGCCAACAATCCAACTAGTTTTATACACTGATCTATTAAATTTTCGTTTATGCGATTTACTAGTCTAAGAAATACACAGATTAGGCGTCGGTTTTAATGAAGAAATAACTGTTTTTTCTGAGCAAAGTTTAAAGATTTTACCTTATCTTCGCCAATCAAAACTTGAACGCATTTTAAATCCTCACAAGGTACAATTACCTCCATTGTAAGTCACCAAAACAATTGTATCACTGAGAAAATCTAAGAAAACACACAAAAAACTTTAACAACAAAACTTTTCCCACTCAAGCAAATGAAACTGAAGTCAGTTGCACTCGGTACTTAACGGAGAGTTGCAGTGTTGTCATTTAGGCAAAAAAAGTCGCCAGGTATATGAAAAATCTAGCTAAATGTCGCAATAGGGTATATGATACTGATGGAAATAAAATATGAAACTTAGCTATAATGATAGAATGTATTTTATTTGACTCTTTGGTATTTTTGAAAATAATATTAATAACTCGTAAATACATTTAATTCGATAAACAAATTCATAATTTTTAATCTATGTGTCACGTGACTCGAAACTATTAATTATTTTAAAAAGTCGCTAGTTTTTATTGTTGCTAAATTTAAAAAAAAGTCTCCAAACTCGGTAAAAATCTCCAAGATCTCACAACGTCGCTAAAACGGCAACACTGCAGAGTTGGCAAGGTGTGCATACGCGTGCAACTTCATACGCATGCACGGCTTAAATCTTCCATACTGATCGATTTGTAGACGCACAAGGTATATACTCGTCATACGGCACATCGCTATAAGTGCGAAAGTGACAGAGATAGTATTTGAAAGCCCGGTACGTGTAAGCGAGATAGCTATATGTAGATGCTGCAAATGCGAAACTCTGCGCGCGAACAATCGCGATGTGTAGTAGTGCGGCATAGGTAGATACTTTGTGTTATTTTGATAAGAATTAAGCGCGCGAACTTTTAAATAGTTCGGGTTTGATATTGATTCTCTATTTAGCATTTTAGTAAGGCATAAAGGCTTTTGGGCTTATATGAAGGTACCGCCACTGGCGAGCGTATAATCTACCGGGCACAATTCCGTACTCCGGACTGCTACTGAGAATATCCTAACAAAAATCCAATAATACTTTTCATGACTTGGGAATCGAACCCAAGACCTTATGCTCGACAGTCGCGCTTGGGTTTGCTAGAACAACGAGGCAGCTTAACACCAGTATTGTTCATGGAGCGACTGCCTATCTGACCTCCACAACCCAGTTACTGGGTAACACGATACCTCGTGGTAAGATTGGGTGCAGGGTGTCATAGTATCAGTAATGCAAACCTTCATATATATTCATCCTCTGCTCTGGTACGACAAGGTCAACATATTTTTTAAATTGTCTTTTATTAATTGTTTGGTGTCGTTAATAAATGATGCTCACCCATCCACAGAGCAGCCAGTAAACGCAGCTTACCCTATATGAACCGATCCGATCCGCTGTTAGGTACTTAGCTACGGCTACGAGCCCCTAACAGGAAGCAATTTATACAAGTACTTATCGCCGGATGGCATGTCGGGTAATATTGCCAGGTGTCATGAGGGTAATATTGCCAGGTGTCATGTAGGGTAATATTGCCAGGTGTCATGTAGGGTAATATTGCCAGGTGTCATGTCGGGTAATATTGCCAGGTGTCATGAGGGTAATATTGCCAGGTGTCATGAGGGTAATATTGCCAGGTGTCATGTCGGGTAATATTGCCAGGTGTCATGAGGATAATATTGCCAGGTGTCATGTCGGGTAATATTGCCAGGTGTCATGTAGGGTAATATTGCCAGGTGTCATGAGGGTAATATTGCCAGGTGTCATGAGGGTAATATTGCCAGGTGTCATGTCGGGTAATATTGCCAGGTGTCATGAGGATAATATTGCCAGGTGTCATGTCGGGTAATATTGCCAGGTGTCATGTCGGGTAATATTGCCAGGTTACGTGTCGGGTAATATTGCCAGGTTACGTGCGGGTAATATTGCCAGGTTACGTGTCGGGTAATATTGCCAGGTGTCATGTCGGGTAATATTGCCAGGTGTCATGAGGGTAATATTGCCAGGTGTCATGAGGGTAATATTGCCAGATGTCATGTCGGGTAATATTGCCAGGTTACGTGTCGGGTAATATTGCCAGGTGTCATGTCGGGTAATATTGCCAGGTTACGTGTCGGGTAATATTGCCAGGTTACGTGCGGGTAATATTGCCAGGTTACGTGTCGGGTAATATTGCCAGGAGTCTTGTCGGGTAATATTGCCAAGTGTCATGTCGGGTAATATTGCCAGGTGACGTGTCGGGTAATATTGCCAGGTGTCATGAGGGTAATATTGCCAGGTGACGTGTCGGGTAATATTGCCAGGTGACGTGTCGGGTAATATTGCCAGGTGTCATGTCGGGTAATATTGCCAGGTGTCATGAGGGTAATATTGCCAGGTGTCATGAGGGTAAAATTGCCAGATGTCATGTCGGGTAATATTGCCAGGTTACGTGTCGGGTAATATTGCCAGGTGTCATGTCGGGTAATATTGCCAGGTTACGTGTCGGGTAATATTGCCAGGTTACGTGCGGGTAATATTGCCAGGTTACGTGTCGGGTAATATTGCCAGGAGTCTTATCGGGTAATATTGCCAAGTGTCATGTCGGGTAATATTGCCAGGTGACGTGTCGGGTAATATTGCCAGGTGACGTGTCGGGTAATATTGCCAGGTTACGCGTCGGGTAATATTGCCAGGTGACGTGTCGGGTAATATTGTCAGGTGTCATGAGGGTAATATTGCCAGGTGTCATGAGGGTTATATTGCCATGTGTCATGTCGGGTAGTATTGCCAGGTGTCATGAGGGTAATATTGCCAGGTGACGTGTCGGGTAATATTGCCAGGTTACGCGTCGGGTAATATTGCCAGGTGACGTGTCGGGTAATATTCCCAGGTGTCATGAGGGTAATATTACCATGTGTCATGTCGGGTAGTATTGCCAGGTGTCATGACGGTAATATTGCCAGGTGACGTGTCGGGTAATATTGCCAGGAGTCTTGTCGGGTAACATTGCCAAGTGTCATGTCGGGTAATATTGCCAGGTGACGTGTCGGGTAATATTGCCAGGTGACGTGTCGGGTAATATTGCCAGGTTACGCGTCGGGTAATATTGCCAGGTGACGTGTCGGGTAATATTGCCAGGTGTCATGAGGGTAATATTGCCAGGTGTCATGAGGGTAATATTGCCAGGTGTCATGAGGGTAATATTGCCAGGTGTCATGTCGGGTAATATTGCCAGGTTACGTGTCGGGTAATATTGCCAGGTGTCATGAGGGTAATATTGCCAGGTGTCATGTCGGGTAATATTGCCAGGTTACGTGTCGGGTAATATTGCCAGGTGTCATGTCGGGTAATATTGCCAGGTTACGTGTCGGGTAATATTGCCAGGTGACGTGTCGGGTAATATTGCCAGGTGTCATGTCGGGTAATATTGCCAGGTTACGCGTTGGGTAATATTGCCAGGTGACGTGTCGGGTAATATTGCCAGTTGTCATGTCGGGTAATACTGCCAGTAGACAACTCGGGTAATTAAAGATAAATCTTTGAAAAGCATTAACGCATGCTTAGCGAACTCTCAAGTTACAATATTAAATGGAAAATGAATACGGTCGCGAACAGGATTCGAACCTGCGCCTCCCGTATTAATATTCCAGGCCCTCTGACCACTGAGCCATCTCGACCTCTGCTCACCACCGCGAATTCTTCATCAATATTTTAACACGTCTTATGGCGACGTTATTGCAATCAATTCAGTACCTATACAGGTGACCGAACCGACACGACCAACTTTGCAGCTAATACAATGTCGTAAAGAATGCAATTACCTTAATAACTCGGGTAATATTGCCAGGTGATAATTTTTGCTGTGATTTACCATTTGTGTGATTTAATAGTGTTAGATAAAATACGACAAATAAACGTTTCCATTATTAAAAAATGTTTTGTCGACATATTAACATTAATGTGGGTTATCAAATTGTTCGGCAACTTCGCCAGTGAGCCGCCTGCCGCCTGCGCGAGCGTATTGCTTAGATTCGCCGTACAAAAAAAGAAATTTATACGCCATTTTAATTCCAATATATATATATAAGTGCTTTCTTTTTGTTTCTGCGCCACCCGAAGGTTGACTGGCAGAGAATGCCTAAAGCATTAAGTCCGCCTCTGTACAATTATTGTGCATAAAGAATAAAATTAATAAATAAGTGTTGTTGGGATTTTCTATTACGAAGTTCTCATTAGCAGCCAGGAGTTTGAAATTGTGCCCGGTAGATGGTAATAGGCTCACCACCTATTACATTGGACTTAATAACAGCATTGGTGAAACGTGGGTGTACCATTGTGTACAACACCTCTGCCTACCTCTTCGGGGAATACAGGCGTGCTATGTTATGTTATGCAAAATGTAATTTAGTGTAACTTTTTTTTTCGTCGCACGACACTTGTATAACGTAGTATAAGACGTGTACGTACAGTAGTACGTACGACCTCTGATCCTCAACGTGTATTGATCATTAGGTCAATACACGTGTCGGTCATTGCTACTCTCGTCTAAAGGCTCGGGTAGCAATTCAATTGACAATAAGTCAAAGCGCACTTGGATCATAATGTAGTATTATACGAGGGGCGTTCAATGTATTCTCGGTATCGGTATGAAAAAAATACTTAATTCAAATAAATTTATTTTTATTTTTCAATATAATCCCCCATAACCTCAATGCATTTGTTACATCTCGAAATTAATTTTTCAATACCCTGTAAAAAATAACTTTCCTCCTTCTCTGAAAAATGCGCATTTATGGCCGCCTTAAGCTCTTCATCGTTAGAAAATCGTTTTCCCCGAAGATCTTTTTTCAAATCAGGGAACAAATAATAATCGCTAGGGGGTAAGTCTGGACTATAGGGTGGGTGGTTTATTTCTTCGAAACCACAATCTCGCACAGCAGCCTTGGCAACACGCGCCGTGTGGACTGGGGCGTTGTCGTGAAGAAGCAACACACCGGCGGTCAGTTTACCCCGTCTTTTTTCTTTAATTGCCTCCCGTAAATTTCTCATAGTGGATGTTTAGGATGCTGCGTTTATGGTTTCACCTTTTTTTGTGTACTCCATCAACAAAATTCCCTTTGAGTCCCATAACATCGTGGCCATGACTTTTCCGGCAGACGGAACGACTTTGAATTTCTTAGGGGGGGCACTACCCTTCTTGTGCCACTGCATGGACTCCTGATTACTTTCAGGGTCATAATGGTGAACCCACGTTTCATCTCCAGTAACAATTCGATCGAAAATACTTGATGGATCTTCACCACAGAGCTCTAAAAACTCTCTACAGCACTCGATTCGCACTTGTTTTTGAGGCGCCGTGAGCATTCGCGGCACCCATCTTGCACTGACTTTTGAGAGGTTAAGGAGGTCATGAAGAATAGTGTGTACAGTACCAACGGAGAGGTGGGTCATCTCTGCTATAATTTTGACCTTCATTCGGGCATCCCCCAGTATTAACTTCTCAACTTTTTTCACTTTTTCTTCCGTAGAGGCAGTACCGGGCCGCGCGAGCGAGTGTCATCTTCAATACTCTCTCTGCCCCTTTTAAATTCACTTGACCACTTTTGTACTGTCGATAACGAAGGTGCAGAATCTTGGTAAACAGCCACCATCTCTTCGTGAATAGTTTTTTGACTTTTTCCTTGTTTGGTAAGGAATTTAATCACAGCGCGGTGCTCGATTTTCTTCGACATTGTCACGTTAGCCATTCCAGTTGTCGTTGACTAAGGGTAACTAGCAAACTAATGATCAGAACTATATGAGATTTCATATTTATACCCTCAGATAATGTCATTACTTAATTAATTAGTCAAATTACCTACATCATTATTAAATCACCCCCATACCGAGAATACATTGAACGCCCCTCGTATGTTTGCCTATTCACAAAATGATATACAACAGGAAGGACAGTTCCGAATGGACCGTTCAAGTTTACAATGTCCAATTCCCGAAATGGCCAACTACCAAAATATTTTTATTAATGTAACTTTGTTCAATAACTTTGCAGAGCTCTTTTTTAACTGGACGTTTTGTGAATTAGACATACTATATCTGTTCTTTTGTGCTGCTGGATATGACTAATTTATGCTTTGTAACTGGAATCTTTCCCAAAGCTTAGTGCTCTTTAATTACGCCTGTGTTGCCAGACAAGGTCTCTCAACTCAGATTGCTGTTACAGCGCTGACCTCTGAAATTGTTGGTAAGGTAGATAGGGGATATAAATGCTTAACAGTGTTCATAGACCTCAAAAAAGCTTTCGACACCGTTTCTGTTCCTATCCTTGTGCAAAGGCTTGAGGGTATAGGTATAAGAGGCACGGCTCTTTCTCTCTTTGATAGCTATCTTCGTAATAGGAGGCAACAGGTTAGAATTGGGGATACGTATAGCGATGAAGAAAGCGTTGTTTGTGGCGTCCCACAAGGGAGTATAGTTGGTCCAACGCTGTTCCTGATATATATCAACCAAGTTTGTAATTTCCGGAACAGTGGTGGTAAAATTTTTTCCTACGTGGACGACACGGCTATTGTCTACTTTGGCGAGACTTGGGAAATCGTACGCCGTACGAACAATACCAATCTGATCGGGTCGAAACGTGCGGTTCAGATTAAGACCTGATTAGTTTTGTCCGTGCGCTATCGGCGTGTCAGTGATTAATTGTCTGGTGTGTAGTATGTACAATGCATGTCGTCCCGTTGTGTCGCAGTGCTACTTCGCCCACCGCGCGGACGAGCTGTACTTCCCCGGGTCGTCGGCCGCCACCCCCGCCACCCCCGCGCCGCCCGCCTTCGCGCCGGAATCGCCGTGCGCCGCGCCCGCCACGCCGGCCGGCGCCGGCGCGGGCCCGGCGGATGCCGACGCCGTGCCGCAGGCGCCGGCCGACGAGGCGCACGGCGGCGACCAGCGCGCGCCGGACCGCGAGCCCGGCGCGGCCGAGCCGGCGCCGGCGGCCGGCGAGCCCGGCGACGTGACGCGCGCGGCGCTGCGGCCGCGCGGCCTGGACGCGTTCCGCGAGGACCTGCTGGCCTTCACCCGCTACCGCGCGCTGCGGCCGCTGGCCACGCTGTCGTACTGCTCGGACGCCATCAACTACTCCACCATCGTGTCCACCATCGAGTTCGACAAGGACGAGGAGTTCTTCGCCATCGCCGGCGTGACCAAGCGCATCAAGGTGTTCGAGTACGAGAGCGTGGTGCGCGACGCCGTGGACGTGCACTACCCGTGCGCGGAGATGCAGTGCTCGCACAAGATCTCGTGCGTGTCGTGGAACGCGTACCACAAGAACGTGATCGCGTCGTCGGACTACGAGGGCACGGTGAGCGTGTGGGACGCGGCCACGGGCACGCGCACGCGCGCGCTGCACGAGCACGACAAGCGCTGCTGGTCCGTGCACTTCAACCGCGCCGACGTGCGCCTGCTGGCCTCGGGCTCGGACGACGCGCGCGTCAAGCTGTGGGCGCTCAACGCCGAGCGCTCCGTGGCCACGCTGGAGGCCAAGTTCAACGTGTGCTGCGTGCGCTTCAACCCGCGCTCGTCGTGCCACCTGGCCTTCGGCTCGGCCGACCACTGCGTGCACTACTACGACCTGCGCGCGCCGCGCCAGCCGCTGGCCGTGTTCCGCGACCACCGCAAGGCCGTGTCCTACGTCAAGTTCCTGGACGCGCGCACGCTGGTGTCGGCCTCCACGGACTCGGCGCTCAAGCTGTGGCGCGTGGAGTCCCCGCGCTGCGTGCGCTCCTTCACGGGCCACGCCAACGAGAAGAACTTCGTGGGGCTGGCCACGGACGGCCGCTACGTGGCCTGCGGCAGCGAGAACAACGCGCTCTACGTGTACTACTCGGGCCTGTCGCGGCCGCTGCTGGCCTACCGGTTCGACGCCGTGCGGGGCTTCCTGGAGCGGGAGCGCCGGGACGAGGAGCCGTCCGAGTTCGTGTCCGCCGTCTGCTGGCGCCGCCGCCACGACACGCACGTGCTGCTGGCCGCCAACTCGCAGGGCACCATCAAGGTGCTCGAGCTCGTCTGAGCACCGCCCACCGGCACCAGCACCAGCACCGGCCAGTTCGTGTCCGCCGTCTGCTGGCGCCGCCGCCACGACACGCACGTGCTGCTGGCCGCCAACTCGCAGGGCACCATCAAGGTGCTCGAGCTCGTCTGAGCACCGCCCACCGGCACCAGCACCAGCACCGGCCAGTTCGTGTCCGCCGTCTGCTGGCGCCGCCGCCACGACACGCACGTGCTGCTGGCCGCCAACTCGCAGGGCACCATCAAGGTGCTCGAGCTCGTCTGAGCACCGCCCACCGGCACCAGCACCAGCACCGGCCAGTTCGTGTCCGCCGTCTGCTGGCGCCGCCGCCACGACACGCACGTGCTGCTGGCCGCCAACTCGCAGGGCACCATCAAGGTGCTCGAGCTCGTCTGAGCACCGCCCACCGGCACCAGCACCAGCACCGGCCAGTTCGTGTCCGCCGTCTGCTGGCGCCGCCGCCACGACACGCACGTGCTGCTGGCCGCCAACTCGCAGGGCACCATCAAGGTGCTCGAGCTCGTCTGAGCACCGCCCACCGGCACCAGCACCAGCACCGGCCAGTTCGTGTCCGCCGTCTGCTGGCGCCGCCGCCACGACACGCACGTGCTGCTGGCCGCCAACTCGCAGGGCACCATCAAGGTGCTCGAGCTCGTCTGAGCACCGCCCACCGGCACCAGCACCAGCACCGGCCAGTTCGTGTCCGCCGTCTGCTGGCGCCGCCGCCACGACACGCACGTGCTGCTGGCCGCCAACTCGCAGGGCACCATCAAGGTGCTCGAGCTCGTCTGAGCACCGCCCACCGGCACCAGCACCAGCACCGGCCAGTTCGTGTCCGCCGTCTGCTGGCGCCGCCGCCACGACACGCACGTGCTGCTGGCCGCCAACTCGCAGGGCACCATCAAGGTGCTCGAGCTCGTCTGAGCACCGCCCACCGGCACCAGCACCAGCACCACCAGTACTCTGTCATGTGCTCAAATGTCTACTTTAAGCAATGTTTGTTGACTATAACTTACCTGTTTGTTACATTAAGTCTTGTATTAATAAATCAATCTCACTGATAAGCTCCGCCCCTTTCAAAATGGCGCCTGAACACTTGTCAATTTTATACATTTTAGCATCTCAAATAATTTCAGTGTCAGTTATTATTACGAGCCTTAAATAATCGTAACGAAACGTGTCCCACGTGGGCGCCATTACCTGCGATTCGAACTAGCGCCTGTAAAATATAAACCAAGTATTTTAGAACTGTTCCATAATATTTATGTTGAAGAACGAATCCCTGATAGTGTTCCAATGTAACTAACGGACTGAATACTTGTATGTAACATATTGTAATGATAATGAAAAGATGAACACAAACGTTGACGTAGTCAGCGAGACGTTGATGACGTCATCATGTCCGACGTCCAATATCCAGGACTTTTGATAGGCCGCGTGTACTTGTGTGTGTAAGTAAACACACAATGCACACACGCACAGTGTTGCAGAGTATGTGACAAATGATGGACACTTGTAAAGTGCGTGATCATTATGTAATGTGTTCCACTAGTACATATACCACAGTGTAGTGTTCATGCAGTTGTACATAGCGTTCGGTATCAGGTGAGTGTTCTCAATGTAATATAAATAATCAATTAGTTATCGGTGGAGTACTTTTTCGAGAAAATATATATTTTATTCAATTGTAAATATTATGAACTCCTATTAAATGTCAAATATTAAAGTCCCGAGTTGTACAAGCCAGCTCGGGCCCAATCGCTCGTATCGAACAACTGCATGAATCGGGTGACACTGTGTTTAAGCTAAGTGTATCGTGTATATTAGTTAGTGTAAGTCTCGTTCCGATCCAGTGATACGACTGTGCCAAGCTGTATGTATATGTGTGATAGCATAGCTCGTGTATGTGTGTGTGTGTGTCAGGCAACATAAAGTGACCCTTAACACTCCCACCGTGCGTTTTATTTACATCAACATTCCCCTGCTTCAATATAAGATATTCCTACCGACCGAATTTCGGTCACGGCCACCTATCTCCACGGAGATTAGCCAAGTACGCAGGAGATGTTATAGTGCACTAGTGTATGCGCAAACACAGGTGCACTCCCTCTTCCTTCACTCTCATATCCGACGGGACGGCAATCTGACACGACCGGAGAGAGATCAGGCGCAGGACCACACGCTGCCCCGTGCTTGTGTGAACCTTCTAGGTTCTAGGCAGTCCCATTTATGACCATAGGAGTATGCCTATAAATGAGTTTATACGTGATGTACATTATATGAAACTACAAAATATAATAAACAGTTTATTTGAAAATATATCCATAATCTATGATGAACTTACAGTCTGATACCGACAAGTATAGAGATGACGATCCGAGTGCGCGCACACTGGCGCACGCCACGTCATGGACTATCTCCAGCAACGACAATCCAACGATATTATTTCCTACTCGTTACTTACAATACTGTGCCAACAATAAAAGATCTGTTTCAATGCAGCTGCTTTGACACCACGGGTCAAGCAACACTGGTTATCGAAGTGTGTCCACGTTACCATCACGAAACTTCCGAGACAAAATTAACAAATATTACAAACAATAATAGACTTACATGTACTTATAATAAAGTTCACATTCAGTTGTTCGTTCGTTATACGACTTTTTTTAGCTGAGTAACGTGAAAAACAAGATATGAAGCCGCTCCTTATAGTATAACACTGCTCATATACAAAACGTCTAACATACCAGGATACCTTATAGTGTACAGTCTTATTACTTAAATGCAAAATATTCACGTATGACTAACATCTAGTATCCGCCGGAACTATTTTGTTAAGGGCCACATTTATAAAGGCAATGTTTTGGGCTCATGTGCGCTACAGACACTAAACAAAGCAGTAAACATAATAGGCATGATGACAGTATTAAAGAAACAAAGAATAAATGGTTTTACAGATAAATATAGGCACAACGAGAATCTAAAAAATTACTTAGTTTTATTAAATACATGCATTAAGATTAATAAGATTTTCAATAAAATAAAAATCTAAAATGGTGCAATCGGCCATGTTAACTGAAACGTCAATCACAGCAAATGACGTCACGTCTCAGTCAAATGTCAATCATCGCCGTATATTATGGCTTCAACCTACATATGTCAAATATGCTGAGGCATGACGTCAAAACGGCGCCATGACACCCAGCAGCGTTTTCGCGGTTAAACAAGATAGATTAAATGCAATAATTTGCATTAAAACTTAGTTACATGCTGAAATAATGTGTTTTTTGGATATAGTAGACGCGTACCTATATTATAAAAGGATATTTCAAAATCAGTCATAATGCCAGTTGTATTAGTGGACGCTACAAACGTCCACCCTGTCCATGGGGCAATCCTTAAAAGTTGATTTATTATTACTATAACGTGAAAGAGGCACGGAGTCGACGACGATTATTGACACAGAGACAGTTGGAACACCCAAGAATTAAATAATAATTATAGTGCTAGTATTTTCGAATACTTATACAATATTAAAGAATGCATTTTGAACACACTAGTGTCAGAGAACAAATAAGTCTAGAAGATACCACATCAGTAGAGAAGCTCACATAACAATGTATGGTATATGAATAAAAACTGTATCATAATGACTCTACGACTTTATCTAAGATTAATTAGTCGGTGTTAAAAGTCGTTAACCATAAACATAATCCTCGTTAATACAAAAAGAGTCTGATCTCATATTGAGTGACAAATTGGTCTAATGGCGTAAAGCCCTGGGTTCAATTCCCGGGTCAGGCAGTAGCAGCCCGCAGTTTGGATTCGCATCAGTGTAATGTATATATACAACAGTACTCTTCTGCCTACCTGCTTTTACAGGATACAGGCGTGATACTATGATATCTGTTAGATATGTTCACGATTTTCTGTTGAATTAACTTTATAAATGATTTACGGCAGTGTTAGTCGTAAGTGGTGGCAGTGACCGTAAAGTTGTGTGCACATCGTTTGTCATGATATGGACACCATGTGACGAGGAAAGTTTTGTGTATGAATGTAGATATGATAGCGAGCTACACGAGTAGGGGAAGACAGAGGAAACGATGGATGGATAGACAAGCAGTGACTGCCGTGATGACCACCGACGGAAATGTATGGAAGATAAACACATCGGTGCAGGGGTGATGGTGATCGTAAGCTTGTGATGTTGCCAATGTCGAGGTTGAAAAGGACGATGTGAGGGTTGTTTAAACTGACATAGCATCACGCCTGTATTCCCCGAGGGGGTAGGCAGAGGTGTACACAATTGTACACCCACATTTCACCAATGTCAAATTATTAAGTCCCATGTAATAGGTGGTGAGCCTATTGCCATGTGCCGGGCACAATTCCAAACTCTGGGCCACTAGACCAACGAGGCAGTTGAATCTGAACTGAAACTGACGGTAATGTTATAAGATATTGACCGGAATTTATTATGTAGTGATGAAACATACTGAAACAATACAAGGCCGCACAGATATGGTCGAGTCATACATTACAACATAGAACGTTACACTATACACGTGTCGTATATATTAACTGTGCACGTCCGAAGTTGTGACGCTCTGGTCACTTTTACGATAACATGCTCTTACTCACTCCCGCTAATACATCCGTCTCGCTCGCTAGAACAGTCGGCGCCATCAATGTCTCGCGCTCATCTTGATGCCAACACATTTAAATACTTAGCACGTTAACACTATTGTATAGCTGTACAACCATTTCGAGTCCAAGTTCAGACATGCACAGTCACCACTAAACCTTATGTATATGACAGTAAGTGAACCAGTACAACAGTTCATAGTGCGCCGCACAGCTCCAGCAGTGGGGGGGGGGGGGCTGTGTGATGTATCCTCCATTGTTCTTACCATGTGGTTGATGAACAACCTAGTGTCCGAGTGTAGACACAACAGTCAGCACACTGACCGTGCCCCGGTCCCCGGTCACCCGTGCGGCTCATGTTACATTTGTGCTTTAATCTCGTAAAGTTTCCCTTCCTATAACATATCACATCAGTAATCAAAAGGCCTCTATATGATATACAAAACACTCACAATGAGATTTTCAGACAGATTTTAATTTACTGACAACATTTCTTCCTGTAGTAATATTATTAATCCCATTTAGCATTCCCATTTAGGCAGAGATTACTGATTTCTACCTTTTTCTATTCTGACGCACACATTTCACGTCATCTATGTTCATTAAACTGTTCAGTAAGATTTGAATTGTTTATTGCTTCGATTCACAATCCATGAAGAGGACGAGATAATATTGTACATATTGGTTCTGTTCACATTTTGAACAGGACACGGGCGGCGAGAACAAGTTTGACACCGGTTGGGTTTTCAACACAAAACAAACAAAGTATAACTCTGTCAGTACCCTGTATAACACACACACGTACACAGCACGCGGCACGCACACATAGTCCACATCAGCACACACACACACACGCGCGCGCCGGTCCGTCAGTGTATCGCAGTGCACGTGACGTCACGCGGTCACACGTTCGCGTGCGGGTTGAACAGGCGGCGGCCGGGGGGGCGGGGCGTGCGGGGGGCGGCGCCAGTGTCGAGTGACGTCACCGAGGACGACGACGACGATGACGACACCGGGTGCCGCGCCGCGAACCGCCGCGTGACATCAGAGTAGCGCGGCGAGCGCGCGCCGCCCGCCCCCCTCGCCGCCGCCGCCCCCCGCGCGCTCGCCCCCGTCGCCGCCGCCCCCGCCCCCGCCCCCGCCGCCGCCTGCGAGCGCAGGGAGCGCCGCGCTGACGACGTCTGACCTGAAGGACCAACATTTATTGTTACATACTACATTTTACTTCCAACAGTTGCTCGTAGAACGACTCTGTTCTGTACGAAGTAGTTTTATTTATTCGAAACGTTAAAGAGCACGCGACACGAAATATAATACCTTGTAGACAGCATATAATAAAAAAAAACTGAGAATGACATCTAAGCTGTATAACAAATTACCGAATCCGATATTAAATAATAATAAAAATATAATGTTTTTAAAAAGCAAGTATCTATTCCGATTTATTATAAAATTACAATATAATGTTGACATATATAGAATTTTTTTATTTGTATCATTTTTTATTCTATGTTGCACGCCTAAATTGTCAGAACATAGTGAACTGCGCATTCACACAACATTTTGTAATGTGATTTAAATGTACTATGTTCAGCAATAAATATATTGATTGATTGAGCTTATTACGCACGCGTGCTTTTCACATAAAATAGCTCCGTGCGCCATTTTAAAACAAAATCCTGATGTCGCATGCAATAGCACACGTGACACGCACCGTTAACGACGACATCGGCGCCGGCGCGCGGCCGCTCGGAGTCCTCGTCCGCAGTGACGTCACGGGGGGGCGGGCGGCGGCCGCGGGACGACGCGCCGCGCAGGGGCTCCTCCTTACTGAACAGCGAGTTGCGCCGCGCGCCCCCCACACCCGCCGCCCCCGCCGCCCCCGCCGCCGAGCGCTGCTTGCTCTTTATAGCGCCTGACACACACACACACACACGAACATGTAGCGACATTATAGCGATAAAATTAACACATGAATCGGCAAATCATGTGAAATCTTTCTTGCTGGGATCGGAAGGAAGTTGGGTTGTGGTACTTCCTCTGTTGCCCCACCGGTGGTCATCTCCCAGTATATGATGACACCTTATCACCAGCTTACTCGTCAGTTATATTACATCTTAGATTTATCAAAGGCGTTTGACACTATCTCTATACTTTTCTTGTATCAAAGCTGAAAAAGTAAGAGTGAGGGGAATAGCTTTAAAAATGTATAAAGATTATTAAACTTGCCGCGCGCACTGCGTTAAGATAGGTGATAATATTAACGTAAATGAATCGCTCATGTATGGGGTGCCACAAGGCAGTATATTGGGGCTCCGCCACTTCCAAATCTATGTGCACCAACTGTCAGTTAAAGTTACAAATTGACTACTTGCGGAAGATACCGCGTCTATAGTATCTGTTATGCAGATTGATTGGAAACTAGAAGCGTCGCTGAAAATGAGTTAAAGGCTCGAGATGCAGTGCAGGTAGCGCTACGACGCCGTGCTTGTGTAGGGGCGCTAGGCACCTGAGCGGGGGCGCTAGGCACCTGAGCGGGGGCGCTAGGCACCTGAGCGGGGGCGCTAGGCACCTGAGCGGGGGCGCTAGGCACCTGAGCGGGGGCGCTAGGCACCTGAGCGGGGGCGCTAGGCACCTGAGCGGGGGCGCTAGGCACCTGAGCGGGGGCGCTAGGCACCTGAGCGGGGGCGCTAGGCACCTGAGCGGGGGCGCTAGGCACCTGAGCGGGGGCGCTAGGCACCTGAGCGGGGGCGCTAGGCACCTGAGCGGGGGCGCTAGGCACCTGAGCGGGGGCGCTAGGCACCTGAGCGGGGGCGCTAGGCACCTGAGCGGGGGCGCTAGGCACCTGAGCGGGGGCGCTAGGCACCTGAGCGGGGGCGCTAGGCACCTGAGCGGGGGCGCTAGGTACCTGTGGCGGCGGCGGCGCGCAGGCGCGACACGTGCGCGGGCGGCAGGCGCAGCGCCCCCAGTGACGGCAGGATGTAGCGCAGGTAGCGATTGCGCAGAGAGTGCCACGAACGACCTGCGCAAAACAATCATTTTTTATATACCTAATATCCGTGTTTTAACCACTCAATAATATAAAGACATCCCCACTCTGTTTGTCAGGTGTGCTTTTATTATATATGTGTGCGTGAGCCCTGCTCCAGCAGCGCATGTGCGAAGGTAATGTAACGTAACTAGATAACAAGACTCACTTCTGCCCGTGAGCCGGGAGTACTGCTCCTGCAGCTCCCTCCACAGGCGGTTCCCGTTGACGAGAGAGGCGCGCGAGCCACTGCTGACCCACGACACGATGGCGTGGTCCTCCAGGTTCGAATACTCCTTGGCGCCCGATCCGGAGGCGCTACACACAAACGCTGAATGAGACTAGTATAGGACCGAGGACTGTGCCCTGAGGAACACCATACCTTCGTCATTTGTGAGCTAAAGTTATGGCTTTAACATTTTATTACGGCTTTATTCCTCATACATCACAGATGTATTAAAGTACATTTTAGGTGCCAGCAAATGAAGTACTTTCATTTATTAATTAACATGCTGATGTACACCATCAAACGCCTTCGTAAGCACATAATCATATCCGAATATGAATTTCTAATAAATATTACACATTTTTCGATGCTTTGAAATCTGACTGTACGTGTTTGTGTTTATCATAACTCACCGTTTACTAATAGCATGTGTGGGCACGGCGGGCCGCTTCACTGCGTTAGTGGCGAGTGGCGCGTCATCACCGTCATCTGTGAGTACCGCGGACTGCTTGTTGTCTCTCTGCGCCACGCCTAGCTTCGTCTCCCTCGCACGCGCGGCTCGCGGCTCAGTGACGTCCTTGGGTCCTGGTGCTGGTGTCTTGTCTGCTGGCTTCTCGTCCCTGTCGTCGGTGGCCGCTGGTCGCGCAGCCGCGGTGCGTGTGGCTCGTGGCGCCGGCTCGCCGGGCGCGGTTCTCGTCTCTGGCGCCTTCCTCTTCACGTGCCGCTCGGGTCTCTCTTTACTTAGTGATGTGTTCTTGGCGTCTTTGTTCTCCTTGAAATTAAAATTCTTTGTTCTGTAATTTTATTTTATTAGTCACTTAAGAGGATTGCAATTTATAACCCATTCATCCCTTGGTTAGAATTTAGCTTTCAACTGTTGAGTTAGTTTTTTGTAAAAGATAAAATGAAAAGTAAAACTTTGTCTGTAATAATATTGGCACATTATTATGTATATATATTGATGTAGACATGCACAGCTAGTGGTACGTTGTGTAGTTACCTTGTCCGTGTCAGAGGTGGAGGGGGTCGTCTCGCGGTGGGAGCGCGCGGCGCGGCGGCGCGTGGGCCGGCCCGGTGACGTGGCGGGGGCGGCGCGCGGGGGGGGCGCGGGCGCGAGGCCCAGCCGCGCCGCGAAGTGCTGCAGCGCTGCCGGCCGGCGCTCGCGCAGCGCCGCCTCCAGCTCCGCGCAGCGCTGCAGCTCCACCAGCGGGTTGATGGCGTAGAACAGCGCGCGCTTGTACTCCTCGTCCGCGTCGAAGCGCCGCAGCGCCGAGGGCCGCGCGCGCGCCACGAACCCGCGCAGCGCCGCCACGTCGCCCTCCGAGATGATCAGCTCCTTGCACACGCCGGCGTCGTCCTCGGGCGGCGCGACCGGCGCGGCCGGCGCGTCCGGCGCGGCTCGCCTCTTGCTCTTGGGCCCGGGCCTGTGTGTGCGCGCCGCGCCGTCGGTCCTGAGCGGCGCGCGCGCGTCCCCCGGCTGGGCGGCGCGGGCCGCGTGCGTCTGCTTGCCCAGCAACGAGTTGACCTCGGAGGTGTTGGTGCGCAGCTTGTGCGCGGGAGAGGTCACGAACTCGTCGGAGCTGGAGGGCAGCTTGTGCCGGCTGACGTTGATGGTGATGGCGTGCGCGCGCTCCGTGCTCGTGCCGGCGTCGCGCCGCCCGCACTGCGTGCCCGCCGAGCGCTGGGCGGGGGCGGGCGCGGGGGCGGGGGCGGGGGCGGGGGCCGGGGGCACGGGGGCCGGCGCCACTGCGGGTGCGGCCGCGGCGGACTGATATGTTTCTCTCGTGTAGATGTTGTTGTTACATCTGTATTCATGAAGGTTAAGAGTATTAGATTTTAATTATTTTTTTTCTTTTTATATAATATGGAGCCTTGTAGCTCAGAAAAAAAAATGGTTTATTCCACAGATAATTCAATAAAATTAAATAAAGATAGACAATATGAGTAGTGTTGTGTTAGTTACCCATTAACGTGTGCACAGCAGTGGCACGCGGCGGGTGCGGCGGGTGCGGCGGGTGCGGCGGGTGCGGCGGCGCC
Organism: Xylocampa areola; assembly: GCA_935421205.1. NCBI lineage: Eukaryota > Metazoa > Arthropoda > Insecta > Lepidoptera > Noctuidae > Xylocampa > Xylocampa areola. The sequence goes on along the minus strand of OW285228.1, from coordinate 39,517 downwards.
GGGCGGCGGCTCGTGCCGGCGCTCGGCGCGGACGACGGCCGACTTGCTGCGGACACACCACTACATCAAATACAATATTCCATAGCATCACGCCTATATTCCCCGAGGGGGCATACAGAGGTGTACACAGTTGTACACCCACATTTCACCTAGCCTGTTATTAAGTCCCGTGTAATAGGTGGTGTGCCTATTGCCATGAAACTTTGCAGATATTAATACCATCTTTGCAATAGCAAAAGAGGGCTATTTGTGCTATTTACAACTTGGGTCCTAGAGTCTCTATCAGAGAAAAAATTTAAGAGATCAATGTCCTGACTGTAGCCTCGCAATATATATATGGAAACTTAATGTATGTACGCAAAAACATTCAAAATTTTGTTAAATTGTCAGATTGTGTTATTTGCTGATAATGCTTCACTCTTATTTAAACTTGAACGGCAACAGCCAGTTACTGACGATGTAAATAACACTCTTTCTAGAATAGTGCACTGGTTCAGTATTAATAATTTACTTTTAAATGAGAAGAAGACTAAATGTATTAGATTTTTATTACCCAATGTTAAGCAAATAAAAACCAGTGTAGTAATAAATGATTCAAACTATATTTGTGTTGCAGAAGAGGGCTATTCGAGCAATTCATAACCTTAGTTTTAGGCACTCACTGAGGGATACATTCAAAGAAATTGGGATAATGACGGTCGCATCTCAATACATTTACGAGAATTTGATCTATGTTAGGAAACATATTAATCAGTTCTGCAAAAACAGCAACATTCATAATCTTAATACTCTCTGATGATTGTTAATGTTAAATCAATCTAATTACAGTGGTCTCATTAATCTAGCACTATTAAGAACCACAAGGTACCAGATTATTGGAATGTTCCAATTATAGGATTCTGAAGATCAGTATGCCCAACTCCACACTCTTTTGCTAATTTGCACATGCCATCTCCACTACCTATCTTCTCTAAAATATCCATTTTGAAATATTGATGCTTTGAAATCTGACTCTTCCACCTGTGTGAGTGTGGGGCACGTCACATTCATGTAATGAGTGTGGAATCTGTTCCAGTTCTGATCACACACACACACACATATGTGAACTATTGTAAGTAATACAATTGAAAAGTTTATTTGAAAGCAGTGTAATCTTTGGATGACACAGTTGGATCAGAAAAAATATTTTAGCCTTTGCTAGCATTATTATAGAGAAAGGTTATATAAACAACTATTTAACACCAGCTTCCACCCGCGACTTTGTCTGCGTGGATTTCAGAAGTGTGTCCAGCCAGGATAAAAGTATCCTATATGTTAATCCAGGCTATAAACTGTCTGTCTGCTCAATTTCATCTAAATCCTTTCAGTTGTTTTTGCATGAAAGAGTTACAAACATCCATACATAATAACTTTCGCATTTATAATATTAGTAGGATTACGCTTCAAACAGTCAGCAGCCGAGCAGGTGCAACCGCAGGGCACAGCTAGTGATATCACAATCCAAACTAATTTATTACATAATATACTAATGTTTTAACATGAATATCTTTATTACAATAAAAATACTCAACCACACACAGAGAACAAAGTAGAGAAATGTCTTCATACAACACAATACAGTTCACACAGATGTGGTGACAGTAACACATACACACACACACACACACCACCACACAGTGAGTACTGATGGCTAGGGTCTCATAGGGTCGATAGCTTCATTGAACAACAAATACTACTCCAATAGTAGCTTTGGTTAATACAAGAGGATGCAGGACAACAGTATGATGTGACGTCACACTGCAATGAGAGTACCTGCAGCCGCCGGCGACATGAATACAAGAGGCGGCACTCGGCTAACTCTGGTGGCCGGTGCGTCTTATGAATTAGAGCGCTAGCCAGTCGGTAAGTTATTCATATAGTGCAATGCTTCGCGTACTGAGGAGTGAGGCGACACCAAGAGCAACCAGAACGTGGACATGTGTGCGATGACGGTGCAGTGTTTACCTGCGGTGCGAGAGGCGCGGGCCGTCGGCGGCGGCGCCGGGCCGGCCGGCCGCCAGCGCGTGCAGCGCGCGCAGCACGGCGCGGCGCCGCGCCACCTGCAGCCGGCCGCGCCGCACGAACACGAAGCGCGCGCTGCGCCGCCAGCCCGACACATGCCCCGACGCCACGTCCACCTCGCGCCACACGCCCTCGCCCCATACGAAGTACTTCGCGTAGCCCATCACGACAGCACCAGACCGGGCATTCTCACTATTTACTTTTAAAAATATAGACGCGCCGCCGGATCGCTTGCATTCCGATCCCGCCGAACTTTTAATGACAAGTTGACAGCAGTAGTGATGTACCGTCCAGTATCGATACAACATGATAAGAAAATTACGAAATTACAATAGTTTGAATCAATACGAGCGAATACGATACATAGTCGAATCGATACAAAAGTCTGTATCGAAATCAATCAGTAGTACTGGTATGGTATGGATATGTCTTTATTTGCCTTAAATATGGTATGAAGGTGTTACAATCTGGTATTGGTTCAGCTATACGATTAAGTAAATGCATGAATAAGAAAAAATATATAAAAAAAACGCCATAAAAGTCACAGATTACACATTATTAACCTATGATTACATTAATCATTCTATTTTATAATTAAAAAATCTTTTATGTCATAGAAATTATCTCCATTTAGCCATTTAAAAAGATAACTTTGTAATAAGTTTTAGTTGATTAATAATTTTATTTCTAAGAGGATTTTGTTGTCTTTGCGTACACATATCACAAGACTACTTTTAGCATACTTGTCAGATAAATCTTTGAAAAGCATTAACGCATGATTAGCGAATTCTAAAGTTATTATATTAATTGGAAAAAGAATACGGTCGCAAGCATTTAATATAATAACTTTATACTTATCAGATTTAGGAGTTTCCTATAACATAAATCTGTGTGAGAGTTTACATCATATGCTTTTTTGAACAATCTCATATTGCTATCCATAAACGTAGGATAGATAAAGACCTACAAAGCCTACTTTGGGTATGGAATCTCTTACGGAAATATCACATGTTAGAAAGAGAAAGCATATTTAGGTTCGGTCAGCACTATTGGCAGATGTTGTTTTCTCCAGCGTCACTGTCAAAAATCACGCTAACTTATATTTGCTGTATTGTTAGTGAATCCTGTATATTTTATAAAGATTTAAAATTTATAAGCGATGCCTAGTTGTTGTGTTGGTGACTGCGATGTTTCTTATAAAAATAATCCAGAAAATCATTCATTTCACAGGTAAATTGTCAACAACAGCATATATTTTCATGGCCATATTTTGGAAAAAACTATCTTTACAAATTTTTTTTGGAAAACCAAATCCTATCTATAAAATAGTGAATTTTCTCTATAGTAAAAAACAATGGTCATAAAAGCAATATTGAGTACGTTGTTCTAATTTAAATTTTCATTTCATGTACACAAAATAGTGACTTGTCAGTGTCGACTATAGTGTCGATGAAATTTGAGAACAAAAAGTTCCGATATCAGAATTTATTTAAAGTGTTGATGTATCTCTGCACATTGATTATTTTTCCATTGGATTACCTAATACTATCGACACAGAAGATGAAACCAAAATGTTTGGAAACGTTTCTGTCTGTTTGACGGTGTGTCTGCCCGAACGCTTATAACATATAAGAAGCTAAGCGTAGCATAGTGGCCCAGGTTACGCAATCACGCTATTACAGTAGTCCCCAAATGTGGCTCGAATCCGGACCGCCAACCTACTTTGTGCGGACCTCGGTTGTTAATAATGATCTAACGAACTGCGCTAGTAATATTAATTTTAAAAACAGACCCCGAATGAAACTTGTTGTTGATTCCTGCGCTATCACCTTTAGGTGGAGAGCACTGAGCCTATATGTGATAGCGTAATGAGTATGTTGTTTATATATTTTTTAGTACAAATTCAAGAGAATATCACAATTTTATGATATATTTTTTATACAGAAAGGTTTCCTATCGATGCTAAGGAAAAGGAATAATAGATGAGACTAGTTGATAAAGAAAAGAATAAAGATAAAGGAGAAAAAAAATAAAGAAAAAGAAGAAATAAGAAAAGATAATAGGATATACAAATATATTTTTTCGGGGGCAAACGGTCAAAAACGCGCCCGGCCTTTTTGGATAAGACCGGGTTGTATAGGATTCTTACCCCACTAAAACCACTTCGGTGGTCACCATCAGCATATGGACGGAGGTACGTAATAGACCAGCTCCTGCATCCCCGCTATGCAGCGCATCCCTGAAGAGACTGTAAAGGGGTGTCCTCTAAGCCTCGCTGTACACGATAGCACGTGACCACTATGCCACCGTCTTCTCTGGGATCACGATGGGTAAATAAAGTCCCCTCTCTAAGCATCTGTAACCCCAAAGGGCCGCCTGCCTTAAATCATACAGGAGGGGTTTCGGCTGTTAGGCGCCGAGGCAGTTTCCTCCGAGGTGCTTTCTTCTCCGAGCGGGATCGGCCCTCTCACAATCCTGCTCGGCGGCCTCTTTCTGGACACCAACAGTCTCACAAAAGGAAGCCATTTCTCTCCAGTTCACCGAATCTGCCAGCCCTCACTACTACCGGCAGAGACAGGTCTCGCCCGATACTGGCTCTTAGTACCCGCCGCTCAGTGGTCTAGGCAGGGCACACCTCAAAAGTGTGCTGCGCTGAGTCCAGACCAACTCCGCAGTGGTATTAGGATAGGTAGGTAAAAATCATTCAGTCAATCATCATCTCAATCAGTCATACTCTATACACTGCTCAGGGTCCTTAAAAGCTGATTTTTTACAAAGTACCTATTACCAATGAAATATAGTTATAATGTGAGCGCATGTTTTTTTTATTATAATAATGTAATTAATTAATTTAATGCAATAAATAATACCTACCCTTGTGATTTTAGTTTTACTAACATAATTTGATTGAAAATATTTTAATTTTGTATACCAATTCTTTACATATGAAATATTGTTTATCGATAACTGATATCGTGTCAATATTTCCACGTTGTACATTACTATTGCACTCACACATTGACAATTCAAAATCGGTTGCACTTTTTTGAGCTCTATGTCCTGGGGTTTAGGCGGGAAAATGTAAAGTGCACGTTGTCAATTTTATATTGTTTTCCAAAACTTGTGTTTCTCCGAAGTATAATGTGTAATTATGGTGGATAATTAACCATTATGTGTTCATGAAGGTGTGCGAGTGTGGGCAAATTGTATACAATTGAAAATCATGACTTTTTGTGTTCACTCCTAAACTCCATCGAAGACTCAGTAAAATTTCCACCGTTTTACTGGGGCAATAACTGCAATAACTTTTTATACTTGATTATAACAAGAAGGAAGTAACTGAAGACGAGGCTTTGGCCTTACTTTTATTCAAGAACACTGAAGACGAGGCGGTATGGTCTAAGACCTTAGCCTGCCCGATTAGGGCGAAGGAAAAAAAAAAAAAAAAAAAAGCTCTATGTCCTTCTATGGGGTACCAAAAATATTCTAATTCTATGTTGCTATCTTGGCTATAGACAAAATTACAGATTTCGTATATGTAAAGTGAGGGAAGTGGTATATAACCTAATAAAAAAAAAAATGGTTCACATGAATCGTCAGGTCGGATTCCACAAATAGCTCGGATACATTAAATTTTGTGCAATAAATGCTATATCTATCTGTGCTATTTCCCATTAAGATAACCCGTAACGTAAAATGGATTCTATATGTGTATGGTATATTGTACTTGCAGTTTTCATGTTTGTAACGTTCTTAACTTGACCGAGGGCATAAACGAATTTATTAATCCTGTAGAATCAATTATCTATATGATCTCTCCAACTGGCACATACAAATGTTACGATTTCTTAAATTGTATTTAATTAGATTTATCCAAAGTTACAATTTATTTATAAGATATTTCAATAGCATTATTAATGGCCATTTCATGATCAGATATTGAGTGACACTTCAAAATAGACGTTACCATAATTGGTATATCATCTGCAAATAATATACATTTGTGATTTGTCAGTAGTGGTATGTCATTTACATATAATATAAATAATATAAAAATAAAATAAAAATGCATTTATTTCAGTAAGTTTTTACATGTAAGTTGACGGGGCTTCCCAGAAAGTAATCGAATGATACTTGTGTTGGGAAAGCCTCGCTCTTCCGATGGAAACATAAATTTAGACTTACTAGACCAACAATATGAGTAACAATAGCATAACAATAAGTTCCTTAAAATTTAAAAAGTGGAAAAAGAATCATGAAGTGTGTGCGTGCGTGTGTGTTAATGTGAGTGTGTGTGGGGTGTGTACGTGAGTACACGCTCGGAGGTGTGTGTATGTGTGTGTGTGTGTGTGTGTGTGTGTGTGTGTGTGTGTGTGTGTGTGTGTGTGTGTGTGCGTGTGCGTGCGTGCGTGTGCGTGTGTGTGTGTGCGTGTGTGTGTGTGCGTGTGTGTGTGTGTGTGTGTGTGTGTGTGTGGATGGTAATTTGCTTTGGCCACATAACCCTATTAATTCGTTACGTGTAGTATATGAGTACATTAAGCATGTATCAGATTCAAGATAATGTAAGTAGGATTTCCTCCACATCTTCATAATTAAGAGTAAGGAGCCATTCAGTCAGATTTTTCTTACACTCGTACAATTGCATGGGGTATATATTAAGGATACGGTTTATTTTATTATAAACACGGGGGGCTTGAGCCAAATTTTGCCGGCTAGCAAAGACAGTACGAGTGGGGTGTGAAGGGGCTACTATATCGCACAGTCGTTTATTAAGTTTGGAATAGTCGAGAGGTAATGTTTTGTGATATCTATGTGTCATGTGTAGGATATATAGTTTCCTGACGGAGAGAAGCTTAGAAATTGCATATAAGGATTTAGTAGAAAACCTAAAAGGCTTACAGTACATAACTTTAATTAGGGATCGTTGCGCCCTCTCTAGATCTATAAAGTATGACTTAGCTGCACCTCCCCATACCGAAATGCAGTAGATAATTACTGATTGGGCTAGTGCAATGTAAATTTTATTCAGTAGCTCAGTACTCATAACGTGTCTAAGACATTTGAACACCCATATAAGCTTTCTTACCCTCCCTATAGTTAGTTCAAGGTGAGGGTACCAGCTTAACCTTTGGTCCACAACTACACCGAGGTATCTAATAGAGCTGACTTTCTGAATAGTCGGGCAACTGTGAGTACAATTTTTACAAGGACCACGACAGGAGTGAATTTTAATTTCGAAGTCAGGCGAAGGCTGCGCGTTTAAGTACGGGGCAAAGCATACGTAATTAGTTTTTTGGGTGTTTAACGTGAGAAGATTCTTATTAAGCCAGTGACTAACTCTAGTTAGACCCCTCTCAGCCATCAACCTTACACTCTCCCATGTCTTGGCAGTAAAAATAATAGCGGTGTCATCCGCGTAGGACAGAGTCCTCCCACCGACGCCACTTAGGTTGCAGAGGTCATTTATATATATCAAAAAGAGCGTCGGCCCGAGAACACTGCCCTGCGGGACTCCAAATGTAACGTTTTCTTCATCACTGAGAAAATTGCCAATCTTTACCGCCTGCTTTCTATTCTGTAGGTAACTACTGAGCCTCGGACTCCTATCCTCTCCAGCTTGCGTATCAGTATTGGGATAGAAACGGTGTCAAAAGCTTTCTTGAGGTCAAGAAAGACTACTAGACATTTGTTTCCCCTATCTACTTCTTTAGTTATTGTGGATACAAGATCCATGGTGGCATCCTGAGTCGACATACCCTTCCTAAACCCATATTGAGAGGTGGATAAGATATTATATTTAGTCAAGTAGCTTATTATTCTGGAGTTCAAAAGCTTCTCAATGATTTTAGAAATAGAGGTCAGTACAGAGATAGGTCGATAGTTGTTAGCTTCGTAGCTATCTCCTCCTTTATACACAGGGGTGACAACGGAGCGCTTAAGTAGATAGGGGAAGATTCCGGAGTTGAAACTTAAGTTGGCAAGGTCTCTGATCAGAGGGACTATGATCTCCTTAGCTTGTTTTAAGAAAAGGGTAGGGATTCCGTCCCAACCTGGTGCACTTCCCGAGTCTAGGGACATCAGGGTATTTTCAGCTTCCATCTCAGAGGTGTCTAATAACACAAAAGAGGACAGATTATCGGTGTCCATGTGAGTTGGTTCCAGAGGTACGAAGCTATTTGAGATATTCTGAGCCAGGGCTTGTCCAATGTCGATAAAAAAAAAAATTACATGGTTGGTTGAGGCTTGGGAACATGATTTTATCTTAAGTAGGTTACCATTGGGGCTCTTAGGTGGTTTGTAATGGGTAAGTTCATTAATGTTTGACCATAACGCCCTAGGGTTTTTAGCAGATGCTGTAATTTTATCTTTATTGTATTTATTTCTTAGTTTTTTAATAAGGTTTCCACAGAAGGTTCGGTATCGTTTGTAAGTTATTATTAAAATTTGGTTTAGGGGGTTTGATTTAAGTTTTAGGTAGATTGTATTTCTTAGTCTAATACACCGTAAGACACCTGTAGTTATCCAGGGTTTTATCCTTCTTTTGCTGTTCGTGACTATTACATTTTTGGTGTTGGTGAGTATAGCTGACCTGACCATCTCTATCAGTGCAAAGGCGTAAGTATCCGGATCTTTAAACACATTGAAGAAGGATGTATCAGTATTTATTAAGCTATTATGAGCGTTTACATAATTAATCACGGTTTTGTGCCTTTGAGGTATCGTATGTTGATACTTATCTGCGATTAATAAAAGAATAAAACAGTGGTCCGTTACAGTTTTATTTAAAACCGCCGTACAAGCCATGTTCCTATGTTTGACCAGGCTCAGAAATACATGGTCAAGACAGCCGTCCCCCTTCGTTGCAAGTTATGAGACGGCAACAGTCCATGCAGTGATAGCATATTTAAGTAGGTTAATCTATTATTTCTTTCTTGATTAGTATCTATTGGGGAAACGATTAAGTCAATATTAATGTCACCTAAAATCAAAACGTTTTTTCTAGGGGTGATATTCTCTAGATAATTATTGAGAGACGTAATGAAATTACCTGCATTTAGGAAAGAAGGTGACCGGTAGATACCTAGTATAGTGTAGTTTGTTAGTTGTAACTCAAGACCCGTAGCATTTACAAGGTTAAGTTCTTTAAATTTTACTGTTAAGTTATTTTTAATGTAGGCAACCACCCCATCACATTGATTAATGTGATTATTTGTTTGAAATGTTGTGTAGTTAGCTAGTTGCGGTATGTTTTTGTTAGGGTTTAGCCAACATTCTGTAAGAATCAAAATATCTGTTTCACGTTTTAGTTGCGCCAGAGTGAGTTGCAGATCGTCAAAATTTTTGTATACACTTCTAATGTTTTGTGTTGATATAGTTAGATTATACGTGGACTTTTCCAACACTATATTTAGTTCCTGTATACTACCCTTAAATGAATCCGAGGGCTCTATTTGATCAATTTCACTCAGCGTATCAAAACTATCCATTTATAAATATCAAATTAGAACTCTCGGGGTTGCAGCTAGGGTAATTGGATAGTATAGTTAAAAGCAGGTCAGGTCCGTGCAAGTATAACAGTGAAATTGGTGTGAGGCCTGTTGTGTATTTATGATCTATATAATATAGGTTTACTCTTTTGTCATTAGGGTTAAAGGAAACATGAATGTGTGTAGATAAATTTAAATGTTGTATATGTTTTAGTTTGTTTTGATTATTAGCGTGTATTATACGTAGGATACAAAATTGGTAGTTATATTTATAGGGTAAAGATGTGTATGCATGTATAGGTTTGTGTGTAGTCCTCTGTGTGAGTTTTTTGGTAAAGTGGATATTTGACATTTCCTCAAAGAATATAAGTATTAGGTAGAAGTAAACTGATGTATATATGAAAAGTAGTGGTAGGAAAAATATACCCATAGTAAGTCATTGTTCTTGCATTAGTTGTTGCACCTGCGCTTCGTGTTGAATATGGATACTTTTAGCGTTGTCATCTCGCCTAACCAGTACCTTTCCCATGGAGGTCCAACAGTACTTAACTTTTTGAGCCCTTTTCAGGTCCCGGGCCAAGAAAAACAAACGAGCCCCCTTAGTAGTGAGTTGTTCAGATATAAATATTGGTGTGTCTTCATTGCTTTTGAAGCCCAGATGTTTTGCTTGCAGTCGTGTCTTATTTGTAAGATTGAAGTCTTTCACCTTTTTCAGGAAGTCTGATCTCAAAATTGGAGACCTTAGTTCCATTATAATTGTAGGTTTCTTCTCCCTGTCTCCCCTCGATTTATAGCGGAAAATGTCGTTAATATCCTGAACAATCATTCCTAAATGAATGGTCTTAGAGAGGTTGACAACCATTTGAATCAGGTCTTCCCTGTTTTCCTGATCCTTTATAGGCACATTTTTAATTTCTACGCAAGCCTTGCGGGTATTTCTTTGAAGGTCTTCTACTTTTTCTTCCAAAATGCAGATGTATTCCCGGTCTTTCTGAGCCTGGTTTTCTAAGAGCGCAATTTTTCCGCGGTACTCTAATAATAATTCCGCGGTAATATAGGGCCTAACACCGCAAATTATTTTGTTCACTTAAATCACTTCATATAAACCCAAATGCCATACTAAAATGCTCGATAGAGAATCAATATCAAACCCGAACTATTTAAAAGTTCGCGCGCTTAATTCTTATCAAAGTAACACAAAGTATCCTATGCCACATCGCGATTTTTCGCGCGCAGAGTTTCGCATTTGCAGCATCTACATATAGCTAACTCGCTTACACGTACCGGCTTTTACCGGGCTTTCAAATACTATCTCTGTCACTATCGCACTTATAGCGATGTGCCGTATTATGAGTTAGAACATTGTGCAAATCGATCAGTATCGAAGATTTAAGCCGTGCATGCGTATGAAGTTGCACGCGTATGCGTGACCTTGTCACCTTGCCAACTCTGCAGTGTTGCCGTTTTAGCGACGTTGTGAGATCTTGGAGATTTTTAACGAGTTTGGAGACATTTTTTAAGATTTAGCAACAATAAAAACTAGCGACTTTTTAAAATTACGAAATTAAATATTCAAGCAATATCTTAAAAATAAAAAATTTGCAACATCTAGCTAGATTTTTCATATACCTGGCGACTTTTTTTGCCTAAATGATAACACTGCAACTCTGCGTAAGTAGTTCCTGACACCCGAGTGCAACTCACTTCAGTTTCATTTGCTTGAGTGGGAAAAGTTTTGTTGTTAAACATTTTTGTGTGTTTTCTTAGATTTTCTCAGTGATAAAATTGTTTTGGTGACTTACAATGGAGGTAATTGTACCTTGTGAGGATTTAAAATGCGTTCAAGTTTTGATTGGCGAAGATAAGGTAAAATCTTTAAACTTTGCTCAGAAAAAACAGTTAATTTCTTCATTAAAACCGACGCTCTGTGTATTTCTCAGACTAGTAAATCGCATAAACGAAAATTTAATAGATCAGTGTATAAAACTAGTTGGATTGTTGGCTACTACTGAGCCTCGGACTCCTATCCTCTCCAGCTTGCGTATCAGTATTGGGATAGAAACGGTGTCAAAAGCTTTCTTGAGGTCAAGAAAGACTACTAGACATTTGTTTCCCCTATCTACTTCTTTAGTTATTGTGGATACAAGATCCATGGTGGCATCCTGAGTCGACATACCCTTCCTAAACCCATATTGAGAGGTGGATAAGATATTATATTTAGTCAAGTAGCTTATTATTCTGGAGTTCAAAAGCTTCTCAATGATTTTAGAAATAGAGGTCAGTACAGAGATAGGTCGATAGTTGTTAGCTTCGTAGCTATCTCCTCCTTTATACACAGGGGTGACAACGGAGCGCTTAAGTAGATAGGGGAAGATTCCGGAGTTGAAACTTAAGTTGGCAAGGTCTCTGATCAGAGGGACTATGATCTCCTTAGCTTGTTTTAAGAAAAGGGTAGGGATTCCGTCCCAACCTGGTGCACTTCCCGAGTCTAGGGACATCAGGGTATTTTCAGCTTCCATCTCAGAGGTGTCTAATAACACAAAAGAGGACAGATTATCGGTGTCCATGTGAGTTGGTTCCAGAGGTACGAAGCTATTTGAGATATTCTGAGCCAGGGCTTGTCCAATGTCGATAAAAAAAAAAATTACATGGTTGGTTGAGGCTTGGGAACATGATTTTATCTTAAGTAGGTTACCATTGGGGCTCTTAGGTGGTTTGTAATGGGTAAGTTCATTAATGTTTGACCATAACGCCCTAGGGTTTTTAGCAGATGCTGTAATTTTATCTTTATTGTATTTATTTCTTAGTTTTTTAATAAGGTTTCCACAGAAGGTTCGGTATCGTTTGTAAGTTATTATTAAAATTTGGTTTAGGGGGTTTGATTTAAGTTTTAGGTAGATTGTATTTCTTAGTCTAATACACCGTAAGACACCTGTAGTTATCCAGGGTTTTATCCTTCTTTTGCTGTTCGTGACTATTACATTTTTGGTGTTGGTGAGTATAGCTGACCTGACCATCTCTATCAGTGCAAAGGCGTAAGTATCCGGATCTTTAAACACATTGAAGAAGGATGTATCAGTATTTATTAAGCTATTATGAGCGTTTACATAATTAATCACGGTTTTGTGCCTTTGAGGTATCGTATGTTGATACTTATCTGCGATTAATAAAAGAATAAAACAGTGGTCCGTTACAGTTTTATTTAAAACCGCCGTACAAGCCATGTTCCTATGTTTGACCAGGCTCAGAAATACATGGTCAAGACAGCCGTCCCCCTTCGTTGCAAGTTATGAGACGGCAACAGTCCATGCAGTGATAGCATATTTAAGTAGGTTAATCTATTATTTCTTTCTTGATTAGTATCTATTGGGGAAACGATTAAGTCAATATTAATGTCACCTAAAATCAAAACGTTTTTTCTAGGGGTGATATTCTCTAGATAATTATTGAGAGACGTAATGAAATTACCTGCATTTAGGAAAGAAGGTGACCGGTAGATACCTAGTATAGTGTAGTTTGTTAGTTGTAACTCAAGACCCGTAGCATTTACAAGGTTAAGTTCTTTAAATTTTACTGTTAAGTTATTTTTAATGTAGGCAACCACCCCATCACATTGATTAATGTGATTATTTGTTTGAAATGTTGTGTAGTTAGCTAGTTGCGGTATGTTTTTGTTAGGGTTTAGCCAACATTCTGTAAGAATCAAAATATCTGTTTCACGTTTTAGTTGCGCCAGAGTGAGTTGCAGATCGTCAAAATTTTTGTATACACTTCTAATGTTTTGTGTTGATATAGTTAGATTATACGTGGACTTTTCCAACACTATATTTAGTTCCTGTATACTACCCTTAAATGAATCCGAGGGCTCTATTTGATCAATTTCACTCAGCGTATCAAAACTATCCATTTATAAATATCAAATTAGAACTCTCGGGGTTGCAGCTAGGGTAATTGGATAGTATAGTTAAAAGCAGGTCAGGTCCGTGCAAGTATAACAGTGAAATTGGTGTGAGGCCTGTTGTGTATTTATGATCTATATAATATAGGTTTACTCTTTTGTCATTAGGGTTAAAGGAAACATGAATGTGTGTAGATAAATTTAAATGTTGTATATGTTTTAGTTTGTTTTGATTATTAGCGTGTATTATACGTAGGATACAAAATTGGTAGTTATATTTATAGGGTAAAGATGTGTATGCATGTATAGGTTTGTGTGTAGTCCTCTGTGTGAGTTTTTTGGTAAAGTGGATATTTGACATTTCCTCAAAGAATATAAGTATTAGGTAGAAGTAAACTGATGTATATATGAAAAGTAGTGGTAGGAAAAATATACCCATAGTAAGTCATTGTTCTTGCATTAGTTGTTGCACCTGCGCTTCGTGTTGAATATGGATACTTTTAGCGTTGTCATCTCGCCTAACCAGTACCTTTCCCATGGAGGTCCAACAGTACTTAACTTTTTGAGCCCTTTTCAGGTCCCGGGCCAAGAAAAACAAACGAGCCCCCTTAGTAGTGAGTTGTTCAGATATAAATATTGGTGTGTCTTCATTGCTTTTGAAGCCCAGATGTTTTGCTTGCAGTCGTGTCTTATTTGTAAGATTGAAGTCTTTCACCTTTTTCAGGAAGTCTGATCTCAAAATTGGAGACCTTAGTTCCATTATAATTGTAGGTTTCTTCTCCCTGTCTCCCCTCGATTTATAGCGGAAAATGTCGTTAATATCCTGAACAATCATTCCTAAATGAATGGTCTTAGAGAGGTTGACAACCATTTGAATCAGGTCTTCCCTGTTTTCCTGATCCTTTATAGGCACATTTTTAATTTCTACGCAAGCCTTGCGGGTATTTCTTTGAAGGTCTTCTACTTTTTCTTCCAAAATGCAGATGTATTCCCGGTCTTTCTGAGCCTGGTTTTCTAAGAGCGCAATTTTTCCGCGGTACTCTAATAATAATTCCGCGGTAATATAGGGCCTAACACCGCAAATTATTTTGTTCACTTAAATCACTTCATATAAACCCAAATGCCATACTAAAATGCTCGATAGAGAATCAATATCAAACCCGAACTATTTAAAAGTTCGCGCGCTTAATTCTTATCAAAGTAACACAAAGTATCCTATGCCACATCGCGATTTTTCGCGCGCAGAGTTTCGCATTTGCAGCATCTACATATAGCTAACTCGCTTACACGTACCGGCTTTTACCGGGCTTTCAAATACTATCTCTGTCACTATCGCACTTATAGCGATGTGCCGTATTATGAGTTAGAACATTGTGCAAATCGATCAGTATCGAAGATTTAAGCCGTGCATGCGTATGAAGTTGCACGCGTATGCGTGACCTTGTCACCTTGCCAACTCTGCAGTGTTGCCGTTTTAGCGACGTTGTGAGATCTTGGAGATTTTTAACGAGTTTGGAGACATTTTTTAAGATTTAGCAACAATAAAAACTAGCGACTTTTTAAAATTACGAAATTAAATATTCAAGCAATATCTTAAAAATAAAAAATTTGCAACATCTAGCTAGATTTTTCATATACCTGGCGACTTTTTTTGCCTAAATGATAACACTGCAACTCTGCGTAAGTAGTTCCTGACACCCGAGTGCAACTCACTTCAGTTTCATTTGCTTGAGTGGGAAAAGTTTTGTTGTTAAACATTTTTGTGTGTTTTCTTAGATTTTCTCAGTGATAAAATTGTTTTGGTGACTTACAATGGAGGTAATTGTACCTTGTGAGGATTTAAAATGCGTTCAAGTTTTGATTGGCGAAGATAAGGTAAAATCTTTAAACTTTGCTCAGAAAAAACAGTTAATTTCTTCATTAAAACCGACGCTCTGTGTATTTCTCAGACTAGTAAATCGCATAAACGAAAATTTAATAGATCAGTGTATAAAACTAGTTGGATTGTTGGCTGCTCGCACACTAATAAGTTTTATTGCTGGTACTGCACATTTTTTTCGAATGAAGATTCCGTTTATAATACATCTGGTTATAATGATTTAAATAACATATCTGGCGCCATTAAAAGGCACGCAAATTCCCATAAACACCTGTGTGCAATGGTTTCTTTCGGTAATTTTGGTAAACAACGAATTGAGACATCTATATCACGCCAGTTATCTGAGGAAATTTCAAAATATAACACGCGCGTTGATAGCGTTGTACCTACATACTCAGTCGAAAACTGAACTCTCTTTTTTGAAATCGGTTAAAATTTTATTGGGCTTGCCTTATTTTGAAACCCTAGGCACGCCACTGACGTAAATAGTATAAGATCCAGTTCAATGCTAGCCCTCTTATCCCAGATGTTTTCTAACTTTCTCAATAAAACGAATGGATAAATAATTAATGGCTCGTATCATAAACTAGCTGGTGCCTGCGACTTCGTCTGAGTGACATTAGTTAGCCTATGTCCTTCTACAAAGTTCAATCTATCTCCTTGCTTTACGATCCGTTCAGCCGTTTAATCGTGAAAAAGTAACAAACAAATAAACAAACAGAGTAACTTTCGGTATGGATTAGCAGTGAGTAGCTCTGGAAGGACTGAGCCAAAGGATTCGGAATGGAGCCGGAGACGATAAGCTTATTTATTCCTTCAAATCCTTAAAGGATCCACAGATCTTTTGATTCCGGAGCTACTGCTCCGGAATCAAAAGATCTGCGGATCCGGAATAAATACTACCACGGATTCATTTCATAATAGAGTGGCACTGGGATCATTGGCGCCGCGGAGTAATTTATTCCGGAGCCACTTAATTCCGGACTTTTGGCTCTTTAATTCTCTGGACATTTAGATACGAACGTAAATCGCAATCGATACCTCCACCTTAACCTAATAGATTTAATCTTGAAAATATTTTTTATAGGAACAAGAAAACGATTAAGATTTGTTTCGATTGATTTTAAAACGATCGTACAAACAGTACGGTACACTCGTACTCCCATAGATTTAGAGTTCAATATTGCATTGTGAACTACAGGAATAATATGAATAAGTGAGCCAAAGGAGCCAGAGGAGCCCAAGAAGCCAAAGGAATAAAACGTTTTGGTGAATCAGAAAGAAAGAAAGAAAGAAAGAAAAAAAAAAATTTATTGAGTCTCAAGGTGTCTGAACAAAATCTTGCATAATAAAGAAAACAAGCAAAGCAAAAACGAAATAAAACTATATTAACCTTTTCGACGCCAATGTATAAAATTCGCGATGTCTCGTCCAGCGCCACACTATAAATGTATAACAGCTATAGTAAAACGTAGGGATGGGGTGATGTCCTTCCGATAAAAAAATACTACATGTTTGTTTAATTTTAAATTTATTTATCAACATACGAACACGAATATAAACTGATACCGTATTTTCATATTTAGTTTTATTTTATATAAAAAAAGAAACAATAAGAAAAGTTAGGATATATTTACAGTAATAAAGGAAAAGAGTCGTACATTTATTCGAGCTGTGTTATATAGGTCACATCCCTATTTGTCTCTAAATATAATAATTTTGTAGGGATACGTGCGTCAACGGACGAATACAACGTTGCACTACACTAAATCACAATGACCTTCCCTATGACCAAAGAATAGGTAGAGGACATGAACTAAACAATAATTTGGTGCGCCAAAAAAGATACTAAAATGGCGTAGGCCACGCCCATTATCTAGTGCTGCCCATGACAGGTAATAAATTGTTAATCGTTTTAATTAAATCGATCTAATCAATTAATCGTTATCAAAACGGTCACCTTATCTTAAGTATCCAATTGAATCTTATATAACCACTGTTCTTGGAGTTCCGAAATCTTTGGGAATCAAAAATAAAAACATTTACATATTATGTAACAACAACACAAATGTAATAAAATAGTAAACATTTATTCGTTTCGCTATAGTTGCCATCCCAGGTTGAATTGATTCAGGATTGTCCATGCAAATATTTTCTACATGACCTTTATGGCAGCAGTTTATGTTGTTGTCTTATTATATTGTTCTCTTCGATCACTTATAAAAAACTAGATACACAATCAGCGACAAAAAACGTCCTCACCAAATGAGCACCCAATTCAACATTAGGGTGCTCTTATAAGGTTGAATTTTCATTAATGAATGTATTTCAGCTAGAATTACATAGACACAATTGGCGACAGTTTTGAAGTGATTTTTGTATAGGATTGTGTATCTAGTTTTTTATTAGTGATCGAAGATTGTTCTTGATTATTTTTCTCATATGTCGAAATACGACACGTTTGATAACCCAACTGAAAATGAAAATTTCTAATTGTATTTTTTTTATGATATAGCTACAAATTCATGATTTTATATACCTCCACGCGTATCCAACACACACGCCACCATCAGCGAGACATTTTAGTGAGCATGAAATACTCCAACTGCCAGATAACAAACAAAATAGAAAATGTTGTAAAATGGTTACGTAGCACTCACATTTACAATATTTATAATTAAGTACTAGTATAATGTACAGAGATACAGAGCAAGTTAAACATTTCATATGAAAAATAAAAATACAATGAAATTTCGTCGTATTAATTTACAATTTTTTTAATATCAGTGAGATAGTCAGGGTACATCAGGAGCATGTCACAATTGAACTTATTTAATGGAATGTCCGATATAATACTAATTACAATATATATATTTAGACTGATTTTTACAAATTTTTCAGGGTGATTGTGGAGCAGGACCAGCATTGTGCCAAGCATTTTTATCAACAATATAGTCTTCTAACTTATAATATGCTCGCTTGCATAGTGTGTGTTTCATGCTAGTTTTGAATTGTGTTTCGTCTAATTGAAGTATATTTAGAGGTATTTTATTATAACATTTTATACAGTACCTCATAAACCTTTGTTAATCTAAACCGTGGTTGAACTAATTTGTTTCTATTTCTAGTATTATAGTTATGTCTTTCACATCTTTATTAAATAGATGTACATTTTTCTTAACATACATAATATTTTCGTAAATGTATTGGCATAGCACCGTCATTATATTGATTTCCTTAAATATTTCTCGGAGAGACCCCCGACTGCGTAAATTATATATAGCCCTGACAGCTCTCTTTTGTACGATAAAAAATTATCTTTATATAATTTTCCTTACTGCATATGCAGCTGAACTTAACCGTCCTGCTAGAGATGATAAGTGAGCACCTCATTGAAGTTTTGAATTTAGCGTAACTCCTAGTAAAACAGTTTGATTAATAGTTTCTAGTTTTTCATTGTTTTATAATATGTCACATTCAGACTTTTGACATTTGGTAACGTAAATCTTAAACATTTCGCCTTTTTTTTCCGTTTAGTACAAGGTTGTTTGCAGTGAACCAATAATTATGGACCCGAATTATGGCGTTATTTAAGTTGTCAAGATTTTCAGCACGTCTATCTATTTAAAAAAATAATAATGTATCATCAGCAAATACCACCATATCTGGTTGGTTTTGTAGTAAATGCGGTAAATCGTTTATATATACTAAAAAGAGGAAAGGGCCCATAATTGATCCCTGTGGAACTCCCATTTTCACTTGTAAGCCTAATGAGTTTACGCCATTTATTTGAACTTGCTGTTGCCTTTTATTTAGGTACGAATTTATCAAGCTGAGAGCTGTTTTACCTAGTCTAGTATTGTTTAAGTTTATATAATAATGTCTCATGGTTTACGCATTCAACTGCCTTAGCATAACCCAGGCATCAAAAATATGCTGTAATAAGGCAACACCGGCGTCAGTTGTACAACGTCCTTTGATGAAACCCAACTGCTGTTTGTGCAAGATGTTATTAATATTAAAGTGACGCAGCATTTGATTTAGCATTACTTTCTCAAATACTTTATTTAGAACCGGCAAAACTGAAATAGGCCTATAATTGTTAGGGTCTTTGTTATTCCCAAAAGTGGTATCACTTTACTATATTTGATTAGGTTTGGGAAGACTCCTTTATCTAAAAGTTAAATATTAAGACTAAATAAGGCGCTATACAAGCTATGGGTCTAGACAGTGGCCAAATTGAAGGAGATGAATCTATAGGTGTAACTGATTACAAAACAATAAAAAAAAACCTTAGAAAATCTAATTAATTTCGCAGTTTTACTGTTGTTTGCGTTGGCGTCGCGCGCAGTAGGTACAAAGACGGCACGGCGCGCCGACATAGGCCAAGCGTAGGTACCGCCGGCGACGGGCGGCGCGGCGCTCGTGCTCGCGCTGCGTACCTACCCGTGCACGCTAGCGCCGTGGCTCAACGGTTGTTCGTTAGTGTGTTATCGGTTGATGCGAACGATATGTTGAAATGACGTACATGTTGAAATCGCGCGCGGTCAATTTACGATCGCATCGTCGCATTTTTCGAACTGTGAGTACGTCGATATGGTGCGCATTTACCTATGCCCTCGCTGGTGATAATGGTTGAGTAGTGCAGTGCGTATGTACGTGGGGAGGTGGCCAGTCCGGAAGTTGCCATTTCAAGCTACGATGCTGGCTGCTACACAATACTGTACTGGGTGTATTACAGGCAGTTTGAAATACCTGTATTACCAACTAGCATGAAGGTGCACCATCACATAATGGACATGTAGTGCGCAACTACCAACGACACGTTTGGGGCACAGTGAGTTGGACGTGATAGCCCAGTGCCTTGGCCTCCTCGGTCCGCGGACCTTACGCCACTAGACTTTTATTAGTGGGGTGACGTGTTAGTGTACACCGATGAAATTACAAGTGTAGTGCAATTGCGTCCGTGAGTGGGAGTGTGCTGGTGTTAGGTAGTTTAAAAGACAACAATAGGCAACGTGCCCAGTCATAACTGGCCATAGCGCGGCACATATGCCGCGCTATGGACACATTTTGAACAATATTGTTACGAGTATCGTAAGTTCAGTAGTGAACATTAAATACGTAAGTACATTTAATTATTCGCACGTAGGCACGGTAGACTGATCGGTTAACCTTAATACTAATAATTTAATAACCCAGTACCCTAATCTTGTAACTCACTTGCGATGCATTGCATTTTTTAGATTTCTAAGCATTTACAGAAACAACCTCTCATGCACATACCGACACCTACACTTGGAACATAACCGAACCCGCGAACAGCGGTGCAGAAGATCTCAACCATTGCGCCAATTGTTCCTTTAATGCGCTCAATGTGTCTCAATGTATGAAAAGTCAGAATTTACGTACACTTGGCTAATCTACGTAGAGATAGGCCACCGTGACCAAAATACTCAGTAATATTAAAAGATAAATCTTATCTTATCTCATCTCATCTCATCTCATCTCATCTCATCTTATCTTATCTTATCTTTTACTTATCCTTATCTTATCTTTATGGGTTAGATTGGGTCGGGCTTAGGTTAGGCAAGGTCGGTTTTGATAAAATTATTATATTTGTTGTTTTCGGTTTAATAGTGTGAGACTCTCATGCTCTCTTTTGTTTCTCATTAGTGAGAATGTATTTGAGGGGGCTCTGCAATTTGATACATTACCCTCCTATCTATCATTCATATAAGTTTATCCCTCTTATGTTCAGTCCCCACCTTCTATGTTTGATCCCGTTTTCTTGTGCTCTCCTTTTCTTCTCATTTTTTATGAATGTATTTGTGGGGGTTCTGCTATTTGATACATTGCCCCCACATCTATCATTCATATTTAATGATATGTTGCTCTGTAATGATTTGATTCTATTCAGGTCCATAGTCAATCCGGTTGTTGATGCGCTGCTTCATTGATTGACTTGATGACGGGGCAGTTGGGTGAGTTGGCTTTATGTTTTGTTAAATTTACTGTTGTGATTGCAGCCGTTGATGCATTTAGGCGCACCCTTCTTCTCTTTGAGCGGGCATGCTTGTGCCTGGTGGTTTGACTTGCTACAATAGGCGCAGGGCTCCTCAGCTGATGAGCACTTGGCTTTAATATGCCCAAATTGGTAACACTTTTGACATTGCGTGATAGGTGAAAGTTTCTTGCAGTACACGCGCATGTAGTCAATAGCGACTCTGCCCATTTCGATCATTTTTCGCCAAATGTTCGGCTTAGCTTAAAGCACGGCATTGTACAGATTTGGGTTGCGATTGTTCCTCTTAAAGGCAATTATGAGGTCCTCTTCGTGTGTAATGAGTGCCGCGATCTCTTCGTTTTGTCCCTGAATTATCGCTATGAGTTCGTCAGAAGATGTTTCGGTAGATATGCCCTTGAGTATAATCATAGGCAAGAACCCACGAGCAGGCTCTGCGCTTACTCGAGACGGACTCGAGCTGAGCAGTTTCCGTGTCTCATCCCTTTGATTTTCATTTTGGAATTCGATTCGAAGTTCGAGACGCCTTGGATGCGTACAGGCATACGTGGTTAACCTAAAATTGATGCTCGCCTTCAATGACTCGACCATTTGCTGGCGGGATGGGCGTCATCGTTCGAGGTCACGATGATGGCTGGTCTGCTAGGAGGCGGTTTGTTTGCTTGATTGGCTCTGTACGTTGTGATGAAGTGGGTGCCGCTACTTGGGCGTATAATATTGGTGCCTGTTGCTTTTAAAACGTGGCTTCCTCTTTTAAGTATTCTTGCGTTTGAAGTAGGGCAGTTGGTGGTGCGTTCTCCATCTCTGCAGCGCAGAATTAAGGAAAGAGTAGTGTGGCCCTGCGTATCTCTTCGGCAGCCAGTTAGATGATCCGATTGTTGAGCACAGAGACGCTGTGGCCCTCGCTGATATGTGTTACCGCCGAGTTATGTGTGACTCGGTTGGGTCGGGCTGAGGTAAGGTTAAGTAAGGCTTAAGTTGAGTAGAGTCGGGCTAGAATTAGGTTTTGGTCGGGCTTAGGTTAGGTTAGGTTAGGTCGGGCTTAGGTTAGGTTAGGTTAGGTCGGGCTTAGGTTAGGTCGGGCTTAGGTTAGGTTAGGTTAGGTCGAGCTTAAGTTAGGTTAGGTTAGGTTTTTTTTTTTTTTTTTTTTTTTTTTTATATTTGTTGGTTTCGTTTAGATTTTGTGAGACTCTCTCATGCTCTCTTGTTTCACATTTTTAAGAATATATTTGTAGGGGTGCTGCTATTGGATACATAGCCCCTACATCCATAATTCTTGTTCTCATATTGCTCTTATGTCATGTTCCATTGAAAGTTTTTAGCTGGCTATATATACTTTCAATAAGTTTTATGTAAGCCTCGATGGTTTCTTCCTTTCTAACAAGTTCAGTGATCCGGTAGGGCTCTATGCCGTTGATGTTACAAACCGTTTCGTGTTCGAATCTCGGATAACTAAATCTTGTACACTCTCGTAAGAGATGATCCACTGTTTGCGGTGTGGTTTTATCGCAAGGGCACCAGTCATTTTCCACTATTTTGAAACGGTAAAGGTAGGTTTTATTGTATCCGTGCCCAGTTAGTGCCTGAGTTAGGTAAAAATTTTTGTCAAGGCGCTTCCATAGTTTGCTGATGTCATGCAGTTTGGGTAGCAGGCTGACTGTGTGTTTGCCTTGCTCCGCACTGGTATATCTTTGTTGCCAAGTGATCATATTTTGTTTCCGTGTCAGGTGCTTCACGTGGGTTATGGGGAATCTACTATAGTCCGGGGTTTTGTGCAGAGTTGCAGCATGTTTAGCCGCGATGTCAGCAGCCTCGTTGCCCTCTGTCCCATTGTGGCTCTTGACCCACGCCATGTGAATGGTTCCGGTGTGACTATTTATTATTTTGTGGATGTTTGATACAAGTGGATGGCTATTGCTTCTATTTTTGATTGCTAATAATGAGGATTGGGAGTCGGAGAATATTTCTGTGTTCGTTTGTTTCTGGTTTTCAGCCCATGCACATGCCTCTCTGATGGCTAGCAGTTCGGCTTGAAAAACGGTGCATGAGTTGTGTAATTTGAATTTTCTGGTGGCTATTGGAATATTGTTTCGAGGCTCGTAGCACACGAATGCTGCGCCAACAGACCCGTCTTCTAGTTTGCTTCCATCCGTGAATATTTGTGAGGTAAGGTTATCGTCGTTTTGTTTTCTGGCACCTCTGTGCCCGCCTGATACTCTCTGAGCTGGATGGAGAAGCTTGCATGGGGGTGTTGGAGACTCTAGTTTGATGTCCTCAGGTAGTAAGTGGGTTGTCCCGGTGAGGCGAGCCATTTCCACATAATGGACCTCCTGGATTTTGAGGTCGAGAGGCATAAACTGCGCAAGTGCCAGAGCGGCAGAGGTGGAGACCGTTCGAAAAGCACGTATGGCCTTAAGTGCAAATCCCCGCTGGAGACTGCCTAATTTTCTTCGCACGCCCTTTTTCCCTGCGACATGGCCCCATATACCCGCGGCATAAGTGATGATAGGCTCAATCACTTGATGATAGATTATTCGGGTATTTTCTGGATGAGCACCCCATGTTGGCCTTGTGTACATAGTTAATTTGTTGAATATCCGGGTGGTTTTGTTTATCACATGCCGCAGGTGACTATTGAAAAGCAGCTTCTCATCAATTATCACCCCCAACAGCTTGATTTCAGGTACGAACCCAAGGTCCGTGCCGTCCATTTGGAGTCGTATAGTTTTTGCTTTAGGCGTAAAGGCAACTACTTGGGTTTTTTCCGGGCCAAAGGATAGCTTTGCTTGCTTGCCCCATTCGTTAATATTGTTGAGGATGTTGTTGGCGAGTCGCTGTAGCGACTAGCGCTGTAGTAACGACGAGTAATACGTCATCTGCAAAGGCCTGTATATGGCAGCCTGCTGGCAGCTGCGTGTCCAGCAGCTCGTCCAATATTAGGTTCCAAAGAATGGGACCGCACGCCGATCCCTGGATGCATCCTTTTGTCAACGGTTTGCGAACTCGGACTCCGGCGTGGTCTAGTGTGACGATTCTGTCCTGCACATAGTTGTTAATGAGCCCATAGATGTTCTTGGGTGTTTTAATCTTTGCTAGTCGGTGAAAGAGTGCAGGCCACCAGGCGTTGTCGAACGCCGCTCTGATGTCCAGAGAGATTGCTATGACCAGCTGCTTGGTGTTTTTGGCTTTGCGTACGTGTTCTAGGGCAGTGTGAATGGCTTGTGTCGTGTTTTTCTGCTGGCGGAAGCCAAACTGATTTGGGTTAAGTTTGTTGCCTACTTCGGCATGATGGACAACTCTTTTGATGAATAGTTTTTCCAATAGTTTCCCGAACACCGGTATGAGACCAATAGGGCGGAAGGATTTCAGGTTGGCTTGATCGACCTTGCCAGGTTTTGGTATAATTTTGACATATGCCTCTTTCCACCTACGAGGGAAATACTGCAAACTGAGGCATCTATTCATGATGTTTGTAACTAATTTAGGGTAGTGGTTGGCAAATTGTAAACATATGTCAGAGGTCAGATGGTCTAACCCAGGCGCTTTGTTTGGATTCATGTCCTTTAGCTGTTCCAGTACCTCTTCCTCTGTGAATGAATGGTCATCAGCGGTGTTAATATTGGGGTTGTTGTACTGCCTACGAAGCTGGAGTTGTTTTGGAAGTTGATCGGGGGTATCGTCCGGGTAAAAGTGGTTCAGTAGTGCAGTGGCCGTCTCCTCTCCATCTGTGGTGAATTTATCTCCAACCTTTAATGTGATGGGAGGTCTTTTTGATGCTGTCTCCTTGAGGAAGCGGTTGGTCAGTGACCAGACGTTCTCCTTCGTTTGTAGCTCGCAAAACTTGCGGAAGTTTTCTGTGGACTCGGATTTTAGTTGGTCAGCGTACTGCGTCTTCTTGGCACGTTGCTCTTCCAGTAGGGCATCAAGGGAAAGGCCAGCTCTTTTAGCCGCGCTAACTCTCCGGTGAAGGTTAATCACTTCCTTCTTTATTTCCTCCAGCCTGTCGGTCCACCATGGTGGTCGGTGTTTCTGGTTGCCCTTTTTTGAAGGGATTGACATCTCACAGGCGGTGTGTATGATATCAGTGATTTTGTCAATGTGGTGTTCCAGCTGTTGGGCGTCAAGGCTTGCTACGTCTTGCTCCAGTATATCTGTGGTGGTCATGTGCAGCAGAAGGGCGTCCTTAAAGGCGTTCCAGTCCGCCGCTTTGGTGTTGTATTTGTATGTGGAGGTGTTAACGTGTTGGGATCTGGTAATGTTACGGGCGACGAGTTTAAAATCTATTGCATTATGTTGTGAGGAGATGCAGCTCTGTGTGTTGACTTGCCATTCCTCGATCCTTCCAAGTAGCGAACCGGACGCGAAAGTGACATCGATTATTGATGATCGGTCGCGGCCATGTGTGACAGTTTCAAATGTGGGTGTGTTGCCGACGTTGCAGATGTACAAATCGTTTGTGTGTGCTAGCTCTATGATGTCGTTGCCCCTTGGATTAGCTCTGAGGCTACCCCACGTTGGATGCCATCCATTAAAGTCACCGCCAAGTACCCTATGATGTCTACTAGTGGATTTGAGAAAGAAGTCTATGGCATCTAAAGTGTGTGAATTGTCATCGTTGGGTTCGACATAAGCGGAGGCGAGATATAGCCTTTCCTTGTCGACCTCCATCTGTATGACACATAGGTTGGGTGTGGAGTACTGGGATTGGCCGAGTGCAATTCCCTTTCCTGGCTTGACGAGTATGCAAGCTTTGACGTGTTTGTCCTTAGGGTATTGGAAGATGTCTATGCCCGATATAGGTTTGAGCTCCTTACCGGTGCCCACATATGGTTCCGACAAGAACGCCACGTCATAGTTCTGTGTGTAGAAACTGTGAATCAATTCGTGCAGGCTATGCTTTGATCTGTCTGTGTTACACTGTAAAATCCTGATACTACTCTGATCCATAATCAATACGGTTGTTGATACGCTGTTTCATTGATTTGATGACTGGACAGTTGGGTGAGTTCGCTTTGTGGTTGGTGTCATAGCCTGACTTGAATTTGTTGTTGTGGTTGCAGCAGTTGAAACACTTAGGCGCGCCCTTTTTCTCCTTGAGCGGACATCCTTGTGCCTGGTGGCTTGACTCGCCACAATAGGCGCAGGGTTCTTCACCTGCTGTGCACTTCGCTTTGATATGCCCAAACTGATAGCATTTTTGGCATTGCGTGAACGGTGAAAACTCCTCGCAGTGCACGCGCATGTAGTCAATGGCGACTCTTCCCATCTCTATCATTTTTCGCCAGATGTTCGGCTTAGCTTGCAGCACAGCATTATAGAGATTTGGGTTGCGATTGTTCCTCTTGAAGGCGATTTTGAGATCCTCTTCGTGCGTGATGTGTGCCGCAATCTCTTCGTTTTGTCCCTTGATTATCGCTATGAGTTCGTCAGAAGGTGTATCGCTAGATATGCCCTTGAGGATTACCATGGGCCGGAGTTCGCGAGCAGCCTCTGCGCTAACTCTAGACGGAGCAGAGCTGAGCAGTTTCAACGTCTCGTCCCTTTGTTTTTGGTTTTGAAATTCTACTCTTAGCTTGTTGTTCGAGACCCCTTGGATCCGTACAGGGGCATACGTGGTCGACCTAAAGTTTATGCTCGCCTTGAACGATTCGACCACCTGTTGGCGGGAGTGGGCTTCATCTTTTGAGGTCACGATTATGGCCGGCCTGCTGGGAGGCGGCTTGGTTGGTTTGATGGGCTCTTTCCGATGAGGTGCTGTAGGTGCCGTCACTTGCGCATATGACTTAGGAGCCTGTTGTTTCTCGAATTTAGCTAGATGTCTGCCAAGTTCCTCGCGAACGCAGGAGATGATTTCTTCCTTTAATTTGTCTTGAGTATGTAGTAGGGGAGGTGGCGCACTCTCCATCTCAGCGCAGAATTTGGGTAGCAGTAGGGTAGCCCTGCGTATCTCTTCCGCAGCCAGTTGTATGATACGCTTGCTGAGTACAGTGACGCTGCGGCCCTCATTGATGGTTCGCGTTATATGTGACGCAAGCGTACTAATTATATTGGCACATGATTCCACGCTGGTAGCATCGGTGGCGGAAGCGGGAAGGGGTGGGGGGTCATTTGCGGGAGGAGTCATCTTTGCTTCTCAAGCGAAGTAATGATATCCCCCAGAAGGGGGGAGGGTAGGGAAACCTATATGGTTACAGAATTAAAAGTGACACGTGGGAAGAAAAAAAAAAAAAAAAAAAAAAAAAAAAAAAAAAAAAAAAAAAAAAAAAAAATTATATATATATATAAAATTTTATCGGTATCAGAAAGGTGCCACTTAGGCGAACATTGTGGTGAAAACTAAATAATTTTAAAATGATCGGTGTCAAAGTTATAGAGGAAATGGGTAAAAGATTAATAATTGGCGAAAATTACGTAACTTTACCCCGGGGAAATTTTTGGTTTGTCCTAGAATGATGGGAGTAAGGGTATGCGGTAGCCCTTGGAACAAAAACTATGTGCTGCGGTCTTATATTTCCTCGGAAACGGCTAGTTGACGAGCTATGGTGACTCCACTTCGGAATACAAAAAGATGGGAGTCACGGAAAATACAAAGTTAGGGGAAGTGTAATATCTCCGGAAATACTAGTCAGAATATTATAAAATTAAAAATTGGGGTATGCTAGTTAATTCACTACCTAATTCTGAAATAAACACAATAAGGATAGTTGCAAAATTTTGAAATAAAAATAAATGAAATTAATGAAAAAACTTATAATCTAAAAATACCTCGTATCGCTTGAGAAGTTGATGGATTGTGATGGGAAAGGGGTCAACAGAAAGGTATTGATTACGCGGATGCCACTAATAACCCAGAATCACCCGCACGATCTTGGAAATTAGTTTTTCCGAACTTTCCACGTTTCCGAGAAAGTCCCGAGTTGCGGTGAAACTGTTGCAGCTTGCCGAATCTTCCAAAGATCACTTCCAAACTTTTAGGAGTAGTGGGTAACAAGATTGCACTTTGATAAGTATATAACAAGTGATTTAAAAAGTCACAGGGGCACGCACAGAGATGTTGCACAAAAATGTTTTTGGTTAAGTTTGATATAAGTTTGTGGAAAGCACTGATGCTACTGTCGGAAAGTTTTAAAATTTTCGGAGAATGTGTGCACAGCATATACGGATGCCACCAATATGCCAGAATCAGCCGCACGATCTTGGAAACCAGTATTTCCTTCCCTTTTCTGGTTTCGGAAAGAAGTCTGATCGCGGAAAAGTTCTTATATTTCCATGAAAATATGTCCGATCTTCACGGAAATTTCAGGAGTGATGGCTGACTAAATGGCCCATCGATTGGTATGGAACACGTACGATTAATTTACACAGGAGTAGGCACAGTCTTGTTGCAAAGTTCGCACTATGGTTGAAATTTTGTTAAAGTCGATGGAAAGCTATGAAGTTGGAGGTGGAAAATTTCCAAACTTTCACAGAACGTGTAAGCAGCACTACTTTAAATTATGGTGAATTAAAAACAATAGGTTATCGCGACAAAACTGAAGTTAAATGCTATTTTATGTTTTTGCACGGTATAACGGTCGAATTGTATCACTATTTCGGAATTATTCGCTAAATCAAGAGTGTCCGGAATAAACTAATGTCACCACTAGGTCACTGGCACTTAAACGCAACTTTTGATACTACTTGTGTCTTTGTAGCTCAAACTTTTCCGATATTTTGGATTTTTCGTACGCGGAGCGACGCAAAAATGATCCGATCACGATCGCGCGCGCGGGGGACTCGGTTAGGTTAGGTTAGGTTAGGTTAGGTTAGGTTAGGTTAGGTTAGGTTAGGTTAGGTTAGGTTAGGTTAGGTTAGGTTAGGTTAGGTTAGGTTAGGTTAGGTTAGGTTAGGTTAGGTTAGGTTAGGTTAGGTTAGGTTAGGTTAGGTTAGGTTAGGTTAGGTTAGGTTTTTTTTTTTTTTTTTTTTTTTTTTTTTATTATATTTGTTGGGTAGTTTTAAATAGTGTGAGACTCTCTCATGCTCTCTGTTTATTCTCATTGGTGAGAATGTATTTGGGGGGGCTCTGCTATTTGATACATTACCCCCCCTTCTATCATTCATGTAAGTTATACACTCTTAGCGTCGGTCTCCTCCTTCTTATTTAATTATGTCACAGTATCTTTGCTTTCGTTTCCTTCTAGTTTGTTGTGAATGTATTTGAGGGGGTTCTGCGATTTGATACATTGCCCCCCCATCTAGCATTCATTTAGCTTTCTCTCTGTTATGTTAAGTCTCTGGCTTCTGTTTGCTCCCGTTTTTGTAGCTTGCCTATATCTTGTGCTCTGGTTTCCTGCACATTTTGTGTGAATGTGTTTGTGGGGGTTCTGCTATTTGATACATCGCCCCCACATCATCATTCATATTTATGTTCGTTTTGCATTTGGTCAGGGCTATGTTTGAATCAGTATGTTGCACTCTAGTGATATTAACTTTTGTGATGGCTGTTGTTACTAATCTTGTCCGTAGTTAATGCGGTTGTTTATACGCTGCTGCATGGACTTGATGACGGGGCAGTTGGGTGAATTGGCTTTGTGTTTGATGTCATAACTGGTCTTAAATTTGTTGTTGTGGTTGCAGCAGTTGACGCATTTAGGCGCTCCCTTTTTCTCCTTGAGCGGGCATGCTTGTGCCTGATGATTTGGCTCGCTACAGTAGGCGCAGGGTTCCTCAGTTGATGTGCACTTGGCTTTGATATGCCCAAATTGGTAGCACTTTTGGCACTGCGTGAAGGGTGAGAATTCTTCGCAGTGCACGCGCATGTAGTCAATGGCAACTCTGCCCATCTGTGTCATTTTTCGCCAGATGTTCGGCTTAGCTTGTAGCACGGCATTATAAAGATTTGGGTTGCGGTTGTTCCTCTTAAAGGCAATTTTGAGGTCCTCTTCGTGTGATATGAGTGCTGCAATCTCTTCGTTTTGACCCTTGATGATCGTTATGAGGTCGTCAGAAGGTGTATCGGTTGATATGCCCTTGAGTATCACCATGGGCCGGAGTTCGCGAGCAGGCTCTGCGCTAACTCGAGACGGAGCCGAGCTGAGCAGTTTTAATGTCTCGTCCCTTTGTCGTTCGTTTTGAAACTCAACTCTAAGTTTATTGTTCGACACTCCTTGAATCCGTACAGGGGCATACGTGGTGGTCCTGAAGTTGACGCTCGCCTTGAATGACTCAACCACCTGCTGGCGGGAGTGGGCGTCATCCTTCGAGGTCACTATGATGGCTGGTCTGCAAGGAGGTGGTTTGGTAAGTTTTATTAGCTCTGTGCGTGGTGGTGATGCGGGTGCTGCTGCTTGGGCGTATGATATTGGTGCTTGTTGTTTCTCGAACTGAGCTAGATGCCTGCCGAGTTCCTCGCGGACGCAGGTGATGATTTCCGCTTTAAGGGTTTCATGCGTTTGAGGTACGAGAGGTGGTGGTGCGTTCTCCGTCTCTGCAGCGCAGAATTTAGGGAGAAGTAGTGTGGCCCTGCGTATCTCTTCGGCAGCCTGTTGGATTATGCGCTTGTTGAGCACAGTGACGCTGCGGCCATCGCTGATGGTCTTCGTAATGTGTGATGCAAGCGTACTTATGATGGTTGCGCATGATTCGATGTTGGTGGCATCGGTGGCTGATGCGGGAAGGGGTGGAGGGTCGATTATGGGGGGAGTCATGTTTGGACGGGTATGGGAAAAATGCAAATATTTATCAATCTGATGGTAAGACTACATGACTGAACTAAAGACGGAAAAAAAAAAAAAAAAAAAAAAAAAAAAAAAAAAAAAAAAAAAAAAAAAAAAAAAAAAAAAAAAAAAAAATATATATATATAATTATGAATTGGGTATCGGATGAAAGGTGCCGATTAGGCGAATATTGCAGTGAAAACTAAATAACTTTGAGATGTATTGTTTTAAAGTTATCTAAGAAATGGGTAAAAAATTGTGATCGGCGAAAATTACGTAATTTACCCCGAGTAAATTTTTAGTTCGTCCTAGAGTGATGGGAGTAAGGGCATACGATAGCCCTTGGGACAGAACCTATGTATCGTGGTCTTAGATCTACTCGGAGAAGTTAAGGTGACGAGTTATAGCGACTCCCGTTCAGCAAATAAAAAGATGGGAGTCACAGAAAATACTATCTTAGGGGAAGTGTTATATTTCCAGAACTACTTATCTAAATATTATGAAATTAAAAACTGCGTTATGTTAGTTAATTCCCTAGCTAGTAGTAAAATAAAAACAATGTGTTTATGGAAAAAATCAGAAAATAATAATTAATGAAATTGGTGGAGAATTTTACAATAATAATAAACCTAGTATAGCTTCAAAAATTGATGGATTAGAATGGGAGAGGTATCAGCAGAAAGGTACTGACAAGGCGGATGCCACCAATGAACCAGAATCACCCTCAGGATCTTGAATACTAGTTTTCCGCGTTTTTATCGTTAACGAGAAATCCCGTGTTGTGGTAAAACCGTAATAGTTTCGTGAATCCTTGACAAATCTCTTTCAAACTTTCAGATAGAATGGCTAATGAGATTGCACTTCAACTAGTATATAGAATTTAAATTGTAA
Source organism: Xylocampa areola (assembly GCA_935421205.1). NCBI lineage: Eukaryota > Metazoa > Arthropoda > Insecta > Lepidoptera > Noctuidae > Xylocampa > Xylocampa areola. The sequence continues at coordinate 7,580 of OW285228.1, read as the reverse complement.
AGTCACAGAATTACGCACAGAGGTGTTGCACAAAATAGTTTTTGGTAAATTTTGACAAAAGTGGATGGAAAACAATGAAGTTCAAGGCGGAAAACTTTCAAACTTCTAGGGTGTATGTGCACAGAATGAACGGATGCCAGGAAATAAACAGAATTATCCGCAGGATCTTCGATGTCAGTATTTCCGGTCCTTTTCCAATTTGGAAAAATAGTCTGCGCGGGGAAAAACCTTTATATTTCCGTGACACTTAGTCTGATCTTCACGAAACTTTCAGGAGTGGTAGCTGACTTAATGGCACATCGTCTGATATAAAACATGTAAGTTTAATTGTCACAGGGGTAGGCACAGTCTTGTTGCAAAGTTCGCGCTATGGTAAAAATTTTGTAAAAGTTGATGGAAAACTGTGAAGCCGGATGTGGAAAATTCCCAGACTTTCACAGAATGTGTAAGCAGCACTACTTTAAATTATGGTAAATTAAAAATAATAGGTTCTCGCGATAAAACTGAAGTTATGAGCTGATAATTGTTTTTGCACGGAATAACGGTGAAATTTTACACTAAAATGGAATTATGCACTAAATTTAGAATGTCCGATAAAAACTAATGTCACCACTAGGTCACTGGCACTTTTGCGCAACTTTTGGTACTATTTGTGTCTTTGTAGCTAAAGCTTTTGCGAATTTTTGGATTTTTAGTACGCGGAGCGACGCAAAAATGAACCGATCGCGATCGCGCGCGCGGGGGACTGTGGTTAGGTTAGGTTAGGTTAGGTTAGGTTAGGTTAGGTTAGGTTAGGTTAGGTTAGGTTAGGTTAGGTTAGGTTAGGTTAGGTTAGGTTAGGTTAGGTTAGGTTAGGTTAGGTTTTTTTTTTTTTTTTTTTTTTTATATAATACAATATGTCCACAGACTTTGCGTCCGTGCCTTTTTTGCTATTTTTTATTTATATGCTTTGTGTTAACATTTGTGTCTCCACTTGGGACTTAATCTAGTCTTAAGCTATGTGAGTCCATCACTTTTTTTTTTTTTTTTTATTAATATAGTTATTAACTATGTGTGTACTTATTAGCTATGTGTGTACTTATGGTATTGTTAGTGCAGTCTTAATTAACACAGAAATAGGAGTTGGAATCGCTTGGAGAGGTGGGTCCCAGATGACCTGTCACCGCCGGCAGCACTCGTTCACGGGTATGACAGTTGCATCAGCACCGTCCAGCTCAACCATATTTTGGGGAACTGGGCGATCCAATACACCTGCCGCCGCCGGCTTTGACATTTTAGTGAGTATGACTCTCTGGGTCACCAACTACAAGCGACTCCAATACATATTAAAAATTTAGAGTTTGACAATTATTACAACAGATACATTTGACATTGATTGCAACGGAAATTAACAATGATATTTATACATATTTATGCAGCATTTTCGGCCACGGATTTTGCGGTTTTTATCAGAGCCTCCACGACCGCTTGGTCTCTGTGCTGCATGGCCGTCTTTAGGTTGTATTCGACGACCATCTTGGCTGACGCATCCATAGCCTTCTTTGCGAAACGGCCTGTGGCGTCATTTGCGTCATCGGTGTAGTAGACGCAGCTGACAGTGTGTCTTGAGACCGCAACTACTGCATGGTGGACGCTGTCGTGGATTTGTATCCTCCTGGACTTGGTGTTGATGATAATGACGTTGTCGCAGGTTAACCCCTGAGCTTCGTGTATGGTTAGTGTGCGCGACCCTTCACCGGATCCATACCCTTTACTGATCAGTGAGGATTTCTCATCCTGCGTGTGAGTCAAGTATAGGGTATTTAGGGCGGTGATTGGTATTTGTGCACCTGTGTAACTCTTCACCTTCAGGGAGTGGACCTGCGACACGTCAGACTTTGACGAGTATATACCTGAGTATATATCGCATAGGGCGAAAGCGACATCCATCGGGTTCCGGTGTGTGCAAAGCAACTCCTGATCGATGGTTGCGACCAGATTTGGACGGGCGTAGTTAACTGTAAACAAGTTTTCTCTGTCCAGGAAGGGTAGCTGGTTGATGTCACCGATGAGGACTACTTCGCTGGCACCTGACAACCTCGCTGCCATGGCTATAGCCCCAAAGTGGTTCATAAGCGCCTCATCCACCGTGAGACGGTGGCACTGGTCTCGCTTTTTGAACCCATTGGCTAGGATTGAGGCCATAGTCCGCACTCTGGTCTTAACGCGGTCTCCCAAGCGGCGAGCCAGCTTGTCTCGGAGATCTTTGGCTGCTTCAGTTGTCGTGGTGACTACGACATCGTTTTCCTCATCGAAGTTCCGAACTACCCACGTCGTCTTCCCGCAGCCCGGAACCCCGTTTATCCAAGTTATTTTTGGTACCGCCCATTTCCCTTTTTCTGCTGGATCATCCGCAGTCTCCAGAATGGTTTGCGCCATTCCGAGGATCTTGTCGTCCAACATGATTTCGGTACATCGGGCGGTGACAACTATGGAGTCGCTTCCTGGTGTTTTGAAGACTGGTTTTTGTGAGCTCTTTGTCTCCTCTTCGTCAAGAGCTACAAATCCACGTGTGGCATTGTAGGCTGCCATATATGACCCCGCCATTTTCCCTCTGATGACTTGCGAGTTGGCGTTGTCATATACCGCTGCCCCAGCTTCCTCGAGTAGCACCCTGAGCAGGCCTTCATTGTTCAGATGGAAGGTCTGCAGGATCTTCTTGCATGTCGCGAGATTAACCTCCTTGGTTGCTCTCACGATCGCTAGGTACTCTTGGAATGCGTTCCTCACGTGGTCTGCAGGCTCGGACGCCGATGTAAGTCCAGGAGGAGTGACTTGCCCTTTCTCTGCTCTTGTGTAGGCGGGGGGCGACTGCTTTTTAGTTTCCGGCGTTACCCTCGTGAATGCCTCTATGGCTGCCTCCTGCTTGCTGCTGGTGGTGCCAAGGGTCAGGTGGCCGAAAAACTGCCTGAAGGATGCTAGGCGTTTTCCCATTTTGGCTCTCTCTTCTGGGTTGCCTCTTTTGTGGTGTTCTTCTGCATCCTTCTCAGCGTCTGCCTTCTGTCGGGCTCTATCTGCTCCGCTTTGCGTGTTTGAGATCGATTGGGGGTGGCCCTGGCTGGTACTTGGGCTGGTCGCACTTATGGTCTCGTCTTTTCTGGGGCTTTGGAGGAAGCTTAGATTTTCCCCGCTGTCCTCATAGACGACCATTTTGTGTTTCGCTGAGGCCAGTATACAGCCATAGCGATCTGCGACTTCTCCCCTCTCTCTCTCTATCACCATTGCATCTATGCTTATGATGCGGGGGCTGGTGGTCTCCTTGGCTACCTCACGGAGCACCGTGCATGCCTTGGTAAATGGAGTCTCATTCCCCCACTCGAATAGTGCGATCGACTTGTCATGCGATCGCAGTAGACGGCAACGGTGGTTTGAGATTACCATTTCCTGTAGGGCCATGTATCGGCTGGCTTTTATGCTTGTCTTGGAGGTGCTACCGTTTACTAGAGCGGCTAGGCCTGGTGAAATGGCTACTCGCTGGCGGTTGCTCACTCGGCAGAAGCTTATTCCGAGCTTTTCGTAGTGCCGATTCATGAAGAGGGCTACCCCTCTTAACCTGATGCCTGGTTCTCCGCTCTCACCGCACGCCAACAGTTGGTTGATAGGCGTGAAAGTGACAACCGTTGTCTGGCTTGGGCTTGTGTGTTGTGGTTGCGGTTGGGAGTTTGGTGTCATAATATTTTGTTGTGTGGGATGTGTGTTTTGTTGTGGTCGGTAGGCAGAGTCTGTTTTGTTGGCCTTTGCTGCGACTCTAACGACTTTGCTCGCGTAGGCCAAGAATGGTTCCCTTGCCGCTAGATTCTGCATGATGTTGTGGAGGGTGGACTGGTTTAGCTGGATTTGCATTGTTGCCTCCAGGTTCATCCTCTCATGGCAGAATCTTGGGCACTCAAGGAGCAGATGCCAAATCGTTTCGTCGCAGCTCGGGTCACATACGCACGAGGGACTGTCTTTTAAGTGGAAGCGGTGGAGGTACGCTGAGAATCCTCCGTGTCCAGTCAGGGCTTGGACGTGGACCGGCGTGAGGTCAACGTTTCGGAGTATTCTTTTCGCCTCTAGGACGTCTGGGAAGAATACTTTTGTGACGGAGCCTGTGCTGGAGGACTCGTATCGCGCCTGCCACTTCTTGACAGTCTCTAGTCGTATCTGCCTCCTCACGAACGATACTGGGACTTTGTCGTAGTCGGGGGCTGTTTTTTTGGTGAGCGCTGCCTTTTTGGCCAACTCGTCCGCTCTCTCATTCCCGGGTGTCCCCACGTGCGCTCTTAGCCAGCATAGTTTCACTTCTCTGCCCTCCTCTCTGGTTTCGCGTACGAGCCTCTTCATTTCCCGCGCTAGGATGTGAGAGACGGACGGGCTCCTCAGCAGGTCGAGCGATGATCTAGAGTCACTCAAAATGCTGACGGAGGCCACCCTGGATTCTCTCGCCATCTTGACGGCTCTGAAGAGTGCGTACAACTCCGATTGGAAGACAGTGTTGTGTGGTTCTAGGCGGAAGGTTTTGGACTTTTTCTCCCTGCCTTCTTCCCACCATGTCAGGGCAGCTCCGACTTTCCCTTCAATCTTGCTGCCGTCGGTGTATATTTGGGGACCGTTAACTTGGTGGGTTATCAGGGTTTCGGGATCCATGTCCTCTAGGCACGCGTACTCTGTTATTGTGAGTTGGGATGGGTGGGGAGCGAGTCTGTAATCCACTTTACTCTCTATTTCTCTGCCTGGTGGTACAAACTCGTGGGAATGACCTTTTCTGACTTTGAAAAGGGTGGCGGCCTCTATCACGCGGAGGTCTAGGGGCAGTTGGCCTGAAAGGATTAGTGCCGATGTCAGAGATACCGTGCGGTAAGCTTTGCAGATTTTTTGCGCAAATCCCCTTTGCAGTGAGTCTAACTGATTTCTGGTCATCAGTTTCTCAGCTGCGGGTGCCCACGCGCACGCTGCGTACAGCACGATTGGCTCTATCACCGACACATAGATGGTCCTAATTATCTCTCTGTTGAGACCCCACGTCACCTTTGCCGCGCATGCTAGCTGTTTGTATATATCCGCGGCCTTTTTACAGGTCACGGCTACATGCTCGTTGAAGGTGAGTTTGCAGTCTATTATTAGACCCAACAGCTTGATCTCTTCGACTAGATCTAGCCGGACGCCGGACATGTGGATTATGGGAGAGTCGTATTTGAGCTTCTTCGTTATCACCATCGCATTGGTTTTATGCGCGGCAAAACGTAGCTTATTACGATCCCCCCACTGAGCCACCGTTTCCAGCGTGTCTTCGGCTTCCTGCTGCAAGGTACTGACTGCATGGTCTGAGAATACCAGGACCACATCATCCGCGAAGGCCTGACAGTATACCCCTTTGCTATCCAGATTGTGTAGTAGCGAGTCTAGGATAAGGTTCCAGAACGTCGGCCCGGCTATTGAGCCCTGGACGCATCCTTTTGTGGTCCCCTTTTCGCTAGACTCTCTGGCATAGTTGACCCGGATTTTGCGGTCTTCTAGGTACGAGTTGACGAGGGCGTAGATGTTTTTGGGGCAGCGCTTTTCTGCCATTTGCTGTTTGAGCGCCGGCCACCATGCGTTGTCGAAAGCTCCCTCTATGTCCAGTGATATCAAAAGCACGATCTTCTTCGCTTTGATTTCCGCACGTATGTGCATCATTAGGGCATAGAGGGCGTCCTCGGTTCCTCGTTGTGGCATAAACCCGTACTGGTGCTTGTTGAGTTTGGGGAGTATATGCCACTGGAGCCTATTCACAAAGAGTTTCTCGACTATTTTGCCCAGCACCGATAAAAGTCCTATTGGCCTGTACGATTTTGGGTGGGTGTAGTCGTCTTTGCCAGGCTTGCGCAGTATGCACACGTGGGCTACTTTCCACTGTTTTGGGAAGTGCGATAGCGATAGGCATTTGTTCGCCAGTGCTAGGAACACCTCCCTGTTACAGTTTATTGCAGCTGTGCATATATCGGATGTCAACCCATCAGGACCGGGAGCTTTTTTCGGGTTTTGGGCCTGTAGGACCATTTCCAGCTCCGCAGTTGTGAAGGGTGGGTCATCATCCGACAGACCTTCTATTGCTGCCAAGTTTTTTCTCTCTGTGAGGTTTCTGAGCAATGTGTGGTGTTCTGAGTCAGTGTCTACTGAATCGTCGGGATAGAACGTGTTGGCCAGTAGGTGCGCGGATTGCTCTGGGCTGAGTGTTTCGCCCTCGGTGTTCCTAAGGAGCATGTCCTCTTTCCTTCTGGCAGTCTTCCTCAAGACTCTGTAGACACCGTCCCACATGCTTTCTCGGTCCTGCGTCGAGCAGAACTCCTTCCAGCTTTCTGTGGCCGACTCACTCGCTTTAGCTTGATAGTTGGTTTTTGCCTGCAAGTACTCGTCGATGACGTGTTGCCTTCTGGTTTGGGCTGCGTTTCGGATCCTCCTCTTTTTTGTTAGCACCTCCCTTTTGAGGCGCTCGAGAAGAGGGGACCACCAGGGGGGCGTTGAGTTGGGTTTGGGGGATCCCAGCTTAGGGATCGTCTTTTCGCAGCTGAGGTGGATGTTTTCTGTATACTGACCGAGCAGAACCTCCAGTTCCCCCGGGCTTGACACTGTTGAAACGCTGCTGGCTGTTATGGCGTGTGCGTTTAGGCTTGCTTTGAACTTTGTGATGAAGTCTGACCACTTTGCCTTCTTTGTGTTGTAAATGCGTGTCGAGATTGGCCTTAAGGGTTCCAAGGCTTTCTCTAGACGCATTGAGAAGGTTATAGCGTTGTGGTCTGAGGTGATCAGGCTTCTATCGACGTGCCATTCTTCGATTTTTCCTAACAGTGACAGGCTACACACAGTAACATCTACTATACTCGTACATAGCCTATCCCCTCTGTGCGTTTCGAAGGTCGGGGTTTGGCCCGTGTTGAGGATCTGGAGGTCTCGCTCATTCAGGAACGCGTTATAGTCAGCCCCTCGGTGGTCTTCGCGACTGCTTCCCCACCACTGACTCCAGGCGTTAACGTCTCCTCCCATCACTATGTTGGCTGTTTCGAGTTTGGCAATTGCGTTTTTTGCGGTTATTAGGTACGGGCCTAGTTCTTGGTCTCCCTCGAAATACACCGATAGCACTCCTACCCTGAGCTGACCAATCTTAAGCAATACGGCTGCAACGTTCTCGGTTACGATCTGGGGGTCGTGAATGACCTCCAGGCTGCTCCCGAACACGATGATTGCCGCTTTGATTGGCTTTTGGCGATTAAGAGTACACTGGATGATCTGGGTGCCGGGGTTTTGTTTCATCACTCCTGTTCGGCCCGTATAGGGTTCCTGAACTAGTGCGATAGAAACTCCCTTCTCCTTCGCCACTTGGTGCAGCTCAGCTGTTGCCAGTTTGGAGCGTTGCAGGTTTGCCTGGATGAAATTTAGCTTGCCTTGTGATCTTTCCGGCTGTCGAGGGGAGAGTGTGGTTGGCCCGTCTGCTGTTTGGTTGCCCTTAGCAGTACGAGACTCGCAATCTTGCTATATTGTCCCACTTTTGACGTTCAGGGCACTCGTCACTGAAGACCGTATGT